>CM043113.1:15561118-16161118 GCA_023701765.1 Hylyphantes graminicola | reverse complement strand
GTCTCCTTTACCGAAACTCATTTTTACACTTCCTTTACCCTCTATGGGGAAAGACAATCCATCAACCGCAACATGCATTCTTTCATCTGAAACTGGAGTGTATGAATCAAAAAATCTAATGTCCTTACAAAAATGATGCGATGCTGCTGTGTCAAAAACCCAGCTATCGTCATCAGTAGAATTATTGAAGCTTGATTCAGCCACATAAAACGAAGAAAAATTTTCAGTATCGCCATGTCCTTTTGTCTTACGACACGGACTAGGACTGCAATTGTTACGGCGATTACGTCTGTTTTTATTCGAGTCGGTTTTGATCCTTGATCTCGAAGCCCGATCGGGAGAGACAGAAGAAGCTGAGGTGGAGGGGGATGGAGACCTAGCGTGCAACTTTACTCTACATGAATTTTTCATGTGACCTTTAAGACCACAACGGAAACACTTTATATTTTTCAAATTAAACTTTTTACCAAAAGAAAACTTTGAGGTGGTATTGCTTTGTACCTCCACATTTTGTCCCAAAGTACCCCGGTCAGAGTCCCGCAGGTTGAGCCTGGTTTCTTCCGCAACCAACTCAAGTGAAATGTCTTTAAACTTAAATTTATCATCAGGCCATCGTAAAATAGATTGTACTATTTGGTCAAATTTTACAGGTAAGTATCGTAATAATTGAAAACAAAGGTAGATTTCTTCAATTGGGTGATTAATCCCTTTAAGCTGTTCGGATATTTTTATTAGTCGTGCAGAAAATAAACTAATACTTTCGTTCGGACCAATAAAACAAGTGATTAACTCTGAAAATATACCCATGTGCCTTGCTTTATTGTCAGGCAGGAAATATTCCCTTAAAGTTTTCCAGGCCTCAATACGACACTCCGTGTTTTCAATTAGACTTCGATGCTGTTCGTCAATATTTAGATAAATAGTAGTTAGAGCTATTCGTGACCTTTGATTAAAATCAGCCAAAAAAGGGTTGGTAACTTCACCGTCTTTTAATACAGGAGGTGTTTCCGTACCAGACACAATACCCCATGCATTTTTCTCATTTAATATAAATTTGATATCTTTTGTCCAAGTTCCGTAGTTATCCGCACTTAATCTTTTAATAGAAGGTGTAAAGTTAACATGAGCCATGTCAAAAACTTTATTTTCAAAATCACTAATAAGTTTATAAAAATTTAAAGATTCAAAACTAATCCAGCATCAAAAAAAAATTTGTTTGTAAATAAGTTATCTTAATTAACCACAAAAATAAACGCCCCCCAAAACTTCCAAATTTAGAAAAATTGAAAAGTACTTAATGCCGAAAAATCGGTCCACCGTTCGAACTAAACACCAAAACTACCAGCCCATAACCTTTATTGACTTTTAAGTCAATTATAGTTAAAATGCTCAGTTAGAACTATAATATTAAAGTATAGAAAAGTAAACAAGCCAAATGATCAGACGTTGAAATAAGTTTAAAATAGAACAAATTTTATTGATTCGAAAACTGTAAATAAATATTGTATATATGTAAAGAAATTTGTATAAGTATATCAAGAAAACAAAAGTATATAAATATTGCACGATTTAACAGGTTCTTAAACTACTTAAAGAATGTTTACTTAAATAGGCTGGATTAGGTTTTTACCGAAAGTAAATAAAATGAAATGTATTAAGCTACGACGTCAAAAAATCCCCGAACAGCTTTATAAAAGTAAGTTAAATCCCAAATCAATTTATAAATACATTTCCGAAAATCTTTAGATGCTTTAGTTCCAAAAATAACAAAAAGTTTACATACAGTATGTTGACATCATGCAGTCCATGACAGGAAACTCACGTTGACGAAAAACCAGCACACTTTACACAAAAAAAGATGAAGACACAGGCTTGAAAAGACACACTAAATTTTCTTCTTAAAAACACAAAAACATAGGAGACAACCGACCAGCGGTATCGTGTAATCACTCTCTAATTAAATTCACCGCATTTCCTTTAAATAGTTGCCGGTCTCCTAACCGAAGAAAATTTAAAAGAGGAACAACACCGTATAAACAAGTTAGATTAAGACTACATCTGATAAAAAAAAAAAATATCTTAACAACTGTTTATAAAGCCCTCTCAAAACACATGGCCAGGTGCGATTCGTCCAGAAGCAGAAACGCCCAACTTCCGGTCATTACGTCATACCGTTGTGACGTCACGGTCGAGCGTACGTAGCAGAGGAAAATTTGCATAAAACGTCAAACCGCCGATGATCTGAGCAAAAATTCAACACAATTTTATTTGGTGATACGGCGAAAAATCTTTTCGTCCAATTGTCGGCGCTGGTAATACTTGCACGGAATTGTGGGTAAGAAGCCCGGATGATGTGCGCGCACTATGGAATTATTTTGTTCTTAATTTATTTTTTCGTCCAACCAACGACACTGTTGATACTTGCGAGCGATGAATTGTGGGTAAAGTTGCGCGTGCATCGTAATCACAGTTACGGTTAACTATGAAAATCTGGTTTTGGTTATTATATTTCGGTTATTTTTTATTCTGAATATTTTGTCGATTCGAAGAGGGCCGGTCTGCTAGCTGCCTGGGGCCCCAAACAAAATTTTATGCTTTCAACAGACTCTTCAATACTGCCTGATGTTGGATACTGATGTTATTTTAGAGAAAAAAAATTGCCCGGGGCCCCAGACGGATATGTAGGCTTTCAATAGGCCCTACAGTACTGCCCGATGTTGGATACTGATGTTTTTTTAGAGAAAAAAAAATTGCCCGGGGCCCCAAACGGGTATTTAGGCTTTCAATAGGCCCTACAGTACTGCCCGATGTTGGATACTGATGTTTTTTTAGAGAAAAAAAAATTGCCCGGGGCCCCAAACGGATATTTCGGCTTTCAATGGGCCCTACAATACTGCCCGATGTTGGATACTGATGTTTTTTTTAGAGAAAAAAAATTGCCCGGGGCCCCAAACGGGTATTTAGGCTTTCAATGGGCCCTACAATGCTGCCCGATGTTGGATACTGATGTTTTTTTAGAGAAAAAAAAATTGCCCGGGGCCCCAAACGGATATTTCGGCTTTCAATGAGCCCTACAATACTGCCCGATGTTGGATATTGATGTTTTTTTAGAGAAAAAAAATTGCCCGGGGCCCCAAACGGGTATTTCGGCTTTCAATGGGCCCTACAATACTGCCCGATGTTCGATACTGATGTTTTATTTAGAGAAAAATAATTGCCCGGGGCCCCAAACGGGTATTTAGGCTTTCAATGGGCCCTACAATACTGCCCGATGTTCGATACTGATGTTTTATTTAGAGAAAAATAATTGCCCGGGGCCCCAAACGGGTATTTAGGCTTTCAATGGGCCCTACAATACTGCCCGATGTTCGATACTGATGTTTTATTTAGAGAAAAATAATTGCCCGGGGCCCCAAACGGGTATTTAGGCTTTCAATGGGCCCTACAATACTGCCCGATGTTGGATATTGATGTTTTTTTAGAGAAAAAAAAATTGCCCGGGGCCCCAAACGGGTGCGTACTGGATTGCCACTCGCGTAGCTCTAAAGCGACGAAAACTAAAACGAAACTAAACTGAGTACGGGATAGCCACTTGTGTAGCTTTAGTACAGCGTTAATTCAAACCAAAGTGGATTGCCAATCGTGCAGCTCTATTGCGCCGTTAATTCCAACTGGACTGGATGTTTGCGTTTGATCTGGGAGAAAAAAATGACTTCTAACTCTCCCGTAGCTTTCCGCGATCCATTAACCTTAGAGATCAGTGAAGGAAAGTAGGGTTGCATCGGCGTAAGGGAATCTGGCAATGATAAAGCACGCGAATTTCGCCAAGAATTTGTTGTTTTTCGACAAGCGCCAAGCTGCACCGAATTCTGGAAATTTACCCTCATAGCAAAAAACTATAACTTACTATAAAGGTTTTCAATATAGTAGTTTCACAGTAGTTTAAACAAAACTTAATGAATGTTAATAAAAAAATATAATTCATACCTTATTCAAAATATAAAACTGTTGATAATCTTGTAAACATATCTAACATTTATCTAATTACATAAAATTACCAAAGACAACGATTACTTTTACTGTTCTAATAAGATATTGGGGAACGAAAATATGTAAATAAACAACAGCTGTAAAAGGATAAACGTAATACAAGTTAAAAATTGGGTTTTGAAAACTTAAAATTACTTTTATTTGATGACATTTAGGTCATGAACACAAATATATCTTACAAGACACAAGATAGAAATAACACAAGAAATATTGAACTTATGAACTATAACCGAAAATGATGTCAACATCAAACGTATATGTAAACAAACCCTCGACATTCCAGAGGAGTGGCAGATGTTAACACAACACTTTAGAACTAAAAAACTCACCTATAATGCAATATGAAGGTCATACATCCAATAAACTAGTTATTTTTGAAAAATTATGAAGGATTATCCAGAGAAAATACATTTTTTTAACTATTAGTTTAAGCCTAACATACAAAATATCAATTTCAGTTCCGATTGCAAAAATCCTCGCTATTTTTAGAAATATCCGTAATGCGTCATTGTCCTACAGTCAAATGGACTGCATTTAATTTTTTTCGGCAATCTTGATTAAGAAAACGTCACTTGTAAGTTCAGGGGAAATTTTTTAGTCAGCTTCCTACTAATAAAATCACATATTTTCCATATTCGTCATCCACCAATCCAAAAACTTAACAGTGGTAGTTTTTTTTTCCTCTCACGAAACGAAACTATGCAACCTTGTTGCGGCCTTGCAATGCATAAAAGAAAAACAAGATTATTTTCGAATAATAAACTAAAATATTGAAAAGAAATTTACTAAAATAGTATTTCTATTTATTAAATAATCAATTAAATCAGAAACTTACCTCTTAAACTGCGATTTATTATGTGAAAGAAATCTTACGCCACATATTTATAAATAAATGTCTCTTTCGATGTTTAAATTACGTCAAACAAAGAAATCATGAGAATGTACATCTGTTTATGACCTGTAATATCTATTCAAAGATAAACCTAAATTATCAGATAATTTTTTATGATATCTAATAACGGAGCTTTCCATTTTTTGGTAGCACGTTGCTATGCTTTCACTGTTGACTGCACTGTCGCCATTTATTTATTTTTGTTTTTCTTCGAATTCGGGAACATGCGGATTCGTAACGTTATGTAATGTAATTTATTTACTGAATTATAATTTGTGTGAACTGACCGTGAAATTAGCGAAGCGTTTATAGTAAATCAATAACTTTTCTTAGTAAACAATTAAGCTTTGTGTATATTCTCATACAGGGTATTTATAATTCTTAAAGAAAAAAATGTAAGTAGAATGTGATACACGTATGTAAACATTGAGATCATGTATTTTGGGATGCATGTCTTAAATTTTAAGGGAGTCTCACATGATTGTATTTACTGTCATAATTATGATCCACAGAGTTAACATTAAATTACACAGTAAAGCTGACAATTTTTACTTTGTACTAGATTTTTATAATGGACTTAGTCACAAACAAAACACCCAAACATGTTAGGGAAGTTAATTCTTTGAGAAAGAATGGGCTTTGATTTTTTGACAGGCAGGTTTGTTGTTAGTTTCATTTGGTGACATTTTTCTTTACTGTCGCCCAATCCAGGAACTGTAGCAATAGTTTACTTTAGTTATTGAGCATTACATGATTACTTTTCATAATACAAACCTTGGAACACCTAGCGTATCGGGGCCATAATGCTATTTGGCGAATTCTCGGGCCGTGATATTTCTTAAAAAAAACCGCTGGTACCCCCTCCGGGCCGTCGATTGTGGCTATTCGGCAATCCTCCGGGCCGTCGATTGTGGCCCCCGAGCTGTTATATTCTTTTAAAAAAAAAAAACGCAGGTACCCCTTCGATCGTGGCCCCGATACGCTAGCTGTACCCAAACCTTAACAACACTCCTTAACTATTTTTTTTAATTACATTAATATTTTTTGACCGCCTAAACATTCCATGGTTTGAATTTTCGATTTTTTTTTCAAACGGTGCCCAATTCCTGAAATTTGAAGACGATGCCAAGCCCAACACACAGGGTTGTTAAAAAACATATATTTAAAAAAGAAAAGGATGGGCGGGTTTTAAAAAAACAGTGTTTTTCAGGGCAAAAAATTAAATTTTATTTGAAGCATCCTTTGTTGTAGTATCGAGGAAAGGTATTACAAAATTTTTTATTTTATTAAATTATACGAGAAAAATGAGTTTTCTGAAATTTAGGACCTTATACACTAATTATTATCTTCCAGAGTAAATTGACCATTAGTTAGAGATAAATATAGAAACTAACTATCTATTGCATATAGAAAGGATTTAACAAGTAAAAAATCTAGTTTATAATTACTTTTACTTTGCCCTGGCTGGGCAAAACCAAGTTCAAACCATTCAAAATTTCATGTCAGATTAGGGGAAGGGGGTCGCCAAGTATGGCCAGGGAGAGGAGAGGTTCTCAAAATTCTATCACATAATTTATGGACGTCCCATAAATGTCTTCTGACTCTGAATGTCGGGTTTTTCAGCAACTCGCGTTTATTTTTATTATTATAGATTTAACAGAGTTTTATTACAATTTTAAGTATGGATTAGCTATTTATATTATTCTCTTCACTGATATATACCTTTAAAAAAATTGTAAGAAACTAATTTTCCAGTAAAATATTTCTTAATTTAAATTTCTCATGCAGCGAAAACAAGTTTACATTTCAGCAATTTGCTTATTCTACAAAGGATTAATATTGTAATAAACTTTTTTTTTAAAACAATAATTGTGTAAATTATTATTTTTGGACTGTAAAATATTAGTCAAACAATGAGTTCCTCTTAAATAGGTGGTTACAACATTTATGCAACACATATGCTCAGTTTTATATCTGTTAAAAAATGTATTTTTGAATTTTTAGGGAAGACGACATGATGCTTCCCCAAGGCAAGGGGAAGAAAAAGAAGTCGGGAGGGTTTCAGTCAATGAGTAAGTTTGGCTCTTTTTGAATTTTTTTTAATTACATCTAATAATATTTGTAAATTCCTCTACTTTACTTACAAAAATTTCAACATGCATTTTTTTCAATTGAAAACATTTTTTTTTTATATTTATTGAAATTAAATATTATGGTTTTTGCAACATATGCTTAATGAGAATATTTGTCATGTTTAAATATAAAAATTTTTACATTGATTTTTTATTTCTTAAATATTTACATCACAATTTCAGATCTAAGCTACCCTGTACTACGAGCAATTTTGAAGAAAGGATACAAAATCCCTACTCCAATCCAAAGGAAGGTAACAATAAAACAAATTTAATTCTAGTTAATTTAACATCTGGGTTTAAAAAGTTTGTAGAAAATCATGAGTCGTGATAAATGTCATGTTAATTTACTTTCTTTCAGGCTATTCCAGTGATAATGGAAGGAAAGAATGTGATGGCTATGGCGAGAACTGGAAGTGGTAAAACGGCTGCTTTTCTTGTCCCTATGTTAGAGAAGTTGAAAAAGAGGACATCCATACAAGGAGCCAGAGCTCTTATATTTTCACCAACTCGGGAGTTAGCTACACAGACTCTTAAGTTTACAAGAGAGGTAAATTGATATCTGCATAAAGTGTAATATTCCTTCGTTGATTTAAAATACAGTAGAACCTTGATTATCTGTTTGTTTCATCCAGTTATGTTAATCGAAAGTCTGTGAGACATCAAAAAAAAAATTTGTGACATGTTCATTCTTGGTTGTTTACAAAAGAAACTAGTCTCACAGGAATCTCTGGCATACTGAAATCGGAAAAGTTTGATTTCAATTGGATCGGAAAATCAAGGTTCTACTGTCTATGTATATATATTTGAGTAAAACCAGTCTGACAATTCTGAAATATCCTAGAAAGAAAACTATTGTCCCAAGGAATGAGATCGACAAAGAACTTTCTTAAGTTTTGGCGCCTTTCTGTATTACTCCTATTACAAAAAAATAATTTTCAAATCCGAATAACTTGAATATTTATTTTTAATTATGTTTTTTTTGTATGATAAACGGATCTGGATTAAATTTTGTAGCAATCATTTTTTTACATTGAGTTAAAGATTTTGTTTTAAAATTATAAATTGCAAATTAAACAATGTCAAAAAATTTACTTTTAGCAACGTTTATCATATAAAAAAACTGTTTGTAAATTTGTTCAATGCAACTTACTTAAGAAAGTTGATTTAGTCTCTTTCGCCCTTATTGCCCTAAAGGTATTCACATTTTTTTTTCTTTTTTCAGTTATCTAGAAACACAAATTTGAAGTCCATTTTAGTACTGGGAGGCGAGAAAATCGAAGACCAGTTTGCTGCCCTTCATGAAATTCCCGACATAATAATCGCTACTCCTGGTCGCTTCCTTCATTTAGTGGTTGAAATGGACCTTAAATTATCCGCCGTGGAATATGTTGTGTTTGATGAAGCTGATCGGTAAAACATTTTTTATTATTATTATTAAACTTATTTTCAGAGTTTGTAACGTCTTAGAAGGCAATAGAAGCTATTTTAGCTTAATTTCTTCATTTATACCCTAAATGTTCTCATTTTTACTCAGTGTATTGTTTAATAATTATATGTATTCTGCAAACTTCCATTTATTATTAGTAGCTTAAGGGGGTTCAGTACCCCAAAATCGGTGAAAAAATAAAATGATTGGCTTAAAATACTATTACAACCTTTATTAATAATGTCACAAAGTATCAAGAGGATTGGAAAAATATTTTTGACATTAAAAGCCTTTTTAATGTCATGGCTTCGTAAGGAAATGGGTTAACAATAAAAACTTTAAACGCGTTTTTCTCAGAACTTGATTTTTTTAACTTCGATGTACCTTTTCTCAAAAACTAAGCTATGTTTTCTCGTAAACTTTTTTATATGATGTAATACATAGTATAGATTAATCTGAGGTTATAAATTTTAATAAAACTAAAGTGAAAAAAATTTCATGGAGCAAAAAAGTGAAAATTTTTATGATTTTTTGGGTACTTTAAAACTTATTTTATTTAAAAAATCTAACAGTTATTTTAAAAAAAAATTACCTCAGAATAATTTATAAGGTTGGTATAACACACACAGAAAATTTTAAGATGATCTGATCAGTAGTTATTGTGAAAAGGTACATTGCAATTAGCCAATTTAACATTACCAATATACAACATACCGAACCCCCTTAAGGGATTCATTCACTCAATCTACTTTTTTCCCTTTTTGTAATTTCAAACAGGAAATGGATCTTGATTTAGTAATATGATTGAGTAATAATCTCATTTATTTGTCAGTGTGAAATTAACTAAAAATGAATAATTTATAATTATATTTTTTACTACAGTGGGCAAATAGCTATTCCCCAAGTTAATAGCTTAATAATTGGCTTTTATTTTAACTAAGTTGCAGATCGCATCCAGAGTTTTGAGCAAATTTAAATTCGACATCAGCCACTTATGTTTTGAAAATCTTTTTTATATGCAGTCAAACCTCGCTTACTCAGCGAGGAATGTAAGGTAACTTCGATAACTCGAACTTTGGATAAGTCGAATATTAACTTTGGATAAGTCGAATATTTTTGGGGGTTCCCTGGGACTTACAGTTTTCGAGTATTGACTGTATAAAACTTAATTTCTCATATATTCTTTCATTTAGGTTGTTTGAAATGGGTTTCCAAGAACAGTTGCAAGAAGTTTTAAACAGATTGCCATCTGAAAGACAGACTTGCCTCTTCTCTGCAACTTTGCCAAAAGTCTTGGTGGAGTTTGTAAAAATGGGTGTGGAAGATCCTGTCCTGATACGTTTAGACGTAGATTTGCAGATAAGTGAAAACCTAAAGGTAAGTTTATTAACTTGTCATTTTTTTGTTACACTTTTAAGAAAATTATAGAATAACATAATTTTTTTGAAAAATTTATTTTAATTTAGCAATATTGACATTACATAAAAGTCTAAAAATGGATTGATAAGTTATTTTACTATATCAAAAGTACTTTATCTATTTTAATGGAGCATTTTTTTTAATATGTAGATATTTAAGTTGCTTTACCAAGTGCAGTTTAGGTACTTTTTATTAAACAAACATTCTTTTGAGGATTAACAAAAATTAACTTTTAAGCTAACTTATCTGTTCTTCCATTACTATCTATTATGTACATGACCTTGAATAATTCAAATTCTACTAATAAATTTTTATAAAATTTAAAGTTGTTTAAATATGTTGATAACAAAGAAAGTATTAATCTGTTAAATGTGTTAGAAATCCAAGTCATGAAAATAGATGCTGAAGTTATATTTGTTAACATAATAATCAGGATATGAATATTTAAAAATAGTATTCTGCTAACATCAATTTAAACTTGAAATCAAACCAAGAAACAGAGTATTTAGAGCAATACAAATTAAAAAATTCATATGTACATAGTATTAATAATTTTCAAATACTATCTATAATAATAAAAATGAAGTTTTGTGTGTATGTATGTATGTCTCTCTGAAACTCACAAACTAGACATTTGTTTGACTCGTAACTTGGTACAAATACGTAGTTCATACTTGAGTTACAGAATAAGAACTTTCAGAGCTCAAAGTGTTCTATTTTTAGAGAAAATTCGAATTTTCTGGGAAAACTACACCACTTTGGCTCAAATCCGACGATTTCTTTTCTTTCCTGATGCCATCTGAAGAAACAATTAAATAAAACTTTCAACGAAAATAAATAAAATTGAAAATGTTTATTTTATTGTGTTGCCATAACTTTCAGAAACTAAATTCATTATTTCAAAATAATTTATATGTTTCAAGTGACGTATTTCCAACAAGTCTTGATTCCTGGATTTCTTATGGGTTTAGTTGATGATTTCGTCAATGATGGCTCTGTTGATTACAAATATGCATGTTCAAACAATAAATGTGTAGTTTACCTATAAGTTCTAGAGCTGCCGTTAGGTCTTTATTTTCTCGCCAAATACGTTGCCAATCCCGCCAAATTATAATAAAAACTCGCCAAATGGGCAAATGGTTTGTTAAGCTATTACTGAACAATGATGGTTAATAAAGGTCATCGCACGAGCTACATATTAGGGTTTTATGTCTTTACTTTTTCGCCAAATACATTGAAAATCTTGCCAATTCATTGATTAAAACTCGCCAAATGAGCAAAATGTTTGTTAAGCTATTACTGAACTATGATGGTTAATAAAGCCATCGCACTAGAGCTGCATATAAGGGTATTATGTCTTTATTGTTTCGCCAAATATGTTGCCCATCTCGCCAAATTATTTATTAAAACTCGCCAAATGGGCAAAATGTTTTTTAAAATAATTTATAAGCTGGTTGGATATGCTAAGGTCGTTGTGTTAGAGCTGTATAATGTGTGTGTTTGTAGCTATATCTATTTTCTCCCCAAATTATTTACCAAAACGAGCCAAAAGAGTTAAAAAAAGGTTTTATGTATTTATGAGGGAATTGTGATGACAATTATGAGTACATTTTACAGCGTATTTTTGATTTTAGAATATTAGGGCAATGAATTGAGATTTTTGACTTGATAACGAGTGGAAAGAGAATAATTTAAGTTTATGATTTTATAACAGGTTATATGGTACACATACTTGGATCGATTTGATATTTATTTAATCCGTGCGAAGTGCGGGTATAAATTTGCTAGTAGGTAATAATGGTATTTACGAAATTATGTTTCCTAGTGTTTCTCATCCTTAGTGTGCTTTAGTACAAATTATTTGAAAAAATGTGAACAAATGAAATATTTCAGTTAGGGTTTATGGTAATTTTTTTTTTTATAGAGTACCTATTTGCTTTGTCGCAATGGTGATAAGTTACCTGTATTGCTTTACCTTTTGAAAAACGTCATTGATCTGGACAAAGAACTAACTGTTGTGTTTCTGGCTACCAAACATCATGTAGAATATACAAAAGATGTAAGTAGCTTGTATTTGTTGCCTATAACTGATATCTTTTATTAGCTAACTACTCTTTACTTCAATTAAGAAATGAATCTATATAGTAGAATCTTACCTATTCTGGTAGATGTTTAGTAATACTTTTGGACAAATGTCCCAGCTTGAATTGTTAAAAAAATACTTTAGCACATAATATGTTATTTATTTACACTCTCTTTTATATTGTGTCTGCCAAATTTAATTTTGACTTTTACAATTTATAAACATTTATTAGCAAAGGGATATTTCTGGACATCTTTTTAAATTAACAATTTATTGTAAATACTTAATTTTTTTTAGGTTTTAGAGGTTGCAGGCATTCCTTGTAGTTACATCTACAGTAGCCTGGATCAGATGGCCAGAACTATAAATATTGCCAAATTCCGAGCTAAGAAAGTCGGAGTTATGCTAGTGACAGACATAGCCGCCCGTGGTATCGATATTCCACTTTTAGACAACGTTATCAATGTGAATTTTCCAGCAAAGCCAAAGCTCTATGTACACAGAGTTGGTGAGTACATATTTTATTTGTGCATTATCAAAGATAAGATGAATACAATTTTGTGTGTGTGTTTTTTTACGGTAGAGAATTTCTTTTGAAGTGTTGACTAAATGAAACTGAGTTGGCACAATGCCCCCATTAGGGGGATAAGGCCATGCCTCATGTGTCCATTTCAGCTTAATAAACTAGTAGAAATGGTTGTGTTTTTGATCTAAAGTTCTGGACGATTGGTCAGACTGATGCAATATCTCCAAGTATTTAGTTTCCAAACTAGCTTGGTTCTAGTTTTCATTTGCCCACTGAAAAGATGAAGGACTTGTGGTTGCCCAATCAGAGTTTTGAACCCCTGGCCTATAGCTTGAGGCGCTGCTACTCAGCCAGTGATCCTCTGTTAAGAAGCCCTATAAAATATTCCTGAGAGCCTTCAGGTTTAACCTAGTAAACTATTACTAAGTTACTTATAAGACTGTAATTTTTATGTTTTTTTAATAAGCATTGATTCACAGCCAAGGTCTTTACTAGCAAGTGTTTTTTTTTTTTTTTTGCCTACAACGCTGAAAAAATAACAAACTTTGTGATTAAAATCTTGGCATTATTCCTTCTAAAATAATAGAATTTGAACTAAATCTCTCTATCATTTTTCTCCTTATTAAACTTGCAGCAATTCAAAGATTTTACTAGATGACACAGTGAATGTATTGTATAAATCATTCCGAAAGATCTAATTTCCTAGAAAAGTGATAGCTTTTACCAAATATTTTCAATTAACTATTTTTACTATTTTATGTGTCTTTATAGAAAACTTAAATGCAAATTATTCATGTTGATGAAGAAATATTAATCTGCTATTTAAGGAAATAATATGTAAACTTTCATTTACTGATTTGTAGATGGCTCTGTTATGTTAGAGATTTAATTTTTGTTGCTTATTGTATAAATCATGTCAAAAGATTTAATTTCCTAGAGGAATGATAGCTTTTGCCAAATATTTTCAATTTTGTAACTATTACTATTTTGTAACAATATAACTATTTTTACTATTTTATGTGTCTTTATAGAAAACTTTTTTCTATAAAGGAGTTTCCCTGGAAACCAACCTGTTGTACATAGAATGCTTGAATTTTTAAGTTATACAATATTTAAGTCATCTTTTTAAACTCTATGAGTTCATAATAATTGTATACTGATTCTGATTTTCTCCAATTATCTTCCAGGAAGAGTGGCCCGCGCTGGTAGATGTGGTCGAGCATTTTCATTGGTTTCATCAGATGAAGCACCTTTTCTATTGGACCTGCATTTGTTTTTGGGTAAATCTATCAACTTTGCAAAACCAAGCATGGATGACGAAGGTAAAAAATACTTTTATAATAAACACCGATCAGTTGTTTTTTAGTTGATTCAATCAAGTTTAAAAGATTTTTTTTTCCAAATTCCAACAATTGGACAAAAGCCACTAATGTGCAAATTGCTTTGTTATGAATTTTAGTTATATTCTTACATAATTCATTAATAATAAAATTACCTTTTTATTTGTTCGAATGAAAGTTTTCCATCTTTCTGTTTGCTTTAATTTTATTGATGTTTTTTTCATATCAAATTATTATACTGACTCCTCGACGCAGCATCCCATTACTGGGCCAAGGACTGCTGTGCCCATTTCAAGGGCCAGCGACTGCTGTTGTAACCTATGGCTGGGTGCTAAGCATATGTCCCGGTTAGGTAGTTAGCCTCACACGAAAACCCCCATTGTTTAGTTCCCATTTTACTGACCCACTTAAGAGATAAAAGGATGGGTCAAATGGATGGATAATAAAATATTTTATCAAATATTTTTGAGCTTCATAAGCTAACAGAAATATCAATTATAACAATTAAACTCTTTTCAATATCAATTAACAATATTTTAATTATATATTCTATTAACCATGTGAGTTCATTACCTACATAACTGCATTTTGTTTGCATTTTTAGATGGAGTTTGTGGTTCTGTACCACAGGCAATTATTGATGATGAAGCAGATTTGTTGCGCACCTGGCACGAGAAACATTTTGATTTATCGAGCATGCTGAAAGTTACAAAGAATGCATACAACCAGTACATAAAATCCCGACCCAATCCTTCGAGTGAATCTGTTAAAAGAATGAAGGAATTTTCATTTGTTTCTGCTGAATTTCATCCTATCTTTAAAGGTAAAATGTTTTTGTTATTTAGTGCTGTTAAGGTTCGGTAGTATGATGAAATTGAAAAGCTTATATATAGTGGCAGAGCGTTCTATGTGAAATTAAAACTTGAGTTTTTTGTGGCAATGAATATATTATTCCTCCCTTTAAACATAACATCTTTATTTTAATTGAATTGTGGGTATCATTAAAACAAATTTGCCATGCCTTATGGTGATCATAGAAAGTTTCACATTAAAACTGAGCTGGTTGTAAAAAAATAAACTGATAAGAAAAAACATTTAAATAAACCTCTATTATGCTTATAAACTTGATATTATAACTTCATTATCTAGTTTTCCCCTATCTATAATAAGAGTCTGTCTGTGTGTATGTCTGTGGATCGCAAAAGACCTACTTTGACTGCTCTAAAAAATTCCAAATTTTTAATATAGATTCCTTTTAATACCTACGTGTGCACCTGAGGCTTAGTTTTTTCATATTTGATTGTTATTTTTAATTAATATAATTAGTTTTAAAAAAGCGTCATCCACGTGGGATTGCGGGACCATAACAGGACTTGAAAATACATGGACCGGGCCGAAACGGGGGCTTGACGCTATCCTCTATTAGTTTGATTGATTGAGTTTTGTTGAGATATGCGCTCGCCCGAAGGCTGCTTCATCCTCGATTAGTGTTTGCTTTTTTAAGTGCGCATGCGCCAACACGAATTTAATTTTGTTTTGATTTTGAGTGTATTTTCAAAAGTAAACATGCCTCTAAAAGGAAGCAATGCGAAGTTAACGGGTTCCCAGTAAGGCAGGACCATTCTGTTAGTTTTTCATATAGCATGCTCTTCCACCAAGGTCTTCAATTTCATTCATTTGTATGCAAACATTTAATTTTTATCTATTACTAAATATTTTAATGTGTTTTTAAAAGTATAAAAAGCCAGCTCACTGGCGCAATGGCTAGAGTACTAGCCTTTGGAGCTGCTGGGCTCGGGTTCGAATCCCGGTCATGGCATGGATGTTTGTGTTTGTCAATAACTGTTGTTATTTGTCTATGTGTTTGTGGCGTCCTTCTTTGTGTGTCTCTTGTGACTGTCTCTTCTGGCGTGTGGGGTAATGGGCTATAAAGCCTACACTCTTCCCTTCTAGAGGGCGCAATCACTGTCATTTTGTCAAAGCTATAAAAAATACTACTTTTCTTTTTCTGAGAAATTAGAACACAGTCCAATGTTTAAGTCCAAACTACTACTGCAAAAATAAAACCGAATTATTTTTTGTACTAAATTCATATACTTTCTTATAGCTGATCCAAATCGTTCAAGTTTTAGTAATAATACTCTTTTGATGAGGGAAGTTTTCCTTTAGTTATTAAAAACAAATTATTCATGTTAATGCAAAAAAAATTATCTGCTAGTTAGAAATAATATGTAAACTTTCATTCCTTATTTATACAGTATTGGTTCATTTACTGATTTGTAGATGGCTCTGTTATGTTAGAGCTTTAATTCTTGTTTTCATTAATTTACATTGTTATTAATTGTTGATTACATGTTTTCAAACAGATGATGCAGCTATAGAGAGAAATAAAATGTTATGTGAAATGAAGAATTACCGACCTAATACTGTGAGTATGCATAGTCCATGGTGTATTTAAAGCTTTTATATTACAATTTCCTTATTCTTAAAATCATTTATGCCTTATTCATTCTTTATCTTAAAATTTGGCTGTATTTTCTAACAAATTATGGTAACATGTTTCCACTTTCCTTTAAAAAGTCCCTCCAACTCAAATTGTAAAACTTTTTATTCCCCTATAACATATATTTGCATATCAAAATTGAAAAATAAAAATCTCTTAATATTTCAATCTGCTAGTACTTTTAATTTATTTTAATGTTAGTTCCAATTCTATTTAAGTTTAATTTAACTAAAACTGAATTTATAGTGACAAAAAGCAATTTATGAAAATTAAATCTACAAGTTAGTTACAATGCTCTCCTTAATGCAACACTAAGTAAAAACTATTTTGTTTAATTCAGAAGTTTTTTTTTAATTATTTGCTTTAATCTATTTTTTTTATTTTAATCGATTTTTTTCACAGACTATTTTTGAGCTTGGAACACTGGCCAAGACAGCAGCCAGTGCAGTTATGAGGAAAAAGAGGGCAGTGCATTCTCGTTTTGTTAAAAAAGGAACAAAAAATGAATCTGTGAATATTCCTTCAACCAAGGACCAAGCAGATGTTGAATTGGCAGATGAAGAAGATTTAAAGGTATATATTGTGTCTTACTGTACTCTGTCCAAATGCAAAAGTAACTTCAAGGTTAAATTTCTCCATGAAAATGAACTATCAATTAAATATAAATGTTAAATTATGTCATGGTCCTGGATGTCATGAAAATGGGGAGCAAAGGGCAGTACAATCCATAATTGAATTGGTAATTGAAACTCGCTCACTCTTACTCATGAACTCATTGGTAATTGAAACTCATGTGGTGTTTCACACCCTGACTTTATATACAATTTTGATATTTTATATTTTTGGTTACTTTAATGATGGATATTTCTAAGACTTGACTGTTACAAAAAAGTTAGCCTGATGCTTTTATTCTTTGTACTTTTTATTGGTTAATAAAAATTTTGAATTTGTTACCAGGCACAAATATTTGCATCTAAATGTTCAATATGTTACTCTTTATTAAAAAATTTATAAATATATGTTTGGGAATAAATTTTTTCAAGAGTCCTGTAAGGCTTTACATTTTATAAAATCATGAGTTTTAACTATTTAAAAATGCACCTTATGATTAATAATAGCCAATGTCATTGTGCCAATGGTAAAACCATAATATATATGCTTTTTTCTTCGTTAAATTTTATTAAGCTTTTTTCTAGTTAAATTATAACCATGTATGTAATTAAAAAATGTACGATTTAAGGCAACCATAATTTTTCCTTTTTGTTCAACAAATAATTAATACTGAAGCTGCATTTCTAAAATAATAATAAGAAAACGCTCCAATTCGTTTCTGTTGGGAAGAAAGACTAATTTTTACAATGAACTTTTGAAACGCACCCGTAGTTGAACTGTAGGTACATGAAATATTTTTTTCCTTTAAATTATGGCCAATCACATAATACTTACATATTTGGTATTTTCTTTTGTTTACTGTCAATCTTTTCATATAAAAAACTTTTGTTTTGTGCAAAATAGCACTTTCTTTTTTTATATTCTTAAGTTTAAAACTGGCTACTAAAAATCCAAATGTGGCTACCATTTTTTTCACTCTGGTAGCCACTGGCTACTATTAAAAATTCCCAGTCTAGAGCATTAGTTTTGTCGTACAAATGGTTTTTTAAATGAACTGTATATTCTTTTTTAGTCTTTCAAAGAAAACACCACTGTGACATTTCAAGACAGAAATAATCGATTTAAGGACACTGAACATTACCTACCATATGTGTCATCTGAACACTACAAAGAGAAGGGGTAAGAAATAAATTGTATTTGTGTCGAATTAATTGCATCTTTAACACTTTTTTTAAAATTAAGATGGCTATTTGAATATATTTGCTTGAAAAAAAAAGCATTTTTTAAATATTTTTCTACAATTACTTAAGTTTGTTATGTTGTATGAGTTTCAAAGTCATATGGGATAAGTAAGTGGTTTTATTTCATTGTTAAACAGTTTCGCATTCTGATCTATGGGGGGGGGGGGTAGTTTAATATTTTCCCTTGATGACTGTTTGAAATTTAAAAAGAATTTTTCTCTTTTTCTAAATTCACTGCCATTATTATTTTGTTTCTTATTTAACAATTGTTATTTTTAATTCAATATGCAATAATAATAACCTCATTCAAAACTATTTTCTAGAACACTGAATTATTAATTACTTTTTTTTAGCTCTAACAGCTACAGTTTAATAGTTTAGTTCATTATTGTTAATCACTCATAATTTTTTGTTTTGTTTTGTACTATTTTGATTATATATTTTTTCTTTTTCCAATCTTAGCTTAGGCTTAGAATCCACTTTTGAGCGACAAGCAGAAGGTGCTGTGTTAGATTTAACACTCGATGAAGGAAATAATGTAAAGCAAAAGCATTCAAGGCATTGGTAAGTATAAGTATTTATTCGTGTATGTCTATATGTTCAGACAATGTTTAGAGACATGTGTTAAAGAAAGTTCTATCTGTTAGATGTTGAATCATTTATTATAGGAAAATTGTATAGGAAATTCGTAAATCGAGATTGCTAAGCCTTGTTAGGTATCATTTACTAATTAATGGGCATTGACACCTAGGAGTATAGGCTGGATCCAGAGGCGGAAAAAAAGAGTTCCCATCTCCTTGACTTACAATGTATATATGCAGTGGCGATGTGATCTTGCATGATTAGAAAAGGGTTACATAGTTATAATATTAGTTTCAGATAAGGGCATCTTGCCATATATAACTCAATGGCACCACATTCCATTTTGAACCATGGCTCTTTAACAATACCACTTCAAAGTCGTCTACTCTCGCTTCCTAATTTTTGATCTTAATGGCCTTCCATTCATCTTTTTCTGGGTCTTTCTCTTTTCCGTTCTCCTTGACACAGCCTCCTTAAAATCATCTTTGTGCCTCAACCATCGTTCATTCTATCCATGTGTTCCAGTCATTGAAATACATTGGCCTTTATGATATTAATGTCTTTCTCTCCAAATTTCCTAGCCACTTTATAATTGTTTAGCGTTCAGGTCTCCAACCCATATATCTATTATACTTGGTCTGATAAGTTTTATATATTCAAAGTTTTGTTTTCTTTGTATTTACTTTATTAACTTTTATATCTTATTTAACTTTTGAAGTGTAAAGAAACTATGATTTCCAGTCTTTGCTTAATTTCTGGTGCAATTTTATTTTTAGTGTTAATTGAAACTAAGTATTAAAATTTATTGTCTCTTTCACATTTCATTATGACATTTATCTTTAGCTCAATATCTGCATTTGTTTCTTTACAAACCATGGACATGTATTAAGATTTTTTTTTTAAATATTTAAATCCAGACCACATTTACTTGTTCTCTTGTTCAGTTAACCAACTGAAAAGTTCAATCAGTACTGCTTTACTTCTTGATATCAAAACAACATCTTCAAAAAAAATCTGTCTAGTTTTATTAAATGAAGAGCTTAGTGGAAGAATGTGGTAAGTGACAAGAAGGTGAAAACAAGAAAATTATCTTCAAAGTTTTTGGTTTGCACTCAGATCTGTTGAAAACCAGAACTTTCAAACCTTAAAAAATTTACTTAACTTAAAAGTTTATGAAGAAGAGGAAACCTGTTATCGTTAAAGGAGGAAATTGACACAAAAATACAAAAATTTCAATGTTTTCAAAAGTGTCACTTAGCACGTTCTTCCAATTAGCTCTTGAAATATTGTGCCACCTCTATTTGATATTGTGTTAAGCATCACTCGTATATATATATATATATTTGATGTAATTATTCTTTATTAACCAACCAATTGTATGATGGTATACATTATTTAAAAAGCATATCTATGCATTATTAAACAACATATACTGTTATGTCGATACTATTATAAACATATATATATCAAACCAAATATATGTTGAAAAAAATTGGTTGTGTGCTTTGGTATTTTCTAAAGTTAATAGCTTAATGAGGATTTTCCGCGCAAACGCATTTTATCCTACAGACTTTTGTCATGTGTCGTGGAAAACAACTACCACACAGACAAGCACACTTATTAATTAAGTTACTTCTAGAAAAGGAGAGAGATTATACATCTTAGGATTTTTATTTAGTGAAATCATATAAAGTATTTTACAGGACAGAGTCCAAAGCCGTAGTCCGGCTCGTCAAAAAGCACACAACCTTACATCTTGAAGTCTAATTAAAAAGTGAATTACAGTTACAGATTGTTATTGCATGTTCTTCGACCGACCAATCAGAAGCTAAGATTTTTTTATTGGAAGGTTTTAAAAGGTCAATGTGTAGGCGGATGACCCAGGAAAGTTCTGTGGGAAACACTTAATAGGCGACTGTTTGTCGTGGCAGGGTGAGGTTGGAATGTTAAAGTACTAAGTGATATTAAGAACATGTGGAATAAGATAATTTAAAATATCAAGTTTAATTGGGGTTAAAAATATAAGTTTTTGAGGGGCTTAAGTCAGGATATGTCATATATTTTAAAAAAAAAACTATTACTTGAGCCATCACTCACATACATAAATCTTTGTTTGCAGGGATCGAAAGAAGAAAAAGTTTGTTCATGAAGATAATCAAGAAAGAACAAAGAAAATGAAAACAGAAAGTGGGGTGTGGATTCCAAAAAGCTATAAATCCGACCTGTATCCTTTTAATAATATAAGTTTTAATCTTTCATTGCTATTTAAGATGATTTTTTATGTATTTTTATCATTTTTTTCCATATTTAAAATAAAAATTCAAGTTGCATTAACTTTTATATATTAATTATTGAGAGAATTACTTAAGTTATCACTATAAGTTAACATATATGCAATTTTGAATATGTATTAACTTTTGTTAATGTTGTAAGGTTTTGGATACTTTGTGGTACAGTAGAACCTCGATTTTGCGACCCCACGATTTAGCGACCCCTTCGTTATAAAGACCGCTTCGGAAAGTCCCAATCATTTTACCATAGGAATAGTGTTAAAAAACCCTCTTTTTTGCGACCGAAAAACTAGCAAATCCTCGATATTGCGACCGAATATTTGTTAGACATTTAAGAAAACACATTGCTACCAGAAGCCATTTTCGTATTTGCTTCAAAATTTCAACTTGTGGAAATGTATGAATGAGTAGAATCTGTGTGTGTATTTGCTTTTGTTTGAGCACAATGAAGAAACCCCTCCTCAAGCAAGGAAAGGGGTCGAACAATGGATGAATAGGTGAATAGGGCAGAGACGATTCCGGGAATTCGCAGGGGACCAGTGTTGCAAAACAAGCCAAGGTCAGCTTAATTTTTCACGCATTCTGTGATAATTGGTTGTTGAACATAGCTGTAGAAAATACGGCACCACATTTGACCATTGAACGAACTGACCTCGTATAATTTGCATGTCTACAATAAGGCTCTTATAAAAAACGGAGCTAAATTTCTATCAATGTGAAATGTTGTGTGTTGTCGCTACTGTTAAAGAGAGCAATGCCTCGCATTTTCTACAAAGAATAACAGGGCCTATATTCCTTTCTCTGTGACAGTAAAAATTCCTTCTGTGTCTGTCTTACTTGACGAAGGCTTCATAAGCGGGTCTCTGATCAAGCATACAAGCCGGAATATATATGTAATAGTAGTAGTTAAACATTTTATTTTAAAACAGGATTTTATGACAAATAATTGGATCTTTCAAGTGAAATATTTATTAACAAATATTTAAGAACTCTGCCATAATTAAGAACTCTGTTATAACTTTGAAACAATCTTCAATTGCTTCAATTTTATCTGCACAATAAGTGTAAGTGCAAATTAACCATTTCTATAGGTATGTATAAGTTTTTTTCTCAGTTTGTAAGTTTTTTTATTAAAATTCTTTATAACGTCCCTTCGATATAACGACCGTAAGTTGTTGGTCCCAAGAGCGGTCGCTGTATCGAGGTTCTACTGTATTATGATTCAGCGCATTTTTGAGTTAACGCAGTGCAGGAAATCCTGAGTTAAAAATTTTGAAGAATTGATAGTTTTTAATTTTGTTTATTTATTAGTATTATTTTCAGTTCTTCATTCAAATTATCTTTTATGTATTTTATTGTACGTTTTACGCCAAGATTGAACTAAGTTGTTATTTTAATTGATTTTGTTTTATTGGTATTCTTATCATACTAATTCTTATCTTTTTGTACATTTAAAATCACCCTTTGAAGTTATTTCAGTTTAAATTAAAAATAAACGTGATTTAAAAATATTTTTAATTTTGTATTAAGTTTAAACACAGAAGAAGTATAAATTTTGATAATAAAGTTATTTTAAAGTTATACTTTTCAAAATTGAATAATTTTAATTCAGTTAAAATTATTTGCTTGCAATTTATCTAGTTTCATTTTTCGTAAATGTTTGTTTTTATTTGACCTTAATGAACATCAGGTACAAAAAGTGGCAAGAAAAGAATAAGATAAAATATCAACAGAATACTTACGATAGTGATGAAGATGAAGGTAATCAGTTTGGAAAGAAGAGGAAATTGCCTGCTAACATGAAAGGTAAAATTTATTTCCATTATTCTTAAGATGTTCAAAATAAAATAGTTAAATTATGATTATTTTAAAATATTTTCATATTGTTCAATACATCAAATTGACAGCTTTTGAAGCATTGTATCAGTAACACTATCAATGATACTGCTTGTATCAGTAATACTGCTTGTATGTTGATTAATTTGCTGTGAAGGGGCACACTGGACTGCGGGTCTCCAAAGCAAAGTGCATCAGTGTTAATCCAATGAAAAAAAAACATTTTCACTGCCACATTTCTCCTGCTGCATTGAACATTTTTACAAGTAGATTTTTTTTTATGTGATATGTGTTGCTGACTTTCAGGTCCCGACAATCCCACTTTTTTACAATTGGTGCGACTATTTTTTTAAACTTTCAATAAATAATTTTACAAAAAGTATTCAAAGCAATTTTAAAAAGTGGGATTATAGTAAATTATCTACATTTATTGTTTAAAAAACAGTTTGTAAAAACATTTAATACAACTGGAGAAATATGGCAGAGAAAATAGTTTTATTCTCATTGGATTAACACTGAGGCATTTGAGTTTGGAGACCTGCTTTACAGCACGCCCATTTCCCCCTTAAGAGTTAGTTTAACTAGCTATTCATGTGTCAACCATTTCCCCAGCCCAAAATAAAATAGTTAACCCTCTGTGAGATACAAACGTATAAACCTGTCACCCGGCTCTCCAGTTTTCCAGCAACACACATATTTTTAATTTATAAATTTAATAATTTTATCATATTTTAATTTTCAAAGCATGAAGGAGCCATTTATAACCATCTACTACGGAGGGTAGGTACGGATCCCTCAGAGGGTTAAATCAACGCAAATTTATCTACTTTGATTTATGAATACTTTACTTTGCAATTGATTATTTTACTTATGATTATTTTACTTTGATTTATTTATGATTATTTTACTTTGATTTATTTATTAGCTGATTACCTTTAATAAATTACCTTTACATATATGTACATACCTTTATTGATTACCTTTACAAAAGTGTTTGTTTCCATTGAAAACTAACTAAGCGACTATTTTATTTCACAGGCAACAAACGAGGTCCACAAGACAACCTTCGTAAGCCACCAAGAAGAGAACTGAAAAACAAAGAAGAAATACTGAAAGAAAGAAAGAGGAAAGAGAGGCAACAGAGCCACCAGAAGAAGAAGACCATGTTGAAAGCAAATCGAAAGAACAAGAGAAGATAGTCGAACAATTAATTGTGTACAGTTTCTGTAAATTTGTCTTTCAAATGCATTAAATTTATAATTTATAAATGAGTTGTGATGTGTGAAATGTTTGGTTGCTGCTTATAAACACTGTTTCAATTACAAAAATCTAGCTAATATCTATTTATTATATATTTAGGGGTATTTTACATTAATAATTTTTTTTATTACATTATTTTTTTTTATCCTACATTGATTTCAAATTGCTTTTTATTTCCCATCTGAAATTGTAAAAAATGTATTTGTAAACCTGAATTTATTTGAGGATTGAATTCAAAACTTAATTTCTTTGTTGCTTAACTTTAAAAGACTTAACTTGAAAGGCCTTAAAAAAAAATTAGCAAGCAAAAGCTTTATAGGCATTGCCAATGCAAGACAGTCATTCCTTTGCTCAGTGATATATCATACACATGATTGTTAAGTGTTTCTAATTAAATAATTAACTTACTTTATCAACATACATAGTAACAAATAATTACAAAATATACCAAGTATTTCCTAAATTTTTAGTCAGTAGATTTCCTTAAAAGTTCTATTTAACCCCCTAATTTTAGTGTATACTATTTCCAGATTGCTTTTATTTGTATATTTTTAGCTAGTATAAGGTTATAAAACAAGGTTCCAAAACTATTACACATTTTCTTCAACTGGTGGATCTTTTGAAAGGTCAGTATTTTTTTTTAATTAAAAGTATTTTTACTTCAATACGTTTTGGATAAATACTGATTTTGGATGGCTATTCTTACAATCAAGGCATTAATCTTAAAATAAGATTTTTGACAAGCCTTAAAATTTAAATACATTTTTGATTACATTTCTACAAAGTTTTATAAACACTCATTTAAATTTGACCAATCGCCATTTTTCACTTGATTTATACATATAGTTATTCTCTCTTTGTCGATATTTATACCTCGTTTTGATACCAAAAGCCATTCCAAAGAATACCCGTATTGTCGCCCAACAGCAGCGATAACATCGCCAAATGTGACCTTTCACTACAACAATCCCAAAGGCGGGAAAAACTTTCCTCCACTCGCGTTCTTGGAAACAGTCGTTCGAAATTCGAACGAAAAATCTCCCCTATCTACAGGTGGAGCGGGGGGAAAGACAAGGTCATTCGTTTTCTTTCTTTTCTTTTACCCAGACCCCCTCCTTTATTTCGACCCCCGAAGTGCTTACTTTTCTTTTACTCTCCCCCCCCCCCTTTTTTTTCTTTTTTTGCTTTGCGTCCCCCACCCTCTGGGTTGGCGGCTTTGGATTTCGAATTTTCTTCGTTTTCTTGCTAGAATATCGTTACTTTTTTTTTTTTTTTTGGAGGGGGGATGTTTGAATTGCTCCAATGGCGACGATCGGAGAGAACGTTTCCGGAGGGGAAGGGAAAATATTGGGATATTTTGAGACTTGGGGGTGGTTGAAGAGAATTACAGGAAAAGGAAGTAAACAGGAAGAAAGTGAGAGTTTTTGAATTGAAGTATAGGATTTGTGGTAGTTATAATAATAAACAGACGTATTTTTCATTTCGCAATACAGTTTTAGTTTGTTCTTCAAATATCTAGCTGTAAATAAAATTTAAAATAGTCCCCTTTTTATTTTTTTACTTTTTAACGTAAACAACGCAAAAAAAATTATGAAAATTTAAGGATGATTTTAAAAAAAAAAAAAAGTTTATGTGCAATTTTAACCTTTTAGGCATTAGTTTCACAGTTAATAGGATTTTTATAGATTTTAAATTTAACTTTATATACGTATTTTTTTTTTTGTTTATTCGACTTAATTATTTAATCATCATTAAGCAACTTCAATCTTTACTTCATTGTTATTCATCAATTTCAAATATCAATTCTTAGTTTACAATTAATTTTCCCTTGCTTACCTTAATATTTTTTATGTTGATCATCACTCTATGTTACTTAAAAAATAGTCTATCACAGTAATTTTGACTTTTTATGTGCGTTATCAGTGTTTACAATATTAACGATTTATTATGTTTACTGACCATTAAAAAATATTTTTACTTCTAATTCGAATTTTATAATGAAATTTGGAGTTTAGCCTCATCTAATATTTTGCTTCATTCTCTCGTATCACACTTGTCCGTAACATTTATAGTGTGGGCTGTGAAAGTGGGTGACAGACGGACAAAGCCTTTATAAAAGTTTCCGATTTTAACAGTTACTTTATTTAGGTAACGCCTCTAGATTTTTCATAAAGTGACTGGAACAGTGTAACCTAGTTACTTGTAGCTGTAACGAAAACTTTCGTTACTTTCCTAAGGCTGTTTGGGATACCAATTTTGAAACGTAACGAATGTAACCTTTTCAGTCCCAGTGATGCCAATTGGCAGCATCCTGTTTCTGATCATAATTTTTTTAAAAAAATAATAGGGCTGACATCTATTGGGATTAATAAAAATAGTTTAAAAAAGAAAATTGTTTGAAGAATCGAATTATGTGCTTTTTGATATCATAAATGGCTATAGACGATCAGAAAAAAATTTATAAAATGAAGATGCCAAATTGTCATTGGGACTGAACGGGTTAAGATGATATAATTTTATTTTAATTCAAATTGTAGTTTTTTTTTTTTTTTTTCAAAAAATAAGAAATAATTATTGAATTGTCGAAATAAATAAATGAAACAAGCCAAATCAAGCCGGTAAATGTTTATTATATAATTAATACTGTGTTTGGTGCCTTTTTTCCCTGTTGAATACAAATATTATGTGGTAGCGGGCTGAGTGACAGATTCTGTTACAAAACCTAATTGTTTTTATCTTGGTTCTCTTCAAAAAAAAAAACCAGTAAGATTAAGATGATTAAATTATCATATTTCTTATAAAAACGGTTAAATAGTAGTTTTCTTATTATAACTTGAAATTTCGAAGAGTAACCAATTAGTAACTTTTCCTATCAAAGAATTGTAACTAGTAGTTACTTTTCATACTAAGTAAACACAGTCATATTTTTAATAGAGTAACTGTAACAAAGTTACTTTTCAAAAATAATTCTCCAATCCCTACCAATACACCTGTTCATATTTCTGCTCTATTCCACCTGCTTGGCTGCAAGGTGCGATCCTAATCCCCTCTATGTTATCCATCCGTTACTCAAAGCTCAGCAGCATCCCCATGAAAAGTGACACTAACAATAATAACAAACCTCCGATTATATTTCACTTAGAGATTCTTTAGTTTGTATGTTGAAATTAAATGTTTTGGTTCTATTTAAAAGCGAGGAATATTTTTTCGTATTTATTCTTTGAAATATAAATTAATTTTTTCAAAAGGTAAGAAATAATTATTGAATTGTCGAAACAATAAATGTAGCTAGCCAAATGTATCGTGTAAATGTTTGATATATAATTAATACTATGTTTGGTGCCTTTAACACGAAATTTCTAAAAGGACCCAATTAATTACTTTTTCTATCAAGTAACTGTAACTAGTTACTTTTCAAACTAAGCAAACAGGAGTTACCTTTTCAATGAAGTAACTGTAACAAAGTTACTTTTCAAAACTAACTTTCCAATCCCTACCATACACCTGTTCATTTTTCTGCTCTATTCCACCTGTTTGGCTGCAAGGTGCGATCCTAATCCCCTCTATGTCATCCATCCATTACCCAAAGCTCAGCAGCCATCCCTATGAAAAGGGACACCAACAATAATAACAACGCAACGGATGAATGGAACTTTAGTTTGGAATTCATGAGAGCTCGTGTTCATGGTGCGTGGTAGCCTTTTTTTGCTCTGCTCTGAGCTCAATGTCCTGACATCACGAAGAACAAAGTAGCTATGGAACAATGGCATTAGTTTTGGGAAACAGGTGGTGTGTGATGTTGCTCTTATTTGTGGAATAGAGTGCTTGTTTCTTAACCCTTTCAATCCCAGGGATGCCATTTGGCATCATCATGTTTTCAGATCATAATTTAAAAATATATAATTGGGAACATTCATGCGATGTCACGCGGTTTGTTATCCTACACCTCTCGAAACACGTGCTAATGTTACCCCATACAGCTCTCGAACCAAATGCTAATCTAATGTTATCCTACTGCTTTAATCTGTCTAACCGCTTGTTTTCCATAGCGATTTGGAATTGAAGCTCAGGTGGATATGGCCGTGAATGTCCCCCATAGGCTGACAATCTTTCGGGATTAATAAAAAATATTTTCTAACAGAAAAAAGTTTTGAAAATCGAATGATGTGCTTTCTGATATCATTAATGACTATAGACGATCAGAATTTTTTTTTCTAAAGTGATGAGGCCAAATTGTTTTTGGGACAGAAAGGGTTAAAATAATTGAGTTGTTTCAACTATATTTTACTGCTGTAATTCGTTCCTCGGCTTCCTTCGATCTGTACGTCGATTGGTGCTATGTTCCCATGTTCCATTGATTCACCAATCGAGGCTATTGAAATAATTTATTTTCCTTCCACATTTTTCTTGCCACTCAAGACCTGAAACAACAGTATAGTTTTAAATCACTCGTTTGTATATTGTTTTGGACTCGTATCGTATTGTTAACTCCATTCAGAAATTTTTGACTACTTTCCTTTTTAAAAATAATTCGCAAGGTTTGAAAAGAAATGAAGTGTAGGTTGAGGTGTCAGTCCGTCTTCCTCTTTCAAAATTGGTTCTACCCGTCGGATCTTAACTTTTTTTTGCCTTAATTGGTATCATACTTATGATACCAGAGACCCATATTTCAGTTAAAGATTTATACATTATGTTAATTATTTGTTTTCTTTCCTAAATTCCTTAATTTTCAATAAGCAATTTTTCACAAAATTTTCGAACCAAATTCAACAAGAAGTTCTAAAAGAACTAAAATAGCCTACTTTCCTGTTACTTAAATACTTACTAAAATTCTTATCTTGAAAAAACTAGGTTCGTTACAGTAAGTGAAATCCACAACCGTTTCTACATTAAATTTATATACATTAGAATAAATTTCACTAAACACAGCATCCAGCTATTATTTCAACTTCTCAATCAATTATTTTCATTAACTTTTTATCGCCAATAAAATAAATATTACTTATCGTCCGCATGATTATTTGCAGTTATAAATAAATATTAAATTTTTCGCAAAACAAAAACCAAAAAACTACTTCAAAATTTACTTAAAATAGGAAATGTAAATTAACAAGTAGGTTTGTAACATAATCTGTCACTTAACCCGCTTCCACAGGTAAAAAGGCGCCAAACCCAGCATTAATTCTATATTAAACATTTACCTGCTATAAATTCGGCTAATTTCATTTATTTTATTTCGAAAATTAAATAATTATTACTTAAATCGTTTGCAAAAATTTATATTTCAAAGAATAAATATGTAACAGTTCTCGCTTTTAAATAGAATGAAAACATTTCGTACCATCATACGGAATCTCGAAGTGAAATATATATTTGACGTCATTTCAAACTGATCAATGTCGCAAAAATAAATTTATTTTAATTCATTGTCTAAAAGAATTAAAGTTTCTCAAGCGATTGTTGCCATGGCAATGGTAATTTATTTCTAATAAAATGGCTTCCTATGCTTTTTAAATGAGCATTAAATGTTGAAGTTTTTTAAATAATTGAAGTACTTAGAATTCGAATTCTTTTCTGAAATTTTCGATATATTCTCATTTGGATACGCTGAATTTTTTGGCGTATATCACTTGTCCGTAGCAATTATAGTTAAATTCAGCGATTTAAATGACTCGAAATTGAATTTCAATGCTAATTCAATGGGAAATTCGTCGACAAATAGTAGATTTATGTCCGTCCTATCGTGCAGACAGACGGACAAAAAGTATGAAAGTTGGGTGTCTGAGGTTATACCTTTCTAATAAAAAAAGAATTTTTAAGATCGGATTGCTAGAACTGATTTTGGAAGGGGGGTACGGACAGACGGACGGACGGACAGACGGACGGACGGACGGACGGACATCGACCGCATGTCAATACCTACTTTTTCATTTTTTTTTAATTCTTCGAATTAAAAAAAAAGAAAAGTAGGCTAAAAATCGGGATTATCGAAAGTCAGCTACATCATCATATAAAAAAAAACCGTTTATGGACCAACGGCTGGCTCATTCCGGCTCATTATCCCTTAAACTATATTTAATTAATTATAACTATATTTATTTAATTATTCATCCGCCCCTAAACTATATTTATGATAATTTTGTTACAAACTACAAGAGGGCACTAAAACTAATAGCAGCATATTTAAAACAGCTGGTTATTTAAGAAAAAAAAAATTTGTATATAAACGTAATTTGTGCGCGGAACATGTATGATAAAAATATTGTCATTATTTCTTCAACACCTGAAACAAAGTGGAAAGTGTTCGTGTCCGTTCACCTTCTCCATCCTTCAAGGAGCTTGCGGTCACTTGGGTGTCTGGACAACTCAAAGAGGTCAGAGGGCGTTTGGCGCGAATTTCACTGAAGCCAGTCTGATCTGAGGGCCGCTAATTCGGTGAAGTAGGCCCAAATTAGCTAGTCTCTGGTTGAAGTTTCAATCAGAAAATGTCAAGTTTTCCTCCGAGTAAGCCAAAGGGTCAACAGCTTATCTAGGATAGACCATTGGAAAACTTTCAACAGATTTAGGAATATTTATTTAAAAAAAAAACCTAGTAATTTGATTTTACTTTGCAAATCCTTCCAAACAACCTGGAAATCGGCAAAAATGTGTGGTTGTTTTCACTGCAGGAATTGTAAATTGATTTTATCTCAAATAACATATTTGTTTTTTAAAAAAATATAATTAGTTTTATGTTTGACGAGATTATCTTAAAATTGTTTCCAAATAAAAAATGGCACTTAAGGAATAAAAACTCATTATAAAATTTAAAAAAAAATTAAATTCAAGATTATTTAGACTGATGTGCAAAATACGGAAACAGCCGGATCTAACGCTCTTAGAAGGTTAAGAACTGTTAGGCTACTCTAGAAAAGCCACATAAACGTATTAAAACGTAAGGTAAAGCCTACAGATTTATTTCGAATTTCAAAATGTCTCCAAATCATGTAATGTATAATATGCAATTAAAACTAACTAATCGGTAATTAAAAAATACTAGTTTATAGTTGCTTGCAGATGTAGTCCGACCGGCATCTGAATAAATATAGATTTGAATATTTCCCTTCGCAAGTTTAATTGAAAACATATTTAAAATATTTACAGTATGTACCACACAGTGATACTTACATTTAAAATTTTATCGGAGTTTTTTTTTTGACAGTGGTACCGGAGCATAATTTATACATGCGTGTATTGCAAAGAAAATAAACAATAAAATTTAACAATAGTAAAGTGATATTTCTTTTAAAATGCTAGATAGTCATAACTGCACATTGTTGTCATGCCCTTGATTTAACATGATAAATTTTCTATTTCTATGCATACTTATGAAATTGTTTGTCGTTTTCCGAAAAATAGACGATTCAACTATTATTTAGAACCAATTAATAGAGCAAAAATTTAAAAATCATTGAATATAAATTATTCCACTTTCAGTGAAAAACTGAAATCTTTTTTCTTTTAAATAGATTTCTGTTGACCTTTTTTGGGAAAAATAAAGATAATATGTCAGTAATAATTTTGTTGTAGAATCAATTGAATCAAGTTATAAATATTCCATTCATTCATGCTAAAAAAAAAACCTATGCTGTATCATCACATCTGACACGTGACACCTCCAAATGCCTATTACTGGTTCTCTCCGATTTTTGAATTTCTCTTGTTTACTTAGGAAGACTGTCGGTTCATCACTACGTCTGACTGGTTCTTCAAAGGTCTGGGCTTACTTTTAAAGCAAAAAACAACTTCACTATGCCACCCAACCTTGAGACCTACTGGCATCTTTCTCTTCTTCTTACCACTTTCCGGAGACTCGAGCATCAACTTTGTAATGGTGGCTGGAATACAAACAATCCAAAATGTTAAGAGTTGGAAAGTTTCTTTTTATTTTGTTGCGTTGTGGTCTGAACAATAGGAGCTCATCTTTTGAAATGTGTATTGAAAAAGGTTTTTAAAAAGTTCAATGGCTTCTTGTTTTAGTACTGAATACATTAAAGACGACTTTGTGAATACCATTACTACCTTCATTTCTAAATGAAAACATTAATTTTAAGTTTTTTAATTTCTTTTTTTGTGTAACTTAAACTGCCCGACATAAATTGTTCAGAAATACGGTTTTCATTTGCCTTATACATGTTTACTTTAGTTAACTTAAGCAGAAAGATATCCGCGAGGCAAATTTGCTTGTCAATCATCTAAATGAGTTAAATGTATAATAAAAAAAGACTAATTGTTCTCATTTTATTACTTTTATTTTCTGCAATCTGTGAATCACTCCCTCTTTTTTTTTTTAAACTGTTTTACAAAAATGCATCCAGTAAATATAAATTTCAGACAATAAACCAGAACGCAATCAAAAAGAGAAGTTCACGAGTCGTTCTTTTTTAACGTTGCTACATTATCTCTAGATGTTTTCTAGTAAGTAAAGGGTTAAGACATCGAAAAATAATATAAATATTAATATTTAATTATTGAAAAGCATTTTGTGGTCATTCGTTTAAATTCAGTTCTGAACAAATTGTTGTCCAAATGAACCACCAACTTACCTATTTTAAAACATCTAACGCTTACAAAGCTATTACACTTATTTATTATTATAATTAGTTATTTGCGATAAAGATAACTTATTTATTAATTATTCCTCAGTTATTAGGGGTTTATATTTATTATAATAATTATAATGCTGTTTGAAATTTGGGATAAGATGATTATAATATTATGACATTTAAATTTCCCGGGGAGGTGTAATGTCCCAATTTTTGTTTTTGAAAATCTGGCCACATTATGATTCAGTAATTGTAACGCCATTTCTATGTCATTCGTTGCTGTCAAAAGACTCAATAGCCTTATTTTCAATGTTTTTTTACTAATTTCTAATGCCTAGATGCTGCACTGGTATATAATAGTATTTTATTTATTATTTTCTATTATCAAACGACGAGTGAATGTCCGTTGACAAAGCCTAACGAATCAAAGAGAAATCACGCAAGCATGGAAAGTTCGGGATGTTCTAACATTCGCATCGGTGTTAGTTGCCCAGAATAATGTATTCGACTAGTTTCCGGAAACATTCTTTCCAACGATGTTTTTTAGGCACCAGGATGGCCCCGTCCATGTTATTAAAAGAACATTTTTCACACGTTTGCCACTCGTTGTGGCCCCCTCCTCAGTCCATGCATGACTAAACTACTGGGTGTGTAACATTGTACGACTTTCAATTATAGTTCAATAATAAAGATTTAAAGGCAATTATGCACCCTAAAAAGTAATTTCAATAGCCTTAAAACCAAAAAGTTCAGTTGCCATAATGAACTCAGAAGTTCAAAAATTTGATTCCCCTTAATATGTACGTGTGCACCTGATGCTTAATGATTTCACATTTGATTTTGATTTTTTAAAATTAATATTAATATTTTAATAACTCATGAGCCATGTCAATACAGGCGTTTCTAAATCCAGTTAGAGAGCCTTTAAGAATTACTAAATAAATTTTAGCTTTTATTTTTATCGCTACTCTTTATTCATTAATTTTTTTTTTTAACTTTACTTTAAAAGTTTTCGTTGTGTATTGTTTGCGTTTGTATTGCGCATGCGAAAACATGAATTTTGTTCTGAAAATTTTGATAAGTAGGCAATGACTCAAAATAAAAATAATAAAAAAATCTTTAAAGTTAATGGGTTCCCCAGCGAGACGGGATCATACAGCTAATATTAAGTAGGATTTTGAATTTTCAAACTCTTTCAATATAATGCCAAAGCAATCTTAATAGTTTTGTTGACTCTCCTGAAGAGGAACAAATTTTTAATTGATATACCGTTTGGAGCGAATGTGATCTCTGAATTTTTTTTCCTATATTGTTATGTGGCTTTCTCTAAAAAGGACATTTTAAAACTTGTTTTTTCTCAAATCTAAAAATTACAAATATATATATAAATATTTAAAAAAAAAACAAGAACATACAATTATCTCTATTTAGCAATGTCAATAGTAAATGGCAAATTTAACGTGAAAGAAATAATATAAAAAATATTAATGAATTTTTTTTGAAAAGAAAATATTATTGAATATATATTATTAAATTATACAAAATATTATTGAATTTAATTATTTTATTTCATTATTATTCATGATATATTGTGCTATATCGCAGCTGTGCGAGAAAAAGTAATGTAAGTAAGGGGGACGTACATAAATTACGTCACGCTCATAGGGGGGAGGGAGGGGTATTCGACAACGTGACGGATCGTGACATGGAGGGGGGGAGGGGTAATCGCTTGCGTGACGTAACGATTCAAAACTTCCAATTTTGCAAGGAAAATCTGTTTTTTATAAGAACGATTTTCAGAAAGAAATCTGAAATCTTTTTTTTTATCATAAGATCATCATAAAAAATGCTTAAACCAAGGAAAATATTAAAATCAACTTTAAAAAAAAGGGGGGGGGGGTGCGACAAACGTGACGTAATTTTGGGGGGAGGGGTTCGACCAAACGTGACGCAGCGTGACATAGGGGGAGGGAGGGGTCAAAAAAGTCAAAATTTTGCGTGACGTAATTTATGTACGTCCCCAAGTGAATAAAAACAATAGGCTATCTATCTATTTTTACAATTTCTATGGCTATCCTTATTTGGGATGCGGAGATTTCGTCCGGGTACAATTCGTCCGCTTCGAAAGCGGAGATTTCATCCGATAGGGCTGCCAAGCTTGGCGGGGAAGTTTTAGAGTTTGGCGATATGGTAAGTTGGTTGGAATGGCGGTAGTTTTTCCGAAACGGGGTGGGGGTTGGAGGGGGGGTTTGCGGGATCGAATGATTTTGGCACAGGGACCATCAACAAATGACACTACGCTTGACAAGGGGGAGGGTTGATACAGCTGTAATTGTTTGGGTATATGGATTGGGGGGGAGGAGGCTATAAAGAAATGTGGCGTAGAAAGAAGGGGGGTGTCCGAGCAATGTTCGAAAATAGAATTAGAATAGTGTCGAACTACAATGAACTAAATCTACTCTCAAGCTAAGTTAAAGTGATAGCGTTGCACTGGAGATACAAGTGGGCTATTGGTGACGGGGTTTTTAATTCTTAACAACTGTCAAGTGACGTAGCCGACACCTGAGTGAGCATTAAAACTCAAAAGAGCGGCATCTTCTGGTTTGGACATTGACGTATTTAGCGTGCATCATCCATCTCAACATGGACATTACATATTTTTTACTATAGCAAAGTATGTAAGAAATAGCAAATAGCCGAATGTGTAAGAAAAAACATTCTGTCACTTCTAAATGGATTGGAAGCAAAAGGTACATAACTTAAATTTTATCTATAATATAATTAAAAATTGCAATAAAAAACATTTCTTGTATAATAATATTGCATAGTACTTTTTTTTATCTCTTACTTCCAAGTAAAAAAACTGATATGTGGTGGATAAGTTGGTGTGAAAAAAAATTGCCACATTTTCATTAGGTGGAATGGGACATGACATCCTTATTGACGGCATCCAAACACTTTTTTCCCTCACTTCTACCACTGATTTTATTAGAATTCAATAAAAAGTATTCTACAGATTATTGTACAAAAAATCCATAAGCGTAAAATAAAGAGAACAAAGACGACGAAAGGAACAATGAAAGAAAATAAGTTTGGTTTGATTGGAATCGTCGTAGCACCAGAGCTACACGAGGGATATGGGCAACGAATTTTAAAAACACAGTCAAGTGACGAGCCGACACCTGAGTAGGTACTCAACGCAACCGTTAAGGGCGGCATCGTAAGCTGCGTTAGGACTTATATTCAACGTGCGCTCCCTCCACACGATGTATTATTCGAACATTTTTGTCTGTACGGGCCATTTATAGGTCGGCAGTAATTTTGGCGATGCCCGGACCCGAACCTGGGATCTTCCTCATGCTAGGCGAATGCCTAACCGATTGGGCTCGCCAGACCCAAGAGAAAATAAGAAGATACCAAAAAGAGATTTAATATCCTGATTTTTTTCATTGAAAATCTGGTGTTAAGGTTGAACTGCCCTGCTTTAAAATATTTTATCATTTTTGTATCTCTTATGCATAAATGATAATTAATGAGCGAAATCCTTATTAATCTTTCTACAAAAAATACACTACTCTAATTCTTTCATAATGAGGGGCAGGGGAGCCCAGTCAGTTCGGCTTTTGCCAAGCATGACAAAGGTCCCTGGTTCTTGTCCCGGCATCGACAAAATGACTGCCGACCTATAAACGGACCGAGCAGCCAAAAATGTCCGACGAATAATACCGAGAGGGAGGGCACGTTTTTTTTTTTTGTTGTTGTTGTTGCTCCAAAGTCCCAACGCTGCGTGCGATGTCGCCCTTAACATTTGCGTTAGGTGCTCACTCAGGTGTCGGCTCGTCACTTGACTGTGGTTCTAAAATACGACGCCCGTCGCCAATAGCCCTCGTGTAGCTCTAGTGCGACGATAATTCAAACTAAACTTTCATAATGAGCAAAATAAGTTCTCCGTCACATCTTTAAATATGTATATGATTCATGATTCTACTAGCTTCATAAACCCGGCGTTGTACGAGTGTACTCTTAATAACGGTGATTTGCTTTATATATATAAATTTTTATTTTATATATTTGATTTTCCTCTACTGGTCAGCAAAACAGAATATTATAATCTCATCCCATTCTGATAACATAGCCGCATTAGTTATAGTTGCTAAGTTATTCATTTCTGTTATGAATCAGTCCAGAATATCGTCATAAAATGTACCACAAAGTGCTTATTTTGATTGTTCGTTATTGTTTACTAAAATAAACTACACCGGCAACGCATTGCAACGCAAGCTAAAATACTTTAAAGATTAGATTTTTATTTTTTAAAGTTCTGTTCAAAGTTTTGTAATCACCGCCAACACATGTAGTTCTTTTGATGATTAATAACTAAAAAATTTCAATATAAATAAAAGTTATTGCAATTTTTTTCTAAAAAAAAAACTTTTTTTTTAAAAGTGTTATTATTGTGGTTTAGTATCTTTATGTGTCTTCGAAGGTGTTAAATACGATTCTGAACTTTGACTATACTTTTTAAAGTTGTGAGGAGAAAAACTTATTTACCAATAACCATAAAATAAAGGGACATGAATGTGGAATTCACTCATTTTTGACAAATCAAATCTATTTTATTTAATAATGGTAGCTAAACATTTCGTTTTTCATATTTTTGGAAACATTTTGAGTTATTGAATTCGATAAGAAAAAACCCTTTTTTTTCCTTGCGTAAAGAAATACATATATTAAAAGTTGGAAGCAAAAGTGAATACAAACAAGTTGGTTTGTTACAGAATCTGTCACAGAATCTGTCACTTACACCGCTTCCACACAACATTTTACGCTCAACAGGAAACACACTAACACCTCAAAAAGAAATTCGCCCTTTGGCTAGTTCGAATTCAAACTTTTATAAGCAAAAACTAATAATTTTCTTTAATCTTCTTTTGCAGATTTGATAATATTAATCTTTATCGTTTGCTAATTTTTTTGAACTTAGAAGAATAGTGATGAATTTTTTTAATAAATATCTTTTTGCAGTCACAAGTTTACATTTCGAAAAATAAATTAGTAAAATTGTTGCTTTTAAAATAAAAGCGAAAATTTGCATATTTTTTATGCAAATTTCGAATTTTTTATGCATCTTTCTTCCCAAAAATATAACGAACCATCAAAATAACTTTATTGTGCTATTACAACAATCCAAATTGAATTATTACACAAAAATAAATATTTTTTTCAAGAATTTTATTTTTATTTTAAATAAAGTTTCTCGTACGTTTGATGTCATGACAACAGTGAAAATATTGAATAAAAATGGAATTCGCATGTTATTTCTATGTAGATTAAATTTTTAGTTATTTAAATTTTAAATAAACTTCTAATTTAAATATTTTAATGAAATTTGGAATGTGGCCTAAACTGATTTTTTGCTTCAAAATGACGTATCCCACTTGTTAGTGAAACTTTCGGTTCGTTCTGTGAAAGTGGGTGACAGACGGACGGACGGACTGAACGATTATAAAACCTTCCACTTTTTACGTTTTAAACGTAGTGTGGAAGTTAAAATTAAAAATATTGTTCTGAGTTAATTCAAATGTCTACTAAACTCTTTTTTGGAAAATATTAATACATAATTATATATAGATTGAGACTGTGATTGAGTTTAGGCTTGATACATTAAACCTTTTAAATGCAATTTATAGCTCTTAGCTGTGCTGACGTAGGCAGGTAAACTGTAAAGAATAATGATTTAAACCATTGTTGCCATACTTAACAACTCTATCCTATAAGAAAACATACTGAAAAAGACCGGGTTTTTTTCAGAGCAAAAACTGTCCATTTCATTGCTGTGTTTTAAAACTCAAAAGCAGCTATCCTTTGTGCATGCGCAATTTTCTCGAAAACTTTATTGCGACGTCCGACGGGTACTAGGAGCTAGCCTTACCAAACTTTAAATTTTAGTTCTTTTTGTTCGAGCTGTAGAGTGGTTTCCAAAACACAGTCTGACTTTTTCAGAATCGACACCCTTCAAAACGTGTAGAGAACGCAAAAGTTCCATTTCGGATTTTGGACCCTATAGCAATACTTCTAACTTTGATTACCTAATATTTCATATTTTCATTAAGTAATTCAGTAAATGAAAGTAAAGTCACAGAAGTTAAAAATAAATAGGAATCAGTTTTACAATTTTGTTTTAAGATGAAAAAGTATATTGCAACTTTTTTCGAAATTTTAAATTTTTTTTGAGAATGCCTAAAAAGTTAATTTCAAAAATAAGGCTGAATTTACAGACTTTATCTGACTGTTTATGCGATAAATTCCTTAAATGTATAACAACAACGCCCGTCACCAGTAGCCCTCGTATAGCCCTTATACGACGATGATTCAAACTAACCTAACTTTAAAAAACACTGTACAAAAAAATATTATGAGCTCCAGGCAAAAAGTTAAATACAAATTCTTTTAGATAATAAAAAAAAGTTTGAAGTCATAATTGAGTATAGCTCGAAACAGAAACAAAATTCGATATCAGCATTAAAAAATACTGTAGCAATATTTTGTTAGCTTAAAAAAAATATCTTATTATATTAAAACTTCTGTTTTGGTCATTTGCAGAGCATTGTTTTCGATTATCTTTTGAGCACAAAAACTCTTGACTACTCCAAAACTAGATCCTCTTCACATATTTTCAAAAGTTATCATTTTTTTTTTTTTGAATGCCTATTGCCTAATTTGGTATGGCTGTATGATGCAAAAAAAATCTAAAAACTAGCGCCGTGTATGTTAAACTGGTGCACGTTAAATCGGTCGTGGTGCAAAGTCATAATGGCACGATGTATAGATATTCCAATAATACAAATATAGATTCCAATCCAAGATTTTTAAAAATTGTTGACTTCAAACAATGTGCTCTTGTGGATGCAAATGCACATTAGTTTTTAAATAAAATATCGTCACCTACGCTAGTTATTTGGTCAAAGTACACGTCTCACAGTCAAGTGATACCATCCAAACCAATAGCTTGCGAAAAAATTCACTGAAAAAAATAATACGTTTAGAAGAAAGATTTTAATGGGCAATGATGTTTTAATTAAATAAGTTTAAATATTTTGTAAATTTTATGCATCAAAATCATTAAAAACATGAATTTAATATGGTAAGTTGTGCAACTATATATGGTTTACTAGATTTATATATTGAGTTAGTCTAAGGGATTATTCTTGGAACAATTTAAAAACTATACTGATCTGTTTTTGTAAATTCAATTCTTATTAATAGTACTTAGATGCATAAAAAGATAACTTAACAAAAAGTCAATTTTAAAATATGTGTGGCTTTTTTTCTTTTAAAAACACTGATTAAATTCAGTTAAATTATTATCTGTCACTGCTTTACATTTGAGAAGCTTAAGGAAGCTTCGATGTAAGTCACGATAAATTTTATATTAAAGCTTTGTATTAATCAATTAAAAAGCATTCTTTTGTATCATAAATGCAATAATGTTTTGAGTCAAAACATAGTTATCTTTTTTGATTACAGTGAATGAAAATCAATGTATCAAATAACTAATTAGTAACACCAGTCTTTATAATAAGCCAATTCAGCACATTTTTATGTTAAATACTTTTTATTTTAAATTATTAAAAATAATATTTCAAAAATAACCATTGCCAAATTCCTAGACGAATTCTTTACAACAAGAAAAGGCAATAAGTAATAACATTCTTTGACAAGACCGTCGCTTACTCGCAAAAACCGGCTTTTGAATTGTCCCATAAATTACGAACGACTGTCACCAAACGAAACCTAATTCTCCCCGACCCACCTAGGTCAGTCGAATTGTCCTCCCCCCCCCCTTACCAGCAAGCTACTGGGCAAGGGGGGGGGATGCGCTTTCTCCAGAGCATTTTCTAAGAAGTGACCAGGGGCGGGCACTATTCAAAAACATGGGGGGAAGGGGATTCCAGATGCTGGCAGATCGACACCACTAGAGTTCGGTGATCAACACTAATTGACTAGGCGACATATTGACAGCTGCTAGCCAAATGTAGGGATGCCATAATTAGCTTTCATAAATTGGCAAATGCTTTTCTCAATTTTTTTAAAAATACAAATATTTAAATTAAAAATTTAATTTCGTAATGAATTGAAAAATATAAATTTCATTAGTGTCCAAAATATATAATTATTTTCATTATTATTGCAGTGTCTACATTTTTTACTGAGTTTACTTGAAATTAAATTTCAATGCTAATCCGATAGGGAATTTACCGACAGACAGTGCATAGTACAGACAGACGAACAAAAGGTATGAAAATTGGGTCTCGAATGGGAAATTCGCTGACAGATACTAGGTACACAGATGTCTGTCCGAACGAATAAACAAACGGACAAAAGTATGAATGTTGGGTCGCACATGTCATAATTTCTACCAGAAAAAAATAATATATTATTACATCTTACTAATTATACATTATTCTAATTATGCTTTTTTTCAAACGTACTTTTTCTTCCGTTGCTTTTTTTCCCTTTGCTTTCATGTTTGTATATGTGAAAAAAGTTTTGAATTTGTGTAAAAATGTAGGAGGTTTTGTCTTGTGAAGTTTAAAGGTCTTCTTTTATTGTATTCTATTCAAGAAAACACAATGTGTCATTCCATGTCAATATCTGTGTAATTTATCAATGGGCTAACTGTTCTTAAATAAACTGTTATCACTTTTTTAGACGCCTTTAATTTATTAACCCTTTCAGTCGGAATTTTGAAATCCTGGTCTAAAATTGATTTCCTTTACTATATGACCTACTACGGTCATAAAGATCTCAGACATGAAAAAATTGGACACCTGGAAGAATTTTTTAAAGAGTTTTTAAGTTTTTCTGCAAAAAAATTGAATTATATAATTATTTATAAAAATATTGAATTTTTGAGTTTTTAGATACATTACAAGATTATATGAAGCTACAAATCATAAAATTTGACAAATTAATCAATCGCATAAAAAAAAATCATAATATATTTAACCGCTTGGTACCGGTATTTTCCCAAACCATAGAAAACTTGAAATAGCTATATATTAAAGATTATAAAACCGATTCTAATTTCAGGAGATGAAAAAACTTTCTAGAAACTTGATTCTAAAGAATAATTTAAAAGCAAAAGGTTTAGTCACAATTTTATTTTAAACGCGTGTGAATAGCAAACAAAGTTTATGACTGGTATACAGGACAAAAATTTTGAAATCGAATTCTTTATTCTGATATGATATCTTATACAACCTGTTTAATAAGAAAGATAATAAGAAAGAAAATTGTATAAGGAGCAGTATCATAATTAATTATATCGATATACTAGTTCGATACTATTATAATTCTACTTCCTAACAGCGTTCGGAGCGCCCCCCCCCCCCTCCTTCCTACACTACACTTCTACACCTCCCCCCTTCCTACACCACACTTATACTACCCCCCCCCCCTTCTCCTGCCTACGCTACACTTCTACTACCCCCCCCCCTCCCCTTCCGACATACACTCCAATAGATATCCACAAACAATTACAGCTATATGAATCCTCCTCCCTCTCTTGTCTCAAGCATGGCGTCATTTGAGGATGGTCCCTGTGACAAAATCATTCGCATGAATTCTCAAGAAAAAAGACTAACAAGAAAAAGACCTCAATTAACTTGAGATGAGAAAAATCGCTGGACTGGGCGAAAATCCGCCAAATCCGGCAGCGCTATCCAAATTCGCTACCAGTCGAGTTATCCGCGGATGAGTTTTCCGAAGCGAAGCCTAATCGGATGAAATGTCTCCGGGTGAAATCTCCGGCATCCCGATTATTTATAACTGTTCGGCTACAATTTGCAAGCCTGTTATTTGTTCCATCTACCTATGAAATACATTAGAGCCTCACAAATTAAGATGAGTTAAGATGAGTCTTCAAAATGTGGTTAATTACGACGCCTGTAGCCAAGAGCCCTCGTGCAGCTCTAGTGCGACGATTATTCAATACAACCAAATTGTACCTGCGCCGAAGCGTTTACGCACCTAAAAGTACTCCCACCTTTAAAAAAAAATCCTACGTGGAATTTTTATTTGTGCAACAGGTGTCCCTCTTTTACCCTCCCCCCGAAAAGAAATGAAGTGGAAAAATACATGAACAGCAAACAGGGCACGTGATACTTTTTTTTTTTTAAAGAAAAACGAGATAAATAACACAAGAAAAATAGTGTTTGAAAAAATGGCGGTTGGGGAGCGTAAAAAAAATGCGTGACGTCATCGCTAGCATTTAACAAAAAATTCTATCCCACTTTGGAGTAAAACGATGATAAATTTCACCATTTTGGGGATATTTGTGTTTTTGGTCATCAGTCTAATTCACCACATAATAAATAAGTTCATTGAAAAATTTTACAATTAATATAAATAAGTTCAAAAATCACCTAAAAAATAAATTCCTAAATTCACAGAAGAGGAGGGAAAACTGCTGACTAAATTGCACAAATACGATAATTTAATTTTAAATTTATCTCAAAAAATTTAATTATTAATTATTCTAAGTTTTCTTTTTTTAATAACATAATTAGTAAATATAAAAAGTTAATCAATGGTACATTACTTACATGTAAACGCATAATTTTTTTAAATATTTTTTCAATTACATTTTTCAAACGTTAAAACGGAATTTATTTTATTTTCGAAAATCAAGTGAATTGCGCATACTATGCATCAAACACTTTGTTGTTGTTTTTTGAAAAAAAGCAGAAAATTGTTCGATTTTTGCAGCTAAAATCTCCTTTTCAAATTCAAACATAATTTTTTAAAAATGACGCTTTACAGAATATTTGACATTAAGGCAGGTGAGTTTTATTTAAATTCCACGTAATAAAGTTTTCAAATTCCCCACAGTATTAATATTCCAATACTATGAAAACTCCCATATTGTTAGATAAAGTGCTCTGTAAAAACTGTTTTTCCTTTATAACAGTCATTGCACAGTGAAAACAACCAAGGAAAAATTTCCAAAAATAGTCATGATATTACATTGTCTTTTTTCTTTTTTAGAGTTGATCACTAAGAATAATAAAATAATGAAAATATGGATACTAAACATAATTTTTAAGTTTCATAATTAATATTTTGAGCAACTTATATTGGCGAAAAAGATACAGAACTTTTTGCAGGACAGAATCCAAAACTAAAAGAACGTTTAAATTTATTTAGATTTTAAAACATGCAGTACTGTTCTTCTAAATACAGTATGCCTGGTCCATATACTTTTGTTTCTTTTGTATACCCTTTAATATGGTTTGCGCGATTGAACTAACGTCGCACTAGATCTACACGAGTGCAATTAACGAAGAGTCCCGTAATTTTGAACCGCTGTCAAAGTGACGAGGGCAACACTTAATTCGACAACCACCACACCATCTGGCTACACAATTCACTGTTTAAGTACTTTTGACCTCTACAGATTTAACGTGCACCAGTGTTATATACACGGCGTTACTTACTGACAGCGGCCTGAACAGTTTCGATAGTGGGAACGTCATTCAATCTACAAATCTCACAGAAACATCAGTGGTGGTTGTTGGCCGCAGGTAAGGGAGGGGGAGAAAACGCGACGTTCGAAAGTTCGAAAATTAGGGGGGTGGAAAACCGGTCGCTCTGCCCCGAGTGACCTTCACGTGCGGCTGCCTGAGAAGAGAAAGCAGCGCCCGGGGTCGACGAAATCTGGGATCGATGGACGATAGTTGCAAAAATCGTCTGAAAGGGAATTTCGAAGCTTTCAACGGATAGTTCTGGCGGCATAATTTAAGCGAAATAAAACAACGGATTTTTCTTTTTTTATGGAGTAAATGAATGCGATGTACGATAGTTACAAAAATCTTTTCAAAGGGAATTTGGAAGCTTTCAACGGATCGTTTTGGCGGCATAATTTAAGCGAAATAAAACAACGGATTTTTTTTAGTGGAGTAAATGCAATGCAATGGACGATAATTGCAAAAATCGTCTGAAAGGGAATTTGGAAGCTTTCAACGGATCGTTCTGGCGGCATAATTTAAGCGAAATAAAACAACGGATTCTTTTTTTATGGAGTTATGCGATGGACGATAGTTTCAAATATCTTCTGAAAGGGAATTTCGAAGCTTTCAACGGATCGTTCTGGCGGCATAATTTAAGCGAAATAAAACAACGGATTCTTTTTTTATGGAGTTATGCGATGGACGATAGTTGCAAAAGTCGTCTGAAAGGGAATTTGGAAGCTTTCAACGGATCGTTCTGGCGGCATAATTTAAGCGAAATAAAACAACGGATTCTTTTTTTTTATGGAGTTATGCGACGGACGATAGTTGCAAAAGTCGTCTGAAAGGGAATTTTGAAGCTCTCAACTGATCATTCTGGCCGTGGCAGCATAATTTAAGCGAAATAAAACAACGAATTCTTTTTTACGGAGTAAATGCGACGAACGATTGTTGCAAAAATCGTCTGAAAGGGAAATTCGAAGCTTTCAACGGATCGTTCTGGCCGCATAATTTTAGCGACATAAAACAAATATTTTTTTTATGGAGTTAGGTTTATATTTTGATATGGCATTAAAAAGCATAAGGAGGACTAGAATATAAGTGAACCAAGTCCATGAAAAGCTTTCTTGTGATGCAGAGGTTTAAAGTAACAGATTTTTAACAAAATTATTTTTTAATATCTTTTTATTTTGCTTCCTAGCGGATATTATCAGACCCGTTGTTACACTAAAATTCTACATTGTTAGTGCATGCAATGGACAATTTGCATATTTTTCAAAGTGTTATAAAAACTATTGGTTCCGATAGAAAAAATGCTCCTGGTTTCGAATATCAACTTAAAATTTCAAAAAAATATTTCTGTAATTAAATAAAAGAATAAACCGGTACGCCATTGGCCGTGACGTCATCTGTTATGAGCCGAGGAATCTTCCGAATTCGTGAACGTTTGTTTACCTTTTCGAAGGTTTGAATTTCGAATGTTGTTTTTTTTCTGTTTTTCAATATCTTATAATTTTAAACCAAAATGGGAAAGTAAAGAGTAGAAAAAGCAAACTAGTTTAGTTAAAAAATGCTCTTTCTTAATTTAAATTCCTGAATTTGTTAATAAAAATATATTTACTATAAAAAAATATAGTTTTGACACATTAACTGACAGAAAAACTATGTTTAAATTTGATTAAAAATGCACATTACTGTCTCGCCAAATGAAATTATTGTAGTTAGTACATTTATGCAAGTAAACTTGTATGTTTCGAATATGATTGTGTCATAATTTGGTATACCCTTTGCTGAGAGCATTGAATGCTATATTGAAGATTAAAACTGTACTGCTCTAATTTACTACTATTTTGCCTGTATTCAGTTTCTAGACGCTAAAACATTTCTTTTGCTGTATAAGACTCCCACTTTCAGTGAGTATTTTAGCTACCAGCTAAAATGTTGGTTTTTATTCTTTGCCTAAGCAATACACATGAAAAAACTCATTAACCCCTCTGACACTATTTATTGTTTTAAAGTCCTGTTTTTGTTATTGTACACCTCCACCTATTCTGGACCTAACTTTTCAAACTCAACTTGGCACAGGCATTTGCATATTTTAAATGCCCCTATCTTTGTGAAAACTGTCATCTGTCGGTGCATGCAATGTTAACACATTTGGACTCTAAACTTTTTAGGGACATGTGGTATCAAAACTTTTGGTATTTTCTTTTTATGGAGGCCAAGACCTTTCTTTTGATGTATAACAATCCAACTTTCAGTGAGTATTTAAACTACCAGCTAAATTTCTGGTTTTTATTTTTTGCCTAATCATTACTACATGAAAAAACCCAATTTTTCCCTTCTGACACCATTTATTGTTTTAAAGTCCTGTTTTTTTTTTGTTGTAGCCCTCCACCTATTCTAGACCAAACTTTTCCAACCCAACTTGGCACAGGTACTTGCATATTTTTTAAATGCAGGCCTCTATCTTTGTGAAAACTGCCATTTGTCGATGCATGCAATGTTAACACATTTGGACCCTAAACTCTTTAGGAACATTTTTTTTGCAAAAACTTTTAGTATTTTCTGTTTATGGAAGCCAAGACCTTTCTTTTGATGTATGACACTCCAACTTTCAGTGAGTATTTAAGTTAACAGCTAAATTTTTATTTTTTGCCTAAGAATTACCACATGAAAAAACTCATATTCACCCCTCTGACACTATTTATTGTTTTAAAGTCTTTTTTTTTGTTGTACACCTCCACCTATTCTAGACCTAACTTTTCAAACCCAACTTGGCACAGGTAGTTGCATATTTTTAAATGCAGGCCTCTATCTTTGTGATAACTGTCATCTGTCGGTGCATGCAATGTTAAAAGACACATTTGGACCCTAAACTCTTTAGGGACGTATGGGGGGCAAAACTTTTGGTATTTTCTGTTTATGGAGGCTAAGACCTTTCTTTTGATGCCCAGTACTCCAACTTTCAGTGAGTATTTAAGCTGCCAGCTAAATTTTTGGTTTTTATTTTTCGCCTAAGCATTACCACATGAAAAAACTCATATTCACCCCTCTGACACTATTTATTGTTTTAAAGTCTTGTTTTTTTTTGTTGTACACCTCCACCTATTCTAGACCTAACTTTTCAAACCCAACATTACACAGGTCTATGCATATTTTAAAATATGTATTAATATTTCAATTGCTATGCACAAAGTTCATTTGTATTTTTCAAGCAGTTCTTGTGTGCAGCAATGAAAGTTACGATCATCCAAAAATGCAACTGAAGGGCTGTTATTTTTCATTATTTCTGCAATATTATACCAATTACAGAGATTTTTAGCGATTTAAGTTTTCAAAATACTATTTAATGGGTAAAAAAAGTTTAAATTGGTACATGTTGTTACATTTTCTTAATAGCTTATTAATGTTTTAAAACCGTGTTTATTGAAATAACATCATCAATTAAATGAACAAAATTAGCTTGCAAGTGTTTAACGTATATTTTTATTTCTTATTTAAGTGTTTTGTATTCAGAAAAACTCATTTTTAAATAAGAAAGTTTGCTTTTCGTACTAGCAATAAACTTGTTTTAATGGCTTTGCACCACTTGTTTCTAGCATATTTATTTTTGGGTAATGAAGTATTTATCTGGGCTTTTGTGCAGTTGTATTCGTACACTTGCACAATACAGTACTTATAACCCATAATTAAGAAATAAACATCAAACGGAGCGATTTTTCGGACTCAACAATAACACTAAGCGCCATTATTGCGATTACCGGAACGACAGTAGCGAGCGGTAGCCAATTCGTAACAGATGACGTCACATGACGACATCGCTGTTTTCGCGCCAAAAACTTTAAAAATTAATTAAAAAATAAGTTGCGCTTAAAAAGCGGAAATATGCGAGATTAAGGAGTTTCTCCCTATGCTTAATCGAAATAAAATATGTTTGGAAAATGCTGTAATTGTCCATTGCGCTGCTAACTGTAAAATAATAATTAAAAAGAAAAAAAGATTGCTTCACCTGCAATCTGAACTCTCCATATAATAGAAATATTGTCGCTGCATTTACTCACTTTTTGCTTTTTTATTAGCGTTAGAAATAATGGTGTCGATAAATAATTTTAAAAATAGCTTTCTATGGGGAATATGTATTTCTTATGATGTCACGTTTTCTATATTGCGATTTCATTGATTGTTGTGTTTTCTTTGACAAAGTGTTGAAACAAACCCACCTGCCACTTATCGAAAAAAAAAACCACAAATTTCCTCCCCTTTTTTATTGAGCATGTTTCACGTCGTGGCAACAGTTCCATACCCTAGTAGCATTGCTTCTCGAAATTTGCTCGATCGGTCATCGATCGATCATCGGTTTAGCGAGAACTCACCGGTGATCGCACCCGTTATCCAAAAGTGCTCGATACGAGATCGGCAATCGGTGATCGAAATCCCATCGAATAAAGTCATCGATACGATATCGGTCAAAGGGGAAAATTCAATCAACGTACGTTTCATCGAAAATTATTTCCAATTGATATCGCAACGATAAGAATCCGAAAAATTAGACTTTTTTTTAATTTTAGTACATATCGCGTTAAATTATTTCGAAAACTTCACATCTGAAAAATATCATGTTCCAACTGGTAATATAGTTATTTTTCATTCACTTACACACACCATTTTTAATTACGTGCAAATAGATAAATATTTTTACTGTGAACTTATTTCTTTTATTTACTTCGAAATTAATTTTTAACATTTTTTTGCCATGATTAATTTTCGATAAATTTAACATAAAGTAAAATAGATTTTTGAATAAATATTATGAACCAAAAAACTTAAATACGTAAGTTACCAAGAGTTATTTTTAAATTTAACATATTTCTATTAGTGTTGTTGACTTAAATAAAGTAATATTTAAATAGAATTTGCCACTTGCAAAAGAAAAATCAAAATTACTTAATCAATAACATACAACTTCATTAACAAACATCCTTTTCACCTCTTTATTAACACGCAATTCCACTGCAAGCTTCAATGGCCGAGTGGGTTAGAGCACGGTTCCCCGATGCAAGATCAACGCGGGGCTTCAGATCGGTGGTTCGATCCCCCTGATATCCGATATTCCAAACAGTAATACCAACAGAAAAAATTAGTGTCGCCCTCTAGTTTAAGAATTTTGTACTAACAAGTCGTAAACTGATCGGAATTTTATCGGAAAGTGTTCGAAATTCCATCGGACGATGAGATTTCGATTGCTGCTCATCGGATTCTTATCGATTTCTTATTGACATTTGATCGGAATCTCATCGAAAAAAACTCATCGATGGATCCTCTATCGAGCGGACATAACCGAGCAGTTATCGAGGAAACGGGCAATTTTCGATGGAAATCCGATGTTCGAATTCTCATCGGCTCACCGGCGAACGATGAGTATTCGATTATCGGTCGATGAAAAATTGCTACTAGGGTAGGAATGGAAATAAGCTCTCGATTGGTTAGTCAATGTAGTGGGCAGAGCATATCATTTCAAACCACCAATGAAATCCAGGAATGATTGATTTTGGCACGTGATACAGACCAATTCTATTAAATTCGTTATAAGTAGTTACTGATCCTTAAATAAAGCTATGTCCATTATGTTTAATGTTTAATATATTTAAGGGAAATTTTAAACATTAGAGAAAAATTAAACATTTAGTCTAAAAAAAATAAGATGTAATTCAAGCAATATCTTTCAAATATTAGATATTATTATTAGATCAAGTTGACATCGAGAAGTTGGAGGGCATGGACAACATTTTGGATCTACTAAGCGATATTTGGGACTGAAATTTAACAATATTTTTATTTTGAGTTGGAATTTATTTTTTCACCCTGCAAGTTTTCTTTTTTACAACTAACCTTTTAGTGTAAAAAAGAATGTTGTACGGTAATCGTATTTTTATTTTGCAACCTGGAAGTTTTCTTTTGATAAGTAGACTAATATTGTAAGAAAGGGCGTTATACGTGCAACTTTTTTTCTTCTCAATCCTATACGTTTAATTAGCATTGAAAAAGGTGAGTTATATATCAGAAGAAAGAACAATATACATGCAACTAATACAGTTTTTCTTCCCATGTGACAAGCTTTGAAATTTTTTTCACAACTTGGGATTATAACAATTGATTGAACAAACTTCTTTTTTAAGCTATCTATAAGAATCTTGTACTGATATACTTAAACCAGTTTCGTTTCGCCATTTAGTTTTTAACATTCGGTAAGCAAAAATTTTTTTCGAAGATGCAACTCTAAATGGGTATTTGAAACTGTTTTAGAAGATTTAAAATGAAGATATTTTAACCCCTTAACTACGACGTTATGGATACTATTAGAACCCTCTTTTCAAATAAAAACGTTAATTTTAAGTTTTTTTAAAAAAATTTCGTGTTAATTAATTTGTTCTATATAAATTGTTCATAGTGATGCTCTTGATTTATCTTATATTTCGTTTATTTAGATAAACATCTTTAAGCCTAAAGCTCATTTTCGATAGGCAAATTTTCTTACCAATCATCGGTAAAAGGTTAAGATGAATACTATTGTAAAAATTAAAACTTGAAGGAAAAAACTAGCCAAAGTTAAGAAGGGTCATAATATCAATAAATCTTGTTTGGCTTTTGTAAAACAATTGTAAGTAAAAGTATAACAATAGTAAGTAATATTTTTGTTAAAAATATTTTCGTTATTAAAGTATAAAGATGTATTGCAGGAAGCTTTATCTTTGCAAGTTTTTTAAAAAGTAGAAATAAGTAGGATTTCTTTTAAAGTTTGCACAACAACTTAGCTGAATACAGAGTTATGCCTTTCTCAATTGAAATATTTAAGAAAAAAACTTTAAAGAATTTTAATTAGCATAAGTTGACTATTTAAAGGCTAATTTCTTAGGCCCACGATTTTTTTTAGCATAGATACCTTATATCCAAATACAAACGTGAAAAAAAGCTAATCATAAAAAATTATTCAACCGATCTTATATAATTCTTGGTCGTCAATCATCGCAATTAAAATTTCCACGCAGTAACAAATAAGATCATCACTCGAACACTTCTACCTGATGACGTTTGAGCGAGAGTATTGTTTCAGAAGTCTTTGTCAAAATTGTAAGTGATACATCTGTCAAAAACTAGTTTCGAAATATCTGGTAACGAATACAAAAGCTTTGATTTGGTTAGGTTGTAATTCAAAATGCTTATTTTATTGATATATGTTGGAAATTAATATTATTATTTTTACAGGTTGATTTTTATGGTAATTTTACGTTTAAAATATCTTTCTAAGACAAAAACATTAGTGACAATCCAATTTGGCGAGTTTCCTTGAGTGTTTGACATTTACATTGATTCTACCATTTATTTCGGCTTTCAATTACCGCCATTTTTATACATCATTTTTGCATAGTCGCATAGTGCATAGTTATAAAAATACAAAGTGAGTGTTTATTTCGTAGTAGCACATCAATGTAATTACCTAAAATGTATCTTTTTTATATTTTAGTTTCTTTGAAAAAGAATTTTGAAACTATAAATGTAAAATTCAGCAATTGATTAACTCCATGTGCTACGATATTTTAATCTAACCCGAAACTTTGCACAATTTTTTAACAATCCCTCTGTTGTCCCTTAAAAATCAACCGTGATATGTGAACAAATATAACTTTCAAGGGGGTACTTGTCAGCCATTTCTCTCATGATCTTCACAGAGGGGGCCGTATTCACCACTTAAACCATAAAAATTAGCTTTTGTTCTGAAAACCTTTAACAATTTTTTAACAATCCCCTGCGACTGTTGCGCCATAAAATTCAACCGTGATACTGTAAACAAATGTATCTTTGACAAGAAGTTCTAAAAGAACTAAAATAGCCTACTTTCCTGTTACTTAAATACTTTCTAAAATTCTTAGCTTGAAAAAACTAGGTTTGTTACAGTAAGTGACATCAACTACCGTTTCTACATTAAATTTTATACATTAGAAAAAGTTTCACTAAACCCAGCATCCAGCTATAATTTCAACTTCTTAAAGCCAAATCAATTATTTTTATTAATTTTCTTTCGCCAATAAAATAAATATTACTTATCGTCCGAATGATTTATTTGCACTTATAAATAAATATTTAATTATTCGTTGAACAAAAACCATAAAGCTACTCCAAAATACATGCAGCATTAATTCTATATTGAACATTTCCCCGCTAAATTCGACTAGTTTCATTTATTTTATCTCGAAAATTAAATAATTATAACTTAAATCGTTTGCAAAAATTTATATTTCAAAGAATAAATATATAATATTTCTCGCTTAAATAGAATGAAAACAATTCATACCAGCATGCAAACTCGTAGTGAATACTCGTAGTGAAATATATTTGACGTCATTTTAAACTGATCGATGCCGCAAAAATAAATTTATTTTAATTTATTGTCTAAAAGAATTAAAGTTTCTCAAGCGATTGTTGCGATGGCAATGGTGATTTAATAAGTTTTTTAGATAATTGAAATACTTAGAATTCGAATTCTTTTCTAAAATGTTCAATGTATTATCATTTTGATGCGCTGAATTTTTTGACGCATCGCACTTTTCCGTAGCGTAGCACTTGTGGTTTGCAACAGCAATTTAAATAACTCGAAATTGAATTTCAATGCTAATTCAATGGGAAATTCGTCGACAAATGGTAGATTTATGTCCGTCCAATAGCACAGACAGACGGACAAAAAGTATGAAAGTAATGGTGTGTCTGAGGTTATACCTTTCTAATAAAAAAAAGAATTTTTAAGATCGGATTTATAGAACCGATTTTGGAAGGGGGGGGGGGGGTACGGACAGACAGACAGACGGACGGACATCGACAGCATGTCAATACCTACTTTTTCATTTTTTAATTCTTCGAATTAAAAAAAAAAGAAAAGTAGGCTAAAAAGAGGTACTTGTCAGCAATTTCTCTCATGATATTCACATATACGGCCGCATTCACCATTTAACCCATAAATATCAGCTATCACTCCTGAAACCATATACATTTTTTAACAATCAACTGTTGAGCCATAAAAGTCCACTGGTTGCGTCATAAAAGTCAACCGTGAAACTGTGAACAAATACATCTTTAAAAAGGGGTACTAGTCAACAATTTCTCTCATGATCTTCACATATTCGGCCGCATTCACCATTTAACCCATAACTATCAGCTATCACTCCCTAAACCTTATACAATTTTTTAACAATCCCCTACAACTGTTGCGCCATAAAAGTGCACTGGTTGCGCCATAAAAGTCAACCGTGATACTGTGAACAAATACATCTACAAAAAGGGGTACTTGTCAGCAATTTCTCTCATGATCTTCACAGAGGGGGCCGTATTGAGCATTTAACCCATAAAAATTCCCTATCGTTCTCTAAACCTTACACAATATTTGAACAATCCCCTGCAACTATTGCACAATTCGCTATAAAAGTAAACCGCGATACTGTGAATAAATATATCTTTAAAAGGGGTACTCGTACTTGTCATCAATTTCTCACATGGTCTTCACAGAGGGGGCCGCATTCACTATTTAACCCATAAATATCACTCCCTAAACCTTATACAATTTTTTAACAATCCCCTGCGACTGTTGCGCCATAAAAGTCCACTGGTTGCGCCATAAAAGTCAACCGTGATACTGTGAACAAACGCATCTTCAAAAAGGGGTACTTGTCCGCAATTTCTCTCATGATCTTCACATATAGGGCCGCATTCACCATTTAACCCATAAATATCAGCTATCACTCCCTAAACCTTATAAAATTTCTTAACAATCCCCTGCGACTGTTGCGCTATAAAAGTCCACTGGTTGCGCCATAAAAGTCAACCGTGATACTGCGAACAAATACATCTTTTAAAAGGGGTACTTGTCAACAATTTCTCTCATGATCTTCACAGAGGGGGCCGTATTGAGCATTTAACCCATAAATATCAGCTACCACTACAACTCTCTAAACCTTATAAAAAAAATTAACAATCCCCTGCGACTGTTGCGCCATAAAAGTCAACCATGATACTGTCAACAGATGTATCTTTAAAAAGGGGTACTTGTCAGCAATTTCTCTCATGATTTTCACAGAGGGGGCCGTCGCCGTATTCAGAACTTATCCCATAAATATCACCTATCACTCTTTAAACCTTATACAATTTTTTAACAGTCCCCTGCGACTGTTGCGCCATAAAAGTCCACTGGTTGCGCCATAAAAGTCAACCGTGATACTGTGAACAAACGCATCTTCAAAAAGGGGTACTTGTCCGCAATTTCTCTCATGATCTTCACATATAGGGCCGCATTCACCATTTAACCCATAAATATCAGCTATCACTCCCTAAACCTTATACAATTTCTTAACAATCCCCTGCGACTGTTGCGCTATAAAAGTCCACTGGTTGCGCCATAAAACTCAACCGTGATACTGTGAACAAATACATCTTTAAAAAGGGGTACTTGTCAGCAATTTCTCTCATGATCTTCACAGAGGGGGCCGCATTCACCATTTAACCCATAAACATCAGCTATCACTTCCGAAACCTTACAAAAATTTTTAACAATTCACCTGCGACTGTTGCTCCAAAAGTCCACTGGTCGCGACATAAAAGTCAACCATGATACTGTGAAATATATCTTCATTCACCATTTTACCCGTAAATATCAGCTATCACTCCCTAAACCTTATACAATTTTTTAACAATCCCCTGCGACTGTTGCGCCATAAAAGTCCACTGGTTGCGCCATAAAAGTCAACCGTGATACTGTGAACAAATACATCTTTTAAAAGGGGTACTTGCCAGCAATTTCTCTCATGATCTTCACAGAGGGGGCCGCATTCACCATTTAACCCATAAAATCGTCATGAACATGGTCGCGTGTCCGCGTGACGCACTCTTACCCTAGTCAGGCCTCCCCGACACAATGAAAGCTATTTCTATTTTATTATTCGTGTTATTGCATACGTCCTTTTATGCTCAATTTAACCGCTACACAGTCACAAAGTGGCGATCACCTTTTTTCGAGGAAAAACTACGTAGACATGTTTTTTTGATTTTGAGGTCCAGTGACATAGACATGTGACGAGCTTAGTGAAAAAACGTGCTAAGTGATATATTTTTTAAAAAATGAGATTTTTGTATCAATGAACATAATATTACATCTATTAAAGATAACAATTTTCCCCCTTTTCGAAACTTAAAATTAAGTATATTTTTTACCGTTTGCAAGTACCGTTTTTTAACAGATTTAAGGGCAAACTAAAAACTTTAAAACTTATTTTCTTGTTTACATCTCTTTTTCACTTAGAATGTTTTTTCACTAAACTCTTCTTGTAACAAACAATGCATGAAGTAAACCGCTTGTCTCGTGCCTTGAAATAAAACTAATTGTAATGTTTTGTAATTAAAATTTTCATGTACGTATTAGTATTATTTTTTTTTTTTAAATTTGAAAGCTGTTAAGGAACCACTTATTACTTGTAAATATGTGAATAATAATTAATTTGAAATTAATTATGAATTTAAAAAATTAATTAAAAAACTAATAAAAACAAGCATTGTTATTATTTTTTTAAAAAATATTTTTGAAAGCTGTGAAGGAACCGCTTATTACTTGTAAATATGTGAATAATAATTAATTTGAAATTAATTATGAATTAAAAAAATTAATTAAAAAAACTAACAAAAACAAGCATTGTTATTATTTTTTTAAAAAATTAATCTAATCACATAACAATTATCCTTAGAATGCATTGCTCAATATATTAGGAAAAAGTCGCAACATAAAATTCTACTTCGAATTTATGTTTGAAAAAAAGTACGTTTGCATTACAGCTTGGTTTGATGTTAGTAAGAGTTTTCAAATGTCTTATAATATTCACACTTGGAAACATGCAACTTTTATTAAATTTATCATTTCTATACCAGGTGAATCTATACTCTTTTAAATTGCAAGTAAACGGATTAAATACATGGCCTAATCCTTCTGTCAATGACCTACGATGAATGCAACAGACTTTAATTATTTTAACTGAATCATAATTGCACTTTAATCTTTATACACGCGTGAATCAACACAATTTTTGATATTTAATTATTATTCCATTAAGAATGTAACACGGAAGATAGCCCGTATAATTGTTTTTCAGTTCTTTGTAATATGTATAATACCTTGCGATCAATGGATGTAATTTATTTTAAATATTTCGGCTGCTCAGAATTGTTTGAGTTCAAGAGTCAATGTCCTTTGTTTGTAAATTATTTCGTTTAATTTCAAGACTCGGGTCACTCGGGGTTGTATTAAGTTGCATGAACTGCATGTGAAACTGCAGGTCACTTTGTTTTATTTTCTTTATGTGTATCAATTAGAATAACAAAAACCTTTTTTAGGATCCACAATTATTTTTTCTTGTCTCGTGCTTTAAAAGTTGCAGAAAGTTGTTCCATAACATAAGTAATAAGCCTGTTATATCCTAAAATCTGTATCATGTACAAAATACTTGGGTCTGCACATCGATTCTAATTTGAAGAGGAAAAGTCATGTCAATGAATTAAGTAAAAAATTGCGTTTTATTTTAGTAAAATTCTACAACCTTAAAAACAAAGTTAATAAAAATTTCTCAGTAACTTTATACTATTTTTGGTTTTACTCTATATTAAATTATGGCATTATAGTATGGGATGTGGAATATAAGTCTAATCCAAATAATTTGTTTTCAATTCAAAAGAAATGTTTTAAAATTTTAAATTCTCAATGTAATGCACCTTTTAATTTTAAAAATATTAATCTAATTTAGAATAATTAATCTCGACCTTTCAGGTTCTGTTGGAATTAATTTAGTTTCGATCAAAAATGATTTCTTACAAACTTTACTTTCAGTTGAATTTAAGCTTGGTTGGTTGGTTGATATACATATATTTTCAGGCTTGTGTGCTTGCTCAGAGAGTCGCTTATAAACCTTCGTCCAGTAAGACAGTCACAACATACACACACTCACACTCACATGCACACATATACGCGACAGATGCTGCCATCTATCACGCGCCACCTCCACAATTTAGACATGTCCCTGAAGGGGAGGGAAATTTTCTCCAGGAACCTGTACCCATGGTAAACTGCGCAATGACCGACCACAGGACTTTCGGACCCAACAGATTTTACGAGCACGTACTCCGCATATACTCGGTAGGTCTTCAGTGGCGACCGGGTCTCGAACTCTCAACCTTCCGATCTCGAGCTCCGAGATCCTTGACCACTAGGCTCCCTACAGCCTGAATTTAAGCTTCTTCTCTGCTTGCGATTCACGTTAAACTGCTGCCAACAGTTTCGCTTAATTTCTTTGCATGGGACAAATATAACCTTAATCGAAGTTTTCCTGCAAACAATGATGATTTGATAATGATTCGCAGCTTTTAAATTTAATCGAATCAAAACCAATTAGGTTTGAAAAATGGCCGAAATAAGACGACAATATAAGAACAAGTTGAACGAAAAAATTCAATGCAAACGTGGAAATGCAACAATGAAAACTAGAAAAGCTATACGTCATCTGAAACAAGCTAATTCAACCACAATGGTCTTCATATTACTCTTTTTTCCATGAAAGCTTCTGTCGGTCTGTTAATTGAGAATTGAGTCACCGCAACTGCGGTATTCGCCCCATCCAAACTCTCATCACTCATACAGACTTCCACGTTAATCTATACATTGAAAATGAGGTAAAACTTCACCGGAAATTGTTAATCTCCCTAAAATATGAAATGACTCATAAGGTGGGTAAAATGGTGATTAATGCGGTGTTAATAAAGACAAAATTAATCCTCGTTATACTCTGTCGCTAATTAGTGCGATTCGTCACTGGTTAATTTTGTAAAAATTCGAGATAGACTTCACTAGTGGTGCTGTAGATTTAAATTATTTTTAAATAAATTTGCATTTTTATTAAAAACAAATTAATCTGCGAAGATTTAGGCAATTACGAATGGTGGATGGCTAAAAATATAAGGATTCGATGTTTTTCCAACAAATTCCATGTTTTTTATGAATCTGATGTTGACAAAAAAATTGGGAAATCTTACGCAGAAATTTTTTGGTTATCGTGACCAAGCATTAATCGGTTTTGCGCCTTTCCATTTACGGTAGTTATATTCGCCCCGATATTCCAATTATTATAACCTTTTTGGCTAAATACTAAATTATACATGCATTTTCCCAACTTCACACTTTTCCTTCAAGACATAAGAGCATTTTTAATGCAACTTGTAAAAACAATACAATAAAATAATTTCTAATCAACAACCACATTTCGTTTACTGGATACTTTGCTAACTTACAGTATTTGCATAAATGTCACAGAACCGCAGGTATGCATACCACCAGGCGAAAAGATGGTCAAAAATGGTGAAACAAACGACAAATACAGAATACTGCAAGATCCGGTCTGGGAAAACCTTTACCTCCTCCTACGTTTCTCAACGCTAGTTTGATAAAAAGGCAAATGACTTTTAGTGAAACTCCTTTAAAAAGTAGTAATATCGAGATTGAAATGAAATAATTCAGAAAAAAATTAAATTTCCCTTTTTTTTTTGAAAAAAAATATTTAACTAATGTAAAAATAGTTTTTTAAAAATAGCAGTTTCTTAGTTAGCCAACAAAAAAGTAAGATTTGTTAAAATGTGATTCGTAAAAAAATGCAAATCCTTCTCTCTTTCAAAAAAAGTATGATACATAACTTCAGAATGATATTTAATTATTAACTTGTGAACTAATTTTAAACAAGATATCTGAATTTCATTTTAGAAAGTATAAGTTCTTGTTAGACAAATATTATAGGCTTTTGGGTCCTCCATCAAAAAGTTCTTGAAGCGTTAAATATAGCCTGATCAGATATCCTAAGTCTTAGTCATTAACTTTTCGACTAGGAAATCTGAAATCATCTTTAAATATTTATAAATCCGCTTTTATTTGCGCTGTTTTTGTTTGAAAAGATTATATAAAAAAAAAAACGGCGACCATTTGCATCATTATATAGCTAGATTGTTTAATAACAAGCTAAACTGAACAACGAAATGCAGTGCGCCTGGCCATCCTACTTTTCCGGAGCCGATGAAATAATCATCTTAGAACTTCATTCTTTTCTGGAATGTGTTTCTCCCTTATATCTCGGGACGGAATTTTCTTTTTTTTTCTTCAAAAATTTACAATTAGTTTTTTTAATTAAAAATTAGTCTCTCTCTTTGTTTAAAATATAGGCTTTTAAAACGTCCGCAGCCATAACAGCATGAAATATTCATCTTAGAACTTCATTATTTTTCTGGAATGTGTGTCTCTCTTATATCTCGTGATGTAAAAGAAAAAAAGACATTTGCTCTCTTGAAAAACTCGATGTTTTCTCCTTAGATCTCTTCCATAAATTTTAATTTTACGAATAGATTAAAAAAAAAAACGAAAAATTCAGTTAGAATGTTCTTTTCTGGAATGTGTTTCTCCCTTATATTTTGGGACGGAATTTCCTTTTTTTTTTTAAATTTCCAATTAGTTTCTTTCAATTAAAAAAAATTAGTGTCTCTTTATGTTAAAGTATAGGCTTTTAAAACGTCCGGAGCCATAAGAGCATAAATATTCATCTTCGAACTTCATTATTTTTCTGGAATGTGTGTCTCCCTTATATCTCGTGATATAAAAAAAGACATAATACTCTCTTGAAAAAACTTGATTTTCTCTCCTTCCTCCTCATCTATGCTATAAAATTTAATTTAAAGATTTAATTTTTTAAAAAAAATGCAGTTAGGATTTTGTCAGACCCCATCTTGTCTCTTTCCAGTTTCATCTTCATTCTTCTCTCTCTCTCTTTTCTTCTTTCTTCAAGGTTGTTGGCAGAAAAGAGAGACGCGATTTGAAGGGTTGGTCACGGATATTTTTTTTTAATGGTTTTGAGGTGTCTATGGCATTCCGTAATCCTAGCTTTTTTCTTTAAATTAACCAGGATATCTTGGTTATTTTAAATTAAACAATAAATAAATATTGGCTGAATCAGTTTAGAAACTAGATTCAAGCTAGTCCCTCTGAGGGAAAACGCCAAACAAAATTGGTTGAAGTACAAACTTGTTATCACTGAATGAGATTAAAATTAAAAATTTCAGCAGAAAAATTAATAAATTTCTTAATTTTTTTAAAAATATACATCTAAAGTATATGGTTATAAATGGCTCCTCCTTTCTTTAAATTTTGAAATTTTATGAAATTATTAAATTTTTTATAAAATATTTAAAGATTGTGTGTTGCTGGAAAACCTGACCTTGACAGTAGAAAAATAAAGACAAATCTAATTTGCTTCTCTGATTATTATCTTTCTCGTCACTTAACCAAACTTTAAAATATAGAGTAAATATAGAGAAAATAATATAGTACCTTTGCCATAGAGTAACTCTAGTGCGACGTTCAATCACAACTAATAAATATAAGTGTTTAGTACCCAAGCTAGCCTTTACTCATAATACCGACCAGTCTGCAGTAAGGAAAGGCGTTTCCCACCTACTACACAAAATACGCGACCTTTGTAGTGTCACCGCCAAAATCCTCCGTGAAAAAAAAAGAAGCGTTTCAAATAAATTCGTCGCCTCTTTCAATCTGTGATTCACGTTTTCGTGAAACGATAGTGACGTCACGAGTTTGACGCAATAAGGACGTTCGTTCACTCCTCCGAAGAGACTCCTACTTTTACACCTTTCTTACTTAGCCAGTTGCGCTATTTTCCGTTTCCAAACAAATTTATAGGCGCGTTTACATGAGCCATTGAATCCATGGAATGCCAAAATCCTCATAAGGGGAAAAGAAAAAGAGGTCGAGCAGGATTTCTTACCCAAATGACAGTCTGTGGCCGAATCCATGGTATGAAACATCAAACCCTCCTTCATTGGAGGGTTTGCGAAACCCCCCAATGAACCCTGCAATTCCTCTACTGTCTGGGAGAAAATCCCCAAGAGGGGAAAATTGCTGAGTTTGCTCTTGAATCCATGGATTCAATGGCTCATGTAAACGCGCATAATGTGCGCCATTATTTTTTTAATACCATTGTAATATTGTGTAAAACGAAGTTAAGCAAAAATAATTGTCGTGAATATCATAACCATATATAATAGAGATAGGTTTTACCATCTCTGTGATTATGACTACTATGATTATGACCACTAAGGTCATGATTTAGTACCCCCCCCCCCCCCTCCCCCCCATTAAACAACTCCGCGACAAATACTATATTTCGGTGGCCAAAGACGTCATTTTATAAGCATCGAAATAATAAAATGACGCATTTTATGTACAAGTAATTTTTAGTTAATATTTCAGTTTTCCTAACCAATTACTGTTACTATAGAAGACTGTAGCAAAATATTTTGAAGTATTTTGTTAGTTATTATTCCTAGCAAAAAAATTCGAAATTTTCATAGTATTTTGTTTTCAATTATGAAAACTTTAAGGTCAAAATAAGGGCGGGTGTCTAAAGTGGATGCAGGGCTATAACCTCGTGGGCTAGTCTAGACTCACTAAAGACGTCTTTAGAAGTAAATTTACAAGTGGGAATGCAGTGGAAACTATTTAAGACGACTCTCTTGGGAATTTCACAGCTTGAAAATCTTAATGTTATTCCCATTAAGAATATTCGCAAGTCAATTATCGCCACAATTTTATTAAAAGGTTACTAGATTCTTGTATCATTCTTGTAACAAACGGACTAGATTTCATAAAACTAATTTGTTTTGTGAAAATCACATATTTAGTATTTTTAATAATTTTTTGAAGTTAGAACTCAATGCGTACGCCATTTTTTACCAACTTCAAAAAAATATTAAAGATACTAAATATGTGATTTTCACAAAATAAATTAGTTTTATGAAATCTACTCCGTTCGTTCTTTACAATGATACAAAAAACTATTAACCTCTTATTGAAATTAATACGGTAATTGACTTGCGAATGTTTGAACATTACGGTTTTCAAGATGTGGAATTCCCAAGAGAGTCCTCTTAATGTGTTAATCGCTTATAATGCTTATACGACAAATTTCTCTTTTTTATATGAAAGAGGGTAAATAGTATTATGACATTGCATTGGGCAAAATGAAACACAGATTTTTATAACCTCTTAAGACCCGAGCAAAATGCTACACGTATATTCTTAATCTAAAAATACTTTTCATACAAATATATATTAAAAAGTATGTTTTTCACAGATTTTTTTTTAAATTATGTTTATAGTTACTTAGGGACACGCCTTAAACTCTAAAAATACACATTTTTTGTGCTCTATAATGCAACAAAAAAGTCCGTATCACTTAATTGTAGTTAACACATTATTTTAACATTGTTTTCAATGCAAAATGCCTTAAAAATTATCTACTAAAAGAACTTTTTTAAAAGTTTGAAAGAAACATTTTAATAATTTTAATCTCTAATATCGTATTGACCGCCTCGTTCAACTTCTTACTTTTATATTCCTAATGCGTTTTCTTCTTTTATAACTCGTGACATCTGCCCATTTGTGCATAATTAATAATGTCTCCAAAAAGATTGAAAAAAAAACTTTTTTTTACAAAAAATTACCAATTTTGAGTTTCAGCGATAAAATTCAAAACTTTATAAAAAAACACACAAAAACATAAACCTTGGAATTTTTAATTAATACTGCTCTAACGTTTTAATTTGCAATCAGTCAGCCTTATCACTTAAAGTAACATTTAATTGCCACATTTTATTTATGATCGCTTTCGCTTTAGGAGCGATAACTCCGACGAATGAAAATTAATGATATCAGTGTAAATGACTTTCTCATTAGTTTTTATTTATTTGATTCTAGGATTGGAGTAACAAGTTACTTGTTTCAAAAACCCTTACTTGTATCAGAAACTTTTTTTCGGTAACGCCGTTAGATATTACAGAAAGTAACTGTAATTGTAACTTGGTTACTTTTAGAGGTAAAGAAAAATTTCTTTACTTTTCGAAGGCTGTCGGATGTGCAAAGATCAAAATTGCAACTCTTTTAAAATTAAATGTTTTTTTTTTTTTTTTCATAATCAATTCAAAATGCAGTGTTTTGTTTGTGCTTATGTCAATCTTGCTTCGCTTTTAATTAGAAATTTCTAAAAATAACTGCAATTAGTAACTTGTAACTGTAACATTTTAAAAAATAACCGTAACAGAGTAAGATATAAGTAACTTAAAAGCTAACTTCCAATAATCCAATCATTGATTTGATTAATAAAAAGTGAGAATCAATGGTGCATAATCGATATTAATTCCATAAATTCATATTTTAAACACTAAAAGTTAAGTTAATGTTTTGTTAACATTTGAATAAAACGTTATATTTAAGGGGGAATGGGCACGCTTTGCCGGGGGTCTCCAAAGCAAAATGCATCAGTGTTAATCCTATGGAGAAAAAAATATTTTCTCTGCCACATTTCTACGGCTGCATTGAATATTTTTACAAGCGGATTTTTTTATGTGACAAATGTAGCTGACTTACAGGTCCTGTCCTCCCACTTTTTGAAATTGGTACGAATATTTTTTTTAAAAATTTTCTATAAATAAATTTTACACAAAGTATTCGAAACAATTTCAAAAAGTGGGAAGATAGAGACCTGTAAGTTATGTACATTTATTATTTAAAAAAATACATTTGTAAAAATATTCAACGCAGCCGGAGAAATATGCCAGAGAAAAGAGTTTTTCTCCAATTGGATTAACACAGAGGCACTTACGTTTGGATACCCGCGGTCCAACGCGCCCATTCCCCCGTAATTCCGCCTAAAAATTCTTCGAATATTCTTTTGGGTTAGTTCTTTAATGGGCCGCATTATAATCTCTCTGTATCAGTATCTTAAAAGTCTAATCAGTCAACTAATCTCAAACTTTGATGTGACGTAACATTATAAAAATAGAACTTCAGCGATAAAGTGACGTAGAACGTTAATCGATTAAATTATCACTATCAACGATAAATGTTTTAAAAAATACTCAAGTTCTAAAAAAAGATTTCAAAGAAATCAAGTTTTATATAAGGAAAACTCTAACTGAGCCATTCCAATACTAATGTTAAACTTTTTAATGGAAAAAAAGTTGTTTCTTTTCGCATGCTTGTGATTAATTTTTTGAATCTCTAATAAATTTTAAAGACATTTTTATTTTCGAATGAATATTATTATAGATAATTATACTGTATAGTCCTATGAAGCTCGCTATGGATCCAGCTCTTTTGCCTCAAAAAAGTACCGATTGTTTACTATTTCTGTAACTTGGTACGATTCGGTACACGCCGTGTTCGAATTTTGACTTTTTTTTTACATTTTATAATAATAGACAAGTAGAGTTAGGATTTTGGCTACAATCTCTTTTTAAATTGTGAAGTAGTAGAATTAAGATAATGAATGCAATTCTTGATAGAATTCGAAACAAGTACAGTTAGGATCTTGAATACAAATTTAGCAGAACTCTTTAAAAGTTGAATTACTCTAACCAGGGTGAGAAAAATTTATCGCTCGAAGCAAGTAAAAATTCGTACGAGGCAAGTATATTTTTTTCCAACTTTTCCTGCCGGGCAGTCAGGCGCGGATCCAGAATTCCTCCATAGGGGGGGTAATCCAGATTTTCTTTTTTTTTTTTGGGAGGGGGTGGGGGGGGGGGGTTAAAAATGAATTCAATAATTCTTAATTTTTATAAATAATTTTTAATCATTCATAATAATTAAATAATTAATCTTAGCAACTTAGCAACTCTTTTCAAATACTTGTTTAAAACTATTATTTTTAAAGCTATCTTTCTTTTATAGATGATTTGATACAAAAACAAATGAAAAAACTGTACAAAATGTATTAATAATTTTTAAAAATATTAAAGCCCCAAGTAGATGTGATTATGACGGACAAGATAAATCAACAAGATCTCAACGGATTCTAATGAAATTTTGAATGTCTCTCTCTACAGTATTAGCTTGTAGTTGAAACTCAAAAAGGCTAAAACTATTTTTTAAAACACCGTTTTTTTACCCGAAACCCAAGGAAGAAAAGGGTAATAATATCAACTCCGTTTTTCTGAAAGGTGCCAATTTACGAAATTTTTTTATTTTTAACACTTTTTATAAATACGTTTTAAAAACACATAAAAATCAAAAAATTTGATTTCCAACCACTGTAGGTGAAGCTAAAAATCCCGCCGCTTGGTGCTTTTGCCACGAGGGTCTCAGGAGATTACATACTAAGGCTGCCATTTTAAAAAATCATTTTAAAAAAAATCTGATTCTTTTATTTTAATATGTAATGAATAAGCATACATAATTTCGAAACGATTAATTTGTTCCTTTTGAACAATCCTCTGAAATACGGTCAACATGCAGGTGGTTACATGTTTCGCCCCCTCTTAAAAACAGTAAGAAAATCTTGTATTTAGCAGTGGTTCTAAATAACAATGCAAATTTGCCCAATTCTTAAAAACTTATCAATTCTATTTCATATAGATTTAAATAAAGCTAAATGATGTCAACTTAACTTTTCAATACTTCATTTAAAATTCCAGATATTTATCTTAGATTTTGTACATATGCATAATTTTTCTCTTTCTCTTTTAAAAATAACATTAGTCATTACCCCTATTTCCCTTAACCTAATTGTTTTGAGACTCCGATTTCCCGAATTTGCGTTAGTTCCTGAGAAAATGGAATTTAATAGATAATTACTAATACTATACAAATTATAATATCCTATATTAAAAGTTATTATTTTTAGCAACTCGGAAAGCAACTCAGTATTATTTTATTGTTTAATATAAAATAACGTTACTATGGTATACGAGTTTATGGACACTCTAAAACAGACTGCACAAATTTCGATCACTGAAAATGACAAATTATAATAATGTACCTTAAAAATAGATTTGTATAAGTGATAGATAAAAGTTGGAATCTAAGGGGGGGGGGGGGTAATTACCCCATTTACCCCCCGCTGGATCCGCCACTGCGGGCAGTAGAACTCTATATATTTTTATACACTCTTAAAACAAACGAGCGATTTTAACTCAGTCTGAGATAATTTTCACTCATTCCAGTGTCGAAAATGCACTTCTCCTGAAGGAGTGGATTTCACTCCTTTGTTTTGTTAAACCTCCGACAGGATCACTCCAAACGAGTGATTTTAACTCAGTCTGAGTTGATTTTTATCTCAGTCTGAGTTAACTTTCAATCCTTCCTTCCAGTGTCGAAAATGCACCTCTCCTATAGAAGTGGATTTCACTCTTTTGTTTTAAGAGTGTACTTTTTTAAAAGAAGTAAGCTAACTATTTAAAAGAAAATATTTCAATGCTCATGTTGATAATCGTACTATTTTATAATTAAAAAATTTCTAATAAATAATCTGCACTGCATAGTTAGTACATAATTAATGTTTAGTAATTATTTAAATAATAACATAAGACTATCGACTATAAGATTTATTGCAAGTAAAATTTTTTGCAGGACAATTACACATTTTAATTTTTTTTAAAGCCCAGATTCATTTACAAATATACAGCTTCATTTTGGCCGTATTTCTACTACACCAAAACCGAGCTTAAGTTTGCAGCAGAGAAATGTACTAGGCGGAGGAAACTGCGTAAACAACGCTGCTGGCACCGAAATTTTGCCTGCTCCTATTGGCTGCTCCTTCGACCCTGATATTCGTGCGCCCTGTTACGTCAAAATCGAAGGGAAAAAATAATTAAAATAACACTCTAACTGAAGCTAAAATAATAAATTTATTTCTTGAAATAGCAAATAAATTTGTTTATTGAATGTGAAATGCCTTTTTGTATTCTATTCTCGCACTCGAAAATGAGAACTATTTACCCTTTTTCTCGTAGAACATTTGAATGAGCGGTTTTGGTGTAGGGCTCAGATTTACTGCATAAATATTTACTTGTGTGCCAAATGACAGTTTCCATAATATTATTCAACACAGAAAGTAGAGGGTGGAGGGAAAGGTAGTCGTAATTTAGAATGACAAAAGAATAAGGAGGTCGTTCTCTTTGCCGAAAGCAAGGTCGCGTCCACACTCCATAGATTTTTTAAAAGAAAAAATAAATGAACGAAAAACAACGACAAGCATCCATGAAACACTGTTTCATTGCTTGCGACAAAAGTTGGGCAATCAGCGTTTTGTACTTGCATGGGACTTAGATATGCAACAAGCTATCTCAATCTATCTTCTTTATCTTAGAAAGAGGTCAGTCTAAAAATAAATAATTAAATAAAATTTATTTTTTATTTATTTAAATTTTTTTTATTAAATTTTACGTTTTATTTGCATTCATTACAAAATAATTTTCCCTTCCTGCCTAACTTGTTTTATTTATAAGACTAGGAGGCTACGCCCCCTGCTCGCTATCACTCGCCAAAAAAATTGGAGTTGTCCTATTATGTTGTCGTAGAGATCAAAAAGTCTTACTTTAAACTAAAAAAAAAATAGTAAAAAGCCCATAACTTAAAATCGTTTATACTATATTTTTTTTTTCCTGTTTTGCCAATTTGTTTATAAATATTCAATCTATAAATAATACAAATTCAGACACTTTTACCAGACAGAATTTAAGCGACTTTTGCCTTAAAAATATTTTTCAATTAAAAACTGATTTGAATTGTTAAAAAAATTGCGGATATGAAATTTCATTCTCTCCATTCAGTAAAATAATTAGAGTTGTCCTAAAAAAATTTGTTGTACAGATCAAAAAGTCTTAGTTTAAAATAAAAACTAAAATTAAGGAAAAAACCATAACTTAAAAACAATTCTATAATTTTTTTATTAATAAATAATCAATATGAAAGAATTCAAATTCAGACATTTTTACCAGACATAATTTTTTTATTTTTCAAATTTCGGCAAAAAAAAACGCCATTTTTGCCTTTTCTGTTATTTTTTTTAATTAAAAAACGAATTGAATTTTTTAAAAATATTTTGTAGACATGAAATTTAGACCATTTGAAACATTTAGTAATTAAACAAATTGGAGTTGTACTATAAAAATTACTACTGTACTATAATCGTACAGATAAAAGAACGCTTTCTTTTTTTATATATATAGAGAGAAAATTAACATATTTTTTGATGATTTAAAACTAAATATGAGATATTCCATCGAGATAAAGTTTCCAAGCTATAACTTTTTCAATGTGTATAAATTTAATAAAAAATTAATTTTCTTCAATGAAGACTAAAATCCTACGACGATAAAGAAAAATTAAAAAAAAAATTCGCTTCTCATATTTTACTGAAACAGCTTGCCATATTTGATATTAGCAAATGAATTATTTTTTTTTTGATTAAATGTATACAATATTCAAATATTTAACCATTTTTATTTATATAACCATTTTAGAAAGCATATTGGGTAACAAGTAAAATTTTCAATAAAATAAAATTGCAATCTTAGCCCAAAAATATGGGCAACTCTTTCAGAATTAATGCCTTTTTCTCGGTTTTCTACATAAGCAATAATATAATTCGATTATTTATATGCGCTGTTTAAAAAGCAACTTATAAATCAACAAACGCTGATAGAAATTTACTTAACATCAATTACCAATTGGTCACAGTACGGTACGGTCATAAAAAAAACACAAATAAATGTACCTATACACTGTACCGTGCCTAAGTAGTTAGTACCATAACACCAGTTTACGAAAAAGTTTCGTCAAAGAAAAAAAACACTTCAAATATTTAGATTGCATGGAACATAAATTCTTTTTCCCTTTCAGGCAGTTTGTAGATAGCTTGCAACATTCCAAAGTTCCACGATTTGACCAAATAGGGAGGGGGGGGGGGGGTGTATTTTCCCGCCAAAAATGCCTACTCTCCCCCTGCCAGTTTCCCTTTCTGTCGGCGCCAAATGTCCCACTGACCTACAGAGTTTCAAGGTCACGCTTTTACTTCCCCACTCTGGGTTTCGGCCTTGAAAAGTCCCTCAATCGGCCATTGGGGGCTCCAAGGGTTGCTGTTTTGTTTTGGGAATTGGTATTGCTTTCGCAGCCTAATTTGTGAAAGTGTGTTGGCGATCGAGCCAAATTGGCGAAATATTATTTCATTCATCCTTTATAACTGGAGTGCTAAAGCAAGTATCTAGTTTAGTATAGTCTATTTAAAAAAAAATTGTTGTGGTCTAAGGAAGGGGCTAGTTCATATACTTCTCGGTTTTGTTCGAGTTTCTGTAATTACAAAAAAACACGATAATAAGGGGGGGTTAACGACGACGATTAACACGATTGGGTTAATAATAAAGCTTTCATTCTAAATTCGTAAAAAAAAATTAATGTATTTCTATGCATTTGCATATTAAAAAAATATGGTATAAAAATAGGTTTATGTTCTCATTTTTATTAAATTTTAAAACACATTGAGATGCAAATTTAAAAGGCATTAAATTTTAATGACCAAGCAGATTTGTTTAGTTTTGAATATCGTCGCACTACAGCTACACAAGGGCTGTCGGCGGTGGTTGTCGTAATTTTGAACCACAGTCAAGTGACGAATGACCAAGCAGAAGATTCCGCTTGCCATCAGCCCTGATGTTTGAGGTCAGATATTGAAGAGAATGCAAGAAAATAATTCCTCATAATTTTATAATATATATTCTTCGATAAATGATATTGCTCTCGATTTGAATTCACATTTCAATACCGAAGAAAACGGTCATATCCTTTTTCTGAGCCTAAAATTAGATAAACAAAGTTTGTGTTGGGTTTTTGTTGTTACCAATTCTCCAAGACCAAGTACAGGAGATCGCAACCCAGTCAAAAAGTCTATATTAAATATTGTATTAGGTAAAATTTTCTTATCAAATCTAAGCAAAAGTTCTTTAGGGCTTCAGTTTGAGCAGTAAACAACAGCAACACCAAGTCTCGAAAATTGATAGCCCTGGATATTTCTAGAGACTGGTAAAGTGGGTCAGTAGAAAGTTTCCTCCGGCAAAGACTTATCTTTTTCAAGGTCACCCCTGTCCCCTTTCGCAGAGGGGGCAGTCTGGAAAGTCTAGACCCGGAATGGACAAAAGAAGAGTTGGGGTTCTGGGAAAGGGGGTCGGCACCATTTCGACCCCTCACCAAATGAATCAGATTTCCAAATTTCGGCCAGTCTTACTTTGCCCTTCGTGCTGATAACTGCTACAGAATCGGTAAGATACAATTTTTCTAACTTTTTTGCTTTAACTTTAGTTTAAAACTAAATTTGTTGAATTAAATGTAAAAATAATAATTAGTTTTGCTTAGTTCATTTTATTTAAAGTTTTTAAATTTGTTTTTTTAAATTTTATGTGATGTTCTAAAACGATGGACTTGGATTGAAATCACGTTTCATTCGATTTGCGAACTGAAGCCTTGAATAGTTGTGTTGATCCAGTGTTCATCCTTGTAACGGACTAAATAAAACATTTAAAATAATGCTTAACAATTTAAAATTGCCTACAAATTAAATAGAAATTTTTAAGATTTCAATCCCTTGTACTGAAGCAAGTCAATGCTTTCGGCAGAACATAAGGTGTTGATAGAGAAATATCCGGTAGCGTAGAAACTCTGTCCCATCCAGTCTAACCTACTACAAATCGGACATGCTTTCCGGTCATTTATTTGTATTATTCGAATTATACCACTGAAAACTAAGAGTTAAAAATTTTTTATGCCTAAGTTATATAAGCTGATAAGGCGTGCTGGGAATTAGGCTATTCAGCTCTAAGCCAATGGTTTCATGCAACCAAGTTTTTAATTGCTTAAACATTTCAATTCAAAGGTTTAAACAGATTACAAATTATTCACGCGCATGCAGCAATTTTATTTAAATACATTTTGTCAATTTTCATAAACCGGCCACTTATTGAGTCATGATGTTTTCGCTTGCTGTGCCTGAATTTAATGTATTTTTAAGGTTAGTAAACTTAACTTTATGTCTCTTCGTTTAGTTAAACCACTTAAATGTTAGCATTGTAATGGTTGCACTGCATGGTATTTTAACTTGTATTGTAAGCAACTTTTTTAATTTCTTGTAGCTTTCTTGTGTTATGAAATACATAAAGCATCTGTGCAGTGTGCATACGAAAAGATAATGATTGAACTTATTTGATATTGAAATTTTTAAATGCAATATATTGAATACTCAAGGTTGTAAATAATACAAATGTAGTAAGCATAATTAAGATGTAGTTATTATATCCGATTAGAGTTGGTTAATTAGTTAATTAGAGAGATTTTTCTGATATTTTAAATGTGAAGTAAAACTTTATTTTCTTGCAGAGACACCTTTGAAAACAAATACGACACTTCGACGGTTGGATAGAACGAAATAAGAAGCTGATAGCATGCCGTTAATTTCCGCAGTAAACCAGACACTCCGGAGAGCTATATTAGAACTCGACAGTTGCAGAAATAGGTAAGTCCCTTTTACTGAATGCAGTCCTCTGAAATAGACATTCACCGGTCGTTGTCGACTTACCGCAGGTTCTGGACATTCACAGTAACGCATGTATATTAGAGATGTCGATACCGTAGCTTTTAGAAATATGTTTCAAGTTTTAGGTACATGTTGTCCAATGTATGCCTTTGTAGAAACAAATATGCTCATTTAATATTGCATCATTTACAATTTTGTTAAGCCAAAACTTCGATTGTGGCTAGTTCATAAATGCAACTGAATCCGGTTCTTCACATTCCCCATTTTCCCTCGGTTTTTCAAAGTTGTCTTCCAGTAAGGTTAGCCAACCTTGTTGGTCGTAAAACTAGTCTTCAGTTGTCAGTTCAAAGTCTTAAAAAAAAATAAAAAAAAAAAACGGCGCGGGGCGGTTACTTGCGTAGAAATTGCTAAAACATGTAACTTTATGGTATTATAAACTATATATTTTTATTAGCAAACGCTAATTAAAACAAAATTAAGATTTTCCACTGGAAATTTAATGTAAGTACAAAAAGCAATCTCTTTTCAAACGCTGTACTTGGAATTACTGTAAGCATTTTAGTATATATTGTTAAAGTTTAATTGTAAAATCCTACATTTTAGTGTGTATTATTAAAGTTAAATTGTAAAATCGTAATTGGATTAAAACATCTGCATAAAATAGTAGGGTAAGGTCCCCGTCTAGTTACTGCAGCACATGCCTTGGTGCAATAGCGTCTAACACGTAGTTTCAAGTAACTTTTTTTAATTCGTTCATTTATTTTGTTTAAACTTAGTTAAAGTAAAACTGAAATACTTAATTTTAATAACTTAACTATATCGCTAGCGGTATTAAAGATTGGTAACTTTTGCTCCTCGTCTACTTGTTGACTAAATGTTGAGTTAGTTGGCAAAGAAACAAAACAAGGCAACATCTAATCAATAATTAACAAGTATGCAAGTTAACTCGTTATGTTTGCTTTTAGTCTGCATAAGTTAGAGGTGAATCCATATTTTGAAAGCCAATCCTTTCCTTTTGTCGTTTGCTTTTCGGATAACTGCTTTTGAGAATACTAAAGTTAGATTAGTTATCGTTATCTTTGATTGTTCCGTTAAATGAATAGATAAGGCTGTTAAGGGAAATGCAATTAGTCATACAATGCGAACCTTGCCTTATTTATTCAAGTCCAATGAATTAAATGATAAACTTTTTTATTTATTGCCTTTCTCTCCCGGTTTTTTACTAATTATAAGCATGCGAAAATATCTACGTTTGTTTCTAATGCCAATCTTGTGTTACTTAATTCGGCCGTTGCTTGTAAAATTTCTTGTTACTAATCGGGCTTTTGCCGCTTTCAGCTACATTAGACTAATAATTTAATGATAAGATATCAATAAATTAAAAATTAATCGTTATTATATATGAACTTAAAGTTAAATATTTTCTTGCTGCTCGTCCCTTGGTTTTGCCAGTGCAGCATTCCTTACGACAGGTAGATTTTTAATCCCCGCAAAGTACTTAGATGTAATAAAAAAAAATCCCCCATTAGGGAGCGTGGGGTATTCAACGCGGGCCGAAAAAACCGTCGAATCTCTTGGAGCATTGTGCGATTTGGAACCGGTTTGGGGGAGGAGGAGTAGACATGACTTTTCCCATACCCTCGTCAAGGGTCCCGTTCCATCGTTTGCGCCAATCAAAGGCGCGCTTTTTTGCCCCGACGCCGCTCCCGCACCTCTGTGGCGAGGCTAGCCGCATTAAAGATGCTCGCGTCTCCCCTCGATCCGAAAAGAAACTTCCATTTTTGTTTGTTACCTCTGGCCCCAACTATCTAAACTATTGTTCTCGGACACTGGCTAGTTTCTTCTTAAATTGCGGCCATCAAGCGGCGCGCGCGTTCTTTCTTCTTCGAAAAAGTTCGATCGAACAAACTTTCGACCAACGAGACGGGGGAAAAGTTTCGCGAGTGCGCGCGCGGGAGGAGAGTTGTGCTGTTTCGATGATAAAGAAGAAAAATCAGACGATAATAGCGTCACGCTTTTTTGAAAAAGTTCCCCCTTCCTCCAGTGCGCGTGCGCGGCTGTTGTGACCGTTGCTGCCAGTTCGACCGGCGGAAGGCAGCTTCCCGGGCCCCTTTCGGCTCAACTTTTTCGCTCAAGCATTCTCCGCCGGGCGGTTGAAGGAAGAAAATGGCCCGAGGGTTCCGCTCGCTGCATACCGCCAACCCCAAAATATTCTTTTTTTCCCTCTTCGCCCATCCCCATTGGCCGAACCACTTCTCGCCGTTGGCGGGACAGTTGCGGTCCGCCATCTTGGAAAAACTTTCATTCCTCGTTGTGATTGCTGAACGGCAGATGTTTTGCGAAGGAGCTTCTCCACTTTGGATACCTGTTGCTGCTTGTGTCTGGCCTTGCGACGTATGGATGAGTGGGATTGTAGTCCATGTCTCCATAGTTATTCATGACTAGATCCACACTCATCCATGCTCCTCGGCACCTCATCTTTTTTGCTCCGCGGCATCTTTCTTCGTCAAGGATACCTGTTGTGCTCCTTATCTTTTTATTTTGTGTTACGTAAGTGTGATGCGAGATAATCGACGCTCATTGTTTTGAAATGGTGTTAAAAGAAAAGAGTGCCGGTGTTCGTAAACACCTGTTGGAATTCTCGGATGTGACTCGATTGCGCGATGAAATGATGGCCGTTGTTACAAGTGTCAGACTGAGATTCCTCTTTTAGTTTTGTTTACTGACTCGTAAGCTATTTTTTGTTCTAGGACTTAAGAATTGTATGATTTAATTGATAGGGAAAGAGAAATTGCATAAATACATCTAGTCGAATGTTTTTCAATGCCATCCCATTTCTATTTATGTTTTTTAGAGAGGACGATTAATTAGTCCCTCCCTTATATTTTGACAATTTTTGATTAACATTGTGTATGCTAATCCAACGTATTTCTAGAAATTAAAATTCTGTTGCTGGCAAGTGTCAATACTTGAACCTATGTATATTTTGATTTCAATAAAAAAACCTATAATAAAACTTGCTTTTCAGCTACATCTACTAGTTGGAGTAACTTACAAGTTGTACGTGAATGCATATTTTTCATTTAAAAAATACCTGGTTTTATTTAAAATGCAGAATGTTAAAAGTTATTGAAAATATAAATCTTTTTACCTGTGAGGGGAAAAAACATGCTTTTTAACTTAAGTTAAGGTCGTATCGTGGAAGTAATTAACCGTGAAACTTGGGAAAAGTTTTTGTTTCAAGGCTATCATTGCGCCATCTGTTGGATGATTATCTCACTGTTCATAGTAAGTGGGCGAAGACATAATTTTAACTTGACAATTTTGTATATGACATTTAATTTATTTAAGCTTCGGAGTTAATTGATATTTTCAGAAAATAATTTTTAAATTGTTGCATTTAAAGCCTTCCTTAATTTTCTGGATATAGGAATAGTCTTTTGGCCTAAATTGCATTCTAATGATTGTACCAATGCTGCAAACCATGAGCATTGAAAAATAAAGTAAGCACTTAATTTTTTTTTTTTAGAAGTTAGCGTTAATTAAATGATGCCGTGGTTTTGGGTTGAATGTAACTACATTGCTGCACATAAGATTTTTGCACTAATTAATACGGGTGGTTATTTAAGGGTATTAAATTACTTCGAGGGTATTTAATTGTTCGTAAAAACAAAATACCGTGCTCGGATATTTTAAGAATAAGCTTTTTGATTTTTTTAAAAATTAAAATATATAGTGCAGAAATGTAGATTATATCTGGTCAAATCAACATTTTTTTTATGTAGTCTAGAGAAAATGAAGCGAGTAAATTTAAACTTGTCACAGGCTATTGGAATGTTTAAGGAATTGGAATGTCGAGAGCTTTAGAACTGAAACCTTTTCACTTCTAAGGAACTGTTGCTACTCAAGACACGATACATGGGCTTTGTTCGACTGCAATTAATATTTATGAAAAATAAAATTTAACAATCGTTGGTGAAGGTAAGGCCTCAATTTTTCAATGTTTTCCTTTATTTTCTCTGCTTTATAAGTCATTGGCACTATTTCAATGACGAAGGTTTTAAAGTACTATTTCCAATAATTTTTATTGGGAAAAGTAGTATTCCAATGAGAATTCTTACCGTTAAATGGACGAGTTTGTCTTCAGTAATTTCATAGTTCAAGCAAAAACTGGAGGAAGTCCCCCTTTAATTACAAGTTAAATAAAATGACACGTTTCTTGAATATTTTTGTAGAAAATTTTGCTAGGGAATAAGCTGTTTAACAATAGCAGGAAGAAAAGGTGCTGGGAAAAATCTCAAAGTCAAACAATGTTATAAAAAAGCGATGTTTGGCTTCTGGGCACATTTGCGCTTCTTGGGAGGCATTTAAAGTACCTATATTTTTTTTTGTTACACGCTCACTCTATCTTTTGATTCGAAACATGTGGATTTAATGTAAATTAACATTTTTGCTATTTTGGTTGCAAAATCCGTTTTAGTGTTAATGATTAAAACTGATTTTTCTAAACGGGCATGGATCGGGTCTTCAAAAGGCAACAGAAATGCTTGGTGAAAATAAATTCTTTCTCTATCGCGTGGAACATAAGCACTTATCCAAAAGGAAAGCAGGAATGAAAGCTAGAATAAAATGCATCACTTGGAGGGTTGTATTAATACGGTCAGCGTTTAGTTGATTTTCTAGTCAGTAGATGGCAGCATCAACCAGTTCCATTTCCAAAATTTTCCTCGTAGGCTAACCAGTGAATGAACTTTGGAGGCGTCACGTTCGCCAGTGAATGAACTCCAATATATAATGACCAGGACTAATCCTTATATTTTTTAAAAAAATTTACCAAATGTTCATTCACTGGGGCTCGTTCACTCACTGGTCAGTCTACCCTATAGTTTATGAAATTTGGCCGTATTTGTTGATTAATGTCATTCATGTATTGTCTTAACTATCAACCTCTATCAATTAAACATCTTTCAGTTGCCAAAAGTTCTAAAATTAAAAATTGATTTTGTATTAAAATGACATAAAGCTGAGGAGCCCAGTCGATTGCCTAGCATGCGATAGGTCAGTTTTCGTGTCCAGCATTCCCAAAATGCCGACCTACGAACTGTATCTAAAGTGATGAAAGTCCGAGAAGTAAGAGTTCGCGTTTAATATGCTCCAATATCCCGACGCTGCATACGATCACGATGTCGCCTTATAGTTACGTGCGGTGCCTATTCAGGTGTTGGCTCGTCACTTGAATTGGCTCTAAATTACGACGCCTGTCGCCAATACCCCTCTTGCGACGATAATTAAACACATCCAATAGCATATATAGCTATTCTGCCGTGGTTGGGTAAACTGCAATGACCACAACAGTCGATTCGGATTAGGCACTCGCCTAGCATGCGAGAGGTCCCAGGTTCGGGTACGGGCATCACCAAAACTGCCGACATATAAAAAGCCCGTGTAGCCAAAAATGTCCGACAAATAATACCCCGTGTAAGGGATTGCACGTTAAATATCCTTCCAAGTCCTAACGCTGCGTACGATGTCGCCCTTAACGGTTGCGTTGGATGCCTATTCAGGTGTCGGCTCGTCACTCGACCGTGGTTCTAAAAATACGATGCTCGTCACCCATAGCCCTCGTGTAGCTCGAGTGCGACAATAATTCAAACCTAATCTAAATCATTTGTCTGGTTACTATGCAGTTTTACCTGCCCATGGCAGTACTGTTTGCAGATACTGCAAACGAACCTATTGATTATAGTATTTGAATTTGGTGTTGAAATGATGAATTTATATGGGTATCACTCGGTGTTGTGTAGCCTGAGAGAGAAGAGGGGGTATTACTGTGATAGTCAACGACTATCTAAGGTAAGCCAATTTCATATTTTAAATTAGTTCATACTGCTTAGTTCAAATATCCAGCTCTTTTTGATTCCATGCATTTTCGACTGATTCCGAAGGGGTTACAACTACATCGTGTATATTTAAATTGGTTCATACTGTTCAGCTCAAATACATCAAGATCATCCAAGATCTCTTCTTGATTCCATGCATTTTGTACGATTCCAGGGGTTAAACTACATCGTGTATATGGGGCCAGTGCACGTAAAATCTAGTGGTCCAAAGTCCTGACGCCGCGTGCGATGTCGCTATATTGCGTTGGGTGCCCGCTCAGGTATTGGACTCGTTACCTGACCATGGCTCAAATTTACGAGACCACATTTTCAGGGATTTCATCCATTTTATATGCTGATTCCAGGGATAAACTACATCTTGTATATGGTGCCAGTGCCATATATATGCAAGTTCTTAAAGTAATGGAGGTAACCTCAGTAATCATGGAGTGTAAAGAAATTAATGTAATGGAGGTGACCAATAGCTAAGTGTAGCATGATTTAATATGTTCAGTCATTTTATTTATGGTTATTATATTATTTGGTTATTATATGATTTGGTTATTATATGATTTGGTTTTATTATTTTATTTGGTTAGGTATTTAGTCACAGTTAATCCCCTCTGATCAATCACGGCTACACAATATCTGAAGTGAAGTTCCGACGTATGCGTTGGAAACATCGCATGCGAATGTTGGAAAAACCCTATATTCTGATACAACACCTTTTTAAAACAATTTGTCCAATTGGTTAACAAAATTCTTGCCAATTTTTTTTTCTTGTAAAAGTGCTGTATCTATTGTTTGTTTCAGGGAATGAGGTAAAGCCACTGAACTGAACTGAAGCTCTGGAAGAAGTTTCGAAACGCTCGCCAATAGGGTCAGTGAAGCACGGCAACCCTGTAAGAGCAACCCAACTTTTGCCGCCTATCCTATACTTTGCCTGTTAAAATAGGCATTTTAAACCAACTTTTCACTATTTTTTTAACAGAAAATTGATGTTATTGCTTAAGGAGGTTGTTTCAGGAACACGTACTTTAAAAAAAAATAGAATTGCAGGAACAATCTTTAAAACTTAAAATTCATTGGAGTCCTATTCTTTGGCTAGCGATTAGCCACATCTAATACAAAAAGTCAAGTGTCAATTGTGATAGGCGAATTTATGCCAATTGTGGCACATATTCTCCTTAAAGCTGTCGCCAAGTGACCCTAAAATAGGCTTCACTAGCTTATCATGGGATGCTCCTTCCAGAGTTTCAATTCAGTTCAGTGGGTAAAGCCTTATTTGTAGCAGTTTTCTTTAGGTAACGCTGTTAGCTTTTCCAGAAGGTAACTAAGTAACTATTTTTTTTTTTTACTTTTCCGTTACTTCACACGAAGCTCTGCACGGAAAGCCCTCAAGTGGACCGGAGCCCTCCATCGCAGCCCATATTAAAATGGCCTTTTTATGTACCTTTTTCTCGGAATCTATTGGATACATTTAAACGACATTTTTACCAGCCATTAAAGATTAAATGATGCTTTACTGGAGGCATTTTCAAATTTATTTTTTTTAGTTTTTAAATTACAGTTTAAGTGAAATTACGAATTGATTTTTTTTAGGTCAAACATATTAAAGAAAAATAAGTAATAGTTTTACTTGAATCCCGCCCGCGAATTTTAGAAACCACCTTCATTAAATGCGTATAAAAAAATTCTTGCTTTGATACTTGTAGATTCTAAGTAAAAGGTACACGAACATTGAAAAAAGTAAGTTTTGCGTTATAGGCGTTTTAAGTTACTAATATTGATTTCTTGGCTATGAAACAAAAGGGGATTTTACCTAAACATTTTTTTAAAAATATATCAGAAGTACATCTAGTACTTGAAACTTTTACTTTAAGATATCGTTTTAAATGTAAAGCCAAGATGTCATAGTTTAAGAAACTCTAAAAACATTGAAATATCATTTTTGAAAGTTTTTGTGGGGTCATTTTAGAAAGTTTTTTCCCCTTAAAAATGAAATATTTCTAATTGCAGTGTTTTGTTTGTGCTTATGCTTATCTTTAAAACATGATATTTTTTTAAAATTTTAAATCGAGAAAAGCAACTAGTTGCTTATAGTAAGTAAACAGGAACAGTTACTTTTTGAAATAACTTTTCCAATCCATGGTTTGTTTACTTATTTGCTAGTGACTTTGTATAAAATGCAATAATAAAGAAAAATACCTACGAATCTACAGGGTGGTTATAAAATAACGCACGCTATTCGGAGTGGTCTATAGCTTTAATGAATAATCCGAATGCAACAAAAATTGAGACGCTTACTAATCAAGAAGGGGAAAAGGAATGGCATCATAAAAAAAAAGACAGAATCCCAAAAAATAATCATAAAATACAAACTAGTCTCTTGACCAGGATTCTAAATTATGAGGCGTCGTCAATTATGGCTAATTACACCTCGCCTCGTAATTTAGAACCCTGGTCAAGATACGAGTTTGTTTATATGATTCCATTCTCCCCAAAGTTTGATGCATTTGAATTATTCTTTTAAGTTACAGACCACTCCGAATAGCGAGCGTTATTTTATAACAACCCTGTATTTTGAAGATTCGCTAAGAGAATAATTCGAATCATCCCTCTGAGGGATAAGCAAATTGGAAGTGCTGACTTGTTTTCACTGCATGGGTTTAAAACTTTTTCAATTTTTTTTTATTTTTATAAAACTTTAAATGCATAGTACAATTTGTTAACTGTGCAATTTAACTACATTCATTTTTAAAAGAGTCGTTATTTTGGACCCGAAATTGCTCCTGCCCTGGGCCCCAAAAGGTGCAAGTTGGGACTTTCTGGTGCGCCGGTATTCTAACTAGTTGACCAACTGATAAGTTGAACTTTAAATTAGATGGTAATTAATTAATAACTTCAGACTATCCTCGTATTATTCATAAAAAAAATTATGATTCGTATTTAAAATGTGTGGTGGTACAATGAACACTTAAAAATCCACGTGTTGCTGGAAAACCCAACATCTCCCCTGGACTGGGGAGCCCAGTTGGTTAGGCACTCGCCTAGCATGCGAAATGTCCTAGGTACGGGTCCGGGCATCGCCAAGATAACTGCCGACCTATGAACGGCCCGTGCAGCCTAAAATGTCCGAACTACACCCCGTGTAAAGGAGTGCACGTTAAATGTCCTTCAAAGTCCTAACTCTGCGTACGATGTCGCCTTAACTGCAGTGCCGGATTACTGCCTAGGCCTACAAGGCCCGGGCCTAGAGGCCCAGTCAGGAAGGGGGGGCCCTTAAAAAATAAAAAGCAAAAAAAGGGCTATTCGCCTAACTCTGAAAACCTATCGTTTGACGGATTCCAATTCTGATAAAATGCTGGTTTTCTTTTCTTTTTGAGTTACACTCATAAATCGGTAAGGTCGAAACTGTCCCCCCGACCCTCGGATTTATTTTTGCACGTATAAGATTTTATTATGCCAACTGATAGCCAGACAGACGCTTTTTCTTTTTGGAGGAATAACGAAGGCGCCGTTGTGTAGTTGGCTAATACTCTAAAACAGGAAGTCTAAAAAAATACATAAAAATAAAATATTGACACATTTGTTTGAATTTGCTTTTTTTCCCCACCGTGTTATTAAGGGTTTTATTTTGCTTATAAGTAAAATCAGTGTATTACAAAACTCTATGATTACAAGTTCAGAGTTTTTGCGCGCCTTTTCTATCGTGTGTTCCTTTTTTAAGAGAAAGATTGGATGTCATAACCGTTTCAGTACAATTTTGGTAAGTTTAATTTCTATCCTAAAGTATCTATGCGTATGTTTGTTATGAACTTGGGTGCTATTTTTTTCTATCTTTCTATTGTTTTTATCAAAATGCTTAGCATACATCTAATAATGGCTGTTCAATTCTGCTTTCATTAGTCTTAAATAGCTGTAACGACGACGTTTAACATGTTTAGGAGGACCTGGCAGCGCAGCTGCCTCCACCTCCGGTATGGCAAAAAGATTGGGATGCGAGAAAAAAAGTGAGTGGCCGCACAAAGAACGAATGGGTGGTGTGGCGGGGATCTTAAATAGCTGTTTTATTTAAAGCACGTTTTATAATAATAAAAGGGAATATTTCTTTGGCGTCACGAGCTTCGAGCTGCGATTTTATTGGTTGGTTTTGTTTTCCTCGACTAAGTGTTGAAACACGCTCTTTGGTTTTTTAAAAAAATAAAACTCACGTAATTTCTAAATTATTTAACTTCGGAGATTTGCTTGTACGATTTTGTAAGTTTAATTAAACATGGGAATGAGCTTCTTTTAAGTTTGAAATATTAAATCATTTAATTGTTTTTTGTTCAGCTTTAACTTTAAAAAATGTTCTATCAATTTTATTAGTTAGTTTGTAATTGAAATAGTCGGTGAATATTCTATATTTTAAGCAATTTCGCGAAGTATCCACGATGTCGGCCAAAATGCAATTTGCTTATTTAAAGAATATCTGATTATTTTATTTTATTAAAAAGTTAATTTTCAAAATATAGGTAAATATTCCAACTATTGTTTTAAAAAGATATAATACTTTTGAAAACATTGTTTTAATTTTTTACGTAATGTATGAGTATTAAAGATACATATATATTTTTGGGGATGAAAATAAAAATTTATTCATTAGAGCAGGGGTTCCCAATCTTTTTGCACCTTGACCGTACCACTTGACTTTTTGAGAAATTTTGGAGTACCACCAAACCTAAATATTTTAATAAACGTATAATATTTACTCTTCTAAAAGTGTTCAAATGTTTTTTGAGCAAATTTTCTGAAAAACTTCGTATTTAATGAGTAGATATTTGTTTATTTATGACATCCTTATACTAAATGAGAAATAAAAAGATTAAAATGGTATTTACAGTTTTGTTTATTACCTATGGGGATAAAAACACGTAAATACAAAATAGTACAAACACGGCAAAATCCGATCCAGAGGTTAATTAAATATTTCTTCTTTTAATTATAATGTTAATGTTTAAAATAATGAGTAATATATATTTGCGTGCTCACTGCATATGTGTACAGAAACTATTTGTAGCACAATGTTGCTCACATCACTCACGCGTACCACCTGAAATGTTCCCGCGTACCATCGGTTGGGAACCCCTGCATTAGAGGATAGCAGTTAATAACTTACGAATATCCTCTGATTATTTATAGAATGTTTCAAACTTATTTGCTAGATATTAAACTCCTTATTTTAACATGAATTTTAAGTCTTTGTATTTTAAAATTTTATATTCAGGTAATCAGTAATCTCAATTTTTGGTTTATGATTTAGGAATATTTCTTTGCAGACTCAGCAATCTTACCGAAACTAAGAACTTGAGGCACGGCAGCTGATGCATTTCTCCAGTTTATTTTGCAGGTTCAAGATTCCTATTTTTCCAGTTCTGTTTCTCGTTCAGGTGAATTTTACCCAGTGGATGTGTTATTCAATTCATCACCGGGTAAACATTCATCCAAAACGTGTAAACCCTTTAGCTTCTGAAAAGGAACGGATACGAAGAAATATCTCGGCGGTTGTCTTCAATAAATGATGTTCTATTGTAACAAGGTAACATTTTAACCCTTTCAGTCCCCAAAATTTACTACACTGCAGAAACTTCTGATATTCACAAAATAAGCTTATTTTAGGTCAAATATAAGAGTTCCGTAAGAAAAAAAATTCATTTTAATTTTTTATATGGTTTTTGAAATAATGCTAAAATCTTTAACCTGTGGAAAACAACAAAATAAAAGAATATATATTACCTGAAAACACTTCGAGTTGTATATTTTAAGGTATCTGACCATATTATTGAAAAAAAATTTGGTAATTATTTTAACCAAAATAGTTTAAATTTTGTTTTAAATATGTGGAACTGAAGTGAACTTATCAAAAATCAGGTGAAACGCTTGTTGACTATTTTCTGAATAAAAAAAATGGTTCTGACTTCTATTGAGATTAATGTAAAATATTGTCTAATAGAACAAAGTGTGAAAAATCGAATGATGTGTGTTTGGATGTCATAACGGGACATAAACATTTTGAAAAAAATATTGAAAGTGATGATTCCAAATGGCATCACTGGGACTGAAAGGGTTAAAAATAAATAATTGGTGTAATTTTTCTTAAATAAATAGGTACTAAATTATGAGCAACTTTTATATAGGAGTTATGAATATTTCGTGCTGCCATCTGTCGTATTGTTTTTAGCTATTTAATTCTAGTTCCGTAAATTGCCTACTTTATTCGGCAAAGAGTTTTCTTTGGATAATCCTAAAGGAAGAATTTTTACCGTTTTTTTTTAGTTCATAATTGTTTCGAGTTGTGAATTTTCGAAAACTGTAAACACGATTTTTTTCTATTACGGTTACTTAACTAAAAATAAATAGTGTAAAGGCACAATTGGGAAGGAAATTTGTTAGGTATTCTGGGAAAATTATGAGATCGGAGAATGTAACGATTCTTTAAATTTTCCCCAAATATCACGGAATCTAAATTTAACGGCTTAATTTAGGTATCGAGTGTTGTACATCAAATTAGTCTCCACACATTTTCTTTAAAAAAAAAAAACTTATCCTGTAATTCAAAATTTCAATAAAGTTATTTTGTGAATTTTTAACATGATTTTTTCTCGTTCTATTATTGCGATTTTACTGCTTTAATTACTAGACGCACCAAAATTGAATTTACAGCTTAAGAAACCGTGCGTCATTGCATGCGCTGCTATTAATCGATAGACAGACGGCAACCTGTTTCACTGCAATGCCCTTAGCAACGCAACGCGGCAGCATCAACCAATCGGGTACAGGGGGAAACGCAGCTTGTTTCGCAACGTCACCGAAACAAATTATTTCGTGATCGCAGTATTTTTGTTAACATTGAGTAGATATCTAGTTTAAATGTACAGAATATTTGAGGAATAATTTGGCAAAGTCTTTCGCTAATGTCGAAAACAAAGGTAGATCCGGAAAAGTTATTGAGTCTGATAAAGCCGAGGCCCGACATATACGATGTCGATGCAAAATGTCACTACCATGTGGATAAAATAAGTAAATTGTGGGCTGAGATTGCAGAAGAAATGGGCCTAAATGGTAAGGTACATTATAAGATTATAACCATTTATTACGATATTAACGATATTTGCTACATTCTGTAAACGTACTAGCTTTAACTAAACGAACTATCTTTAACTATTAATGGTAACTACATAAAATTATTAAAATTTATGTCAAAAAACATCTTCTGTTTTTTATACTTATCCTATGCCAGCCATAGGTTTAAAAATGTTTTCCATTCCTTAATTGAATTTTTTTAAAAGTTTAACTATAGTTTTTCAGAAACACCGCAAGTCTGGCATCTTTAAAAATTAATTTTAAATAGTATTCACTAATACTTATTTTATAATTTATACTGCTGTTTCAAGTAGTAATAATGCATTTTTATCAAAAGATAGCTCTGCTCGTTCAGTAATTTTGATGCAAGGCTGTTCAAATAGTTTTTTATTTTCTCAAATTACGTTTCGTGGGTTTGGGCTGTTTCTGAAAAATTTAATCAAATATTGCGTATTATTTACTTATCTTTTTCAGTTACTGACTGCAAGATGAAATGGCATTCGCTCAGAACCTCGTATGCCAGGTACCTTCGAGAGGTCAGAAAACCTCCAGAGCCTGGGAGCAAGAAGCCAAACTGGCACTTGGCCGAAGCCATGAGCTTCTTGGAAGAACACACATTGAGAAAATCTGGTCGCTCTATCAAGAACAGTGATGCGGCCAGTACAAGTAGTTCTGTGAAGGAAGAACCAGGATCTCCGGAGTGTTACACACAGGAAGACTCTACCAGTAGTTACTTTGTGGAAAATGAATCGGACCTCGACCAAAGAAAACACGGGAGAAAAAGATCGGCAGACGTTCTTGCAGATCCGATGCTGCCGTTTGTGGAATCTGTGTTTAGAACTAATGCTTCAAGCGAGGAAGACCCCATGGAACATTTCTTCAAAGGCATCAGGCCTGATGTTAATATGCTGGATGACAGGAGGAAACTTAAATTTAAAGCGGGTGTGTTGAAACTTATAAACGAATTGATGGAGGAGCAAGAACTAGCATTTAACTTAATACCTAATTGCCAATGATTTACCTTAAGGCGGGAATGGGCGAGTTGATCCGCGAATCTCCAAACTAGTGCCTCAGTGTTAATCAAATAGGAAAAAACAATTTTTCTCTACCACATTTATCCGGCTGTATTGAATACTTTTACAAACGGTTTTTTTAAAAAAGATAAATGTAGTTAACTTTCAGGTCTCTATAATCCCACTTTTTGAAATAGCTTCGAATACTTTTGTTAAATGATTTATTCAAATTTATTTAAAAAATTCGAACCAATATCAAAAAGTGGGATTGTCGGACCCATTAGTCAGCTACATTTATCACATAAAAATCCGTTTGTAAAAATGTTCAACACAGCCGGAGAAATGAGGCAGAGAAAATATTTTTTCCTCTAAATTGGATTAACACAAGCGCGAATAATCCCCAAAACAATTTAGTTGACATGGAAAGAAAGTGTATAAAAAAAAGTTAATTCCACTAATATAAGAAAACATCAACATTGTTAAGTTTTTTTTCATTGGTAGAATCTTTTATAAACAATGAAATTGCACACTCCAACAACATAATTTATTTGCATTGCAATAATAAAGGGAAAAGCACCTGTATTTTTTAATAACCAAAGTAGAATGTACTTATAAATTGGTTTAAAATAAACTTTTTCTTTGCAAAGTATTCACTGTCTCTTGTATATGATAAACTGCAAAAGATCGAGGTCCGGTTATATAGTTTCTAAACTTCCTCACACACACACAAAAAAAAAAGTAAATAGTTTGTGAGAGATATCATGTAAATTGTTTCAGTTTATCTTGACACATTTTTTAATAAGTTAATTTATAAAAAAGAAATCTTAGTATTTAATATAACAAGAACTGTTTCTGCAGTAAAACCGGCATTAAGTTTGCAGTATACAAATGTTCTACGAGAAAAAGGGTAAATAGTTTTCATTTTAGAGTGCGAGAATCGAATAAAAAAAGGTGTTTCACATTCAATAAACAATTTTATTTGCTATTTTAAGACATAAATTTATTAGTTTAGCTTCAGTTAGTGAAATTTTAATTATTTTTTCCTTCGATTTTGACGTAACAGGGCGCACGAATATCAGGGTCAAAGGAGCAGCCAATCAGAGTAGGCGAAATTTCGGCGCCAGCTGCGTTGTTTACCTAGTTTCCTCCGTGCAGTACATTTCTCTGCTGCAAACTTAAGGTCGGTTTTAGTATAGACTCGAGCAAAAACTACAATAGAATTGCTTATAAACTAGAAACGACTTCTATACCTAAAGGACAGTCATTAACTTTGATGCAAATGTTGCAACAATTTTTTTTTGTTATAAATTACTCAAGTTTTACCTTTAGCATTTACTGTTAACTATGGCATTTACAAGAATTACTTCTTAGTTGGAATAAAACTATTTAAAAAATTGGGGCTGTGTGTCTGTGGTGCTAGATGCAGAGAGGCGGCTATGTTTTCGGGTTTGAATCCCCCACCTTTTTTTTTAAATCATTAAAATTTATAAGTATTGTTTTATGGGTATTGAATAAGAGCTGTTTAATTTCTTTCTTCACATAGAAAAACGAGTTTGCAACGTTGCTGAGATGGCAAAATGCTATGTGATTTTAGTACTATTTGCACAATATTTCACTGAACAATATTGGTTAATTTAGTTAACCCTTTCAGTCACAATGATGACTTATGACTTTCTTGGTGGGGGGCAAGATCGCCAAGCACTGAGACTTTGTCCATTGTACTAAACCCCAGAAATGACACAAGCACAAGAGAGACACAAAGAAACAGACGACACACAAACACATAGACAAATAAAATTCATTGACGGTCACAAGCATCCATGCTTGACAGGGATTCGAACCAGACCCCAGCAGCTCCAAAGACTAGCGTTTTAACGATTGTGCCACCGGGGCGGCCAATCACAATGATAATTTGGCATTTGAGAATTTTTTATGATCGTCTATAGCCATTTATAATATCAAAAAGCACATCATTAGATTCTTCAAACTCTTTTCAATTCGAACATTTAATTAAAATCGCAATAGATATCAGCCCTATTATTTTCAAAAATTATTATCAGAAAAATGATGAGACCAAATGGCATCACTGGAACTGAAAGGGTTAATGTTGAAAAAAATGAACAGATCGAGGGCCAAACAAAAAGTATAATAGGGCTTAGATGCTATACCTCCCTCCCTCTCTGAACAAAAAATGAAAATCTACTGGTTAGAAGTTGTATGTGAAACAAGAGAGAGTGGACAAATGAATATACGACCGCAATCAGACAAAGTTTTTAAATTTTTTTTTCTCCAATATCATACCCTCATAAAATTTTGTTTACAATCACACTATAAGAACTAATTTGAAACATGCATAAATAAATGGAGGGAAGGACCGAAAGATCAGATTGATAGATTCAGCTAACTTAACTGGGGTTTAGTGGGAAAATTCCTGGCAGTTTTAGTTTTTATTAAAGAGTGGTTCTATTTTCTGCATATTATCTGTCAGTATGTTTGTTTAATCATTTTACTTCCATTCCCATAATGAGGCATAATTTGCTAATATGCGGGTTCCTTTGGAAAAAGTCTAATAATAACAATTCTCAGTCTAGTTTTCTAATATAATTTCCGGAACTGTTTATTGCTTGTCCCCATAATCACATAAATATTTATTTATAAGTGATTTAATAATTGTATCAGGTTGATTTAACAACGGAAGTAAGGGGTTTTGAAAGTTTTGTCAGTATGAATAAACAAAAGAAAAATAGAACCATTACAATAGAACAAACCAAATGGTTTAGGTTGAACAGTATTTTCTATCCAGTAGGAAGAACAGGTATTCATTTGCATGTAAAAATAAAGCAGTCGGTTTATGTATATAATTCAGGGTTCGTATATGTAATTCAGGTTACACTCTTTGGTAAAAAAATCGATGACTTTTCAAAGATATATTTCTCCATTTTCAAGGACTGTATATTCAAACATGCGACACCTAAATTTCACGATAGTTTTTAAAAATTCATTTAGAAAATGACTAAGAGCTCTCTAACTTTCAAATGAACTTAAATATGTGCTATAAAATAACCATTTAGTTATTAAAAAATCAACCTAAAATCGCTTACTCTGCCTACTTGGATCATACGAAATGTAAATCAAAAAATGAAATAGAATAACTGATTCACATTGAAAAAGTGTTGTTAATGAAGGCAAAGTTAACATTTGCAACACTTCAAGATAAATTCGTCAGCCCAAAAAGTTAAGGACTGCAACCCTGATAATTCAAACAAAACTGTGTGGACAAATTTAATGTCAATTTACTAAATGCTCTTTTGAAATAAAACACACATTTTAGTAAGAAATTATTTTAATTTAACTACAATCAAAGCAAAGATAGTATTAAAATATGAAGTGTACATAGGGAAATCTTTTTTTTACATATCTCAATCTGAGTGATTAATAGGTTTACAATATGGTTAGAAATATAATTTTTTCAAAAAATTAATTTCTCTCAAATATCACTAACAATTTCTTTTTACAAGTGCATATATATTCACCATTTTATATAACAGAAATAGATAGTCCCGCTTTAAAGCAACATGTGCTGTCCCACGACAGCATAAAAAACCAGAGATTTAAAATTTGCATTTCAAAATAACTTAAACACAAATTTATGACTAAATTAAATTTAAAATCTCAATGGGGTTATTGCTTTGAGTGGCCACCAGGGTAAAAATCCATTGGATTTATATACAAGTTAGAAGCAAATTTCCCAAATTAGTATGTAAGTGAATGAGCTGACTTAACATGGGGAAAACTCAGGGTTTGATAATATGAAACCTATTTATTAAAAAAAAAACTTTTTATTAAACAAAAAGTTATTTCTAGTATGTTCCAGTAAATTTATTTGAATTGTAAATTTTAAAAAGAGCTTATATCTGCAGGTTTTTCATGCACATTAATCTTAGAAAATTTTGTCGTGTAGAGACTATAATAGATATGCAAAAACTGTTACAGAGATGGGCCTTTTTCAAAATGATTTCGACACAGAGAATAACACGCCTAAGTTTTTTTTATCTGGTTCAAAAAGCTTAAAAAAATGTTTGGAAACAGAAAATATTAAGGGGTCTAAGGAGTCTTAAAAATGTGCAAAGAAGGAACTACAAAGTATAGTTTGATCAGTCATGTAATTTTTTAACTACTCAATATACAAGTATAATTTTTTATATGTAATTCTACCAGATTTATTTATTATAAAACAAATTTTAAAATTTATGAAACTTTAGCCAAAACTAAAATAAATGATATTAAACATAAAGCTATTTTAACACATTGTGATTAGGCTTGCGCGGCATTTTGAGGTCAAAATTGAAAAAATGACCAAGAAAATGACTTTATATTGTACAAATATGTACAAACTAGGACTTATACCTAAATTCTCAGCTCACTTTTAATTAGAAATTATTTAAAAATAAATTTAAAATCAAAATTAAAAAAAATTTATTAATTTTTTTTAGAAAAAGTTCTTAAAATAATTTCTAATTAAAATTGAGCTGAGAATTTAGGTATAAGTCCTAGTTTGTACATATTTGTACAATATAAAGTCATTTTCTTGGTCATTTTTTCAATTTTGACCTCACAATTTGCCGCGCAAGCCTAATCACAATGTGTTAAAATAGCTTCATGTTTAATATCATTTATTTTAGTTTTGACTAAAGTTTCATAAATTTTAAAACTTGTTTTATAATAAATAAATCCTGTAGAATTACCTATAAAAAAATTATACTCATTTGTTGAGTAGTTAAAAAATGACATGAAAGATCAAACTATGCTTTGTAGTATCTTCTTTGCACATTTTTAAGACTCCTGTGACCCCTTAATGCAATTTAAAGATATCAACACTATTATTCTCTAAGAAATAAAGTTACTTTCTTAAATTATTCACCGGAAAATCAATACAAGGCATGCCAAGAATATTATTTTGCATATCCACTTTTAAATTTTGCATTTCAGAGGCAAGTTAAATATCTCTTTTCATTGTTTCACTTCAAATGTTAGTTCTACATGAAAACTCTTAGTTTACACTGCCTAGTGTATTAACTAGGGACCTTTTGCATAAATCTTTGAATCCTAGACTACACTTTTTCAGTTTATCCTGCCATATGTTTTCAACATAAAATTCAAATATTTCAAATACACTTAAAATCTGGCAAAATAAACTTAAAAGTGCGACATTGAATTCAAAGAGCAGTTTCTAAACTTATGCTAGAAAAAACTTAAAATGAAAGGTAGGGTGAACTAAGAATAGTCAAACTTAACCATGGGAAGTGAAAAAAGAATCCAACATACTTGATTATCAAAAATAAGCATATTTGAGAGTTACAAATAAGTATATGTATTTAAGGATTGTTTAATTCTCAAAAACAAGATGTATTTAAGTGACAAAAAGCCCGGTTCCAGTAAAAAAATCAAACACAACCCTGAGTTTTCGACACACAAGAAAGCCCACTGACTCCTTTGACCCAAGTGCTGGTAGTAACAAGTTATAAAATTGCCTCTCTAACTGTGGGCGAAGTTGTTGGAAAATATTCCGGAGTTCAGCTGGATGTGAAGAACCGATTGGCCGGTGTTTCCAGTCTGGGGTGGGGGAGGGGGTGGGAGGCGACGGGTGTTCTGTTTCTGTCGGTTCACTGGAAGAACAAAATTACACATTAAAATTGGTGTTAAATTGGTTTGGTTTGAATCAACGTCGCACTAGAGCTACACGAGGGCTATTGGCGACGGGCGTCGTATTTTAGTACCACAGTCAGACCTGAATAGGCACCCAACGCAACCGTTAAGGGCGACATCGTACGCAGCGTTAGGACTTTGAAGGATATTTAACGTGCACTCCCTTACACAGGGCATTATTCGTCGGACATTTTTGGCTGCACGGGCCGTTTTATAGGTCGGCAGCTATTTCGGCGATGCCCGGACCCGAACCTGGGACCTTCCGCATGCTAAGCGAGTGCTTAACCCACTGGGCTCCCCAGTCCCGGCGTTAAATTGGATGGAAACATTTAGGCGTGATATGTTTCCAACTTTACCCTCTTAGGCACATAAATGTATAAATATGTCACCTGGCTGTCAGATTTTCCACACAAACACATTATTTTTTAAAAAAAAATATTGCTTTTATTAATGTATTGTATTGTTTTGTAAATTTTACAATTTAAAGCATGAAGGAGCCATTTCCACACTACACCATCACTGCAGAAATACAATTTTCTAAAAAAACTTTTGACATTCAATTGGTACTAGGAACTCATGAACCAAAATTGAAGTCAGTAACTCTTTTAGTTTAAGCTGCAGATTGGTTTAAGACAGATGGACCAATGTTCAAAAACATATTTTTTTAGATTCATCACTTTCCAAAATGTGTAGAAAAACACAGAATCTCTATTTGGGATTTTTAACCTTATCACAATACTTTCATTACCTTACATTGAAAGTAAAAAGTTCCGAAAGAACTAGAATAGCCTACTTTCTTTTTACTTTTATACTAATTTTTTACTTTTATATTCTTACAGTACAGATTGACAGGCATACAAATAAGGATCAAGCAGTCCATGCTAGCTAATTCTAAGGATCTTAAGGTAAATAGGTCTTAAATTGTATTTAAAACTAGAGTGTCAGAAGTACAAGGTTAAATGATTCGAAGTTAATCAAATACTTTCCTGCTAGTCAGAAGGTAAGTTTTTAAACCATCTAACAATTTGTATTAGCAAGTGGGGACTCTGTATCTATGAACTGAATTTTATATTACTAATCAAATCAGCAAAACATACTTGGCTTTAATAAACTTTTATTAATTAATGCCGATAAAATTCTATCAATCTAAATATATTTGCTTTTTTTATAAAACCAAAAATAACTGATTTCACAAAATTGTTTCGGAAAACCTGTGTGGATTTTAGGATTTTGTAGTTTCCCAACTGCTCTCAGTACACTACTAAATGTGATTAAAATAAATTGTGGTGTAATCATAATGCTGGCTATGCCCAATCCAGACATTGACAAGATACATCTTACTGGCAATCCTTAAGAGGACTCCCTTGGGAATTTCAATCTTGAAAATCGTAATGTTATTCCTATGGAAAACATTCGCAAGTCAATTACCGCCACAATTTTAATAAAAGGTTACTAGTTTCTTGTATCATTGTAAAGAACGAAAAGAGTAGTTTTCGTAAAATTAATTTGTTTTGTGAAAATCACATATTTAGTATTTTTTATAATTTTTTGAAGTTAGTAAAAAATGGAGTACGCATTAGGTTCTGACTTCAAAAAATTATTAAAAATACTAAATATGTGATTTTCACAAAAAAAAATCAATTTTACAAAATCTACTCCTTTCGTTCTTTACAATGATACAAGAAACTAGTAACCTTTTATTAAAATTGTGGCGGTAATTGACTTGCAAATGTTTTCCATAGGAATAACATTACGATTTTCAAGATTGAAATTCCCAAGGGAGTCCTCTTAAGGAATTTCCAATTTTAAGTTTAACATAGTTAACAATTTTAAATGGCATTTAATCATTCCTTTGCACAAAAAATATGAATTTTCCTACCTTTACTGGGATAGCTCTTCTGAGTATTAGGAAATCTATCTGGTTTTGGCAAAGTTTGTGCTGGATGAAACTTGAATCGTTCTTCAAAATCTAAGAAATAAAACCAAGTATATTAGTAATAATGTGATGGTTAGTTGTAAACGTAACTGTTTAACTAAAATACGACAATAAATACTATAGAGACACTTAGCTTTTTAAGAAAGATGATTTTTTTTGGTAATTTTCAGACATTTATAGTAAGTTTATATTAATTGCAACAGAAAGAAATTGAAATTAAATATTGCCACAAGTAACTTTAATAATTCCAATATGTATAACAAGATAAGCAAAGGTTATATAGCATTGAACCATTAAAACTAAGAATGAAAGTGTTAGTGGTAAAGCTTACTTTTGGAATAGTTTAATTATAAAGAGAAAATTTAATTTTGGTATATTTGCATTAATAATCCTTACAACATTTCTAATTAAATTTTTTTTAAAAGGTTTAGTTTGGTATGTTTACGGCTGTGATGCATCCTGACTGTAAATTAGTAGTTTAAATTACAAGCATGAGCCATTTAAGATGCTCATGAGGTCACCAAACTCATGGAACTTAATTGTATACAGTCATCTGCTGTTCTTTAAAGGAAGATGTAAAGCATAGCTTAAAAAGCAATTCTTTTGAATAAGCTGTAGTTGGTAAACAAGATTTCATTAAAAGCTAACTCAATCATTTTTCAAAAGTAATGTACGACTTGTCCAGTACTGGCAATTTGTAAAGAAAGCAATTATTTTTCTAAATATCTACTTATACTTGAGCAAATACACATTTTGGTAATAAGTAAGAAGTAAAGACAATATCTGGAATGTAGAAACAAAATCACCTATTAAGTTCTAAATGCTCTATAGGCATTCAAGATAACCAAGAGAATTAATTTATCAATCTAGCCATACCTTTCAGAATTTCTTACAAAAGAATTTGTACAATCTATAATGTAAAAAGAAAAATACTTTTGGTTGTATGGATAAAGAGCAGCTTTGGTTACAGTACACTATCTAGGCTAAACTTTAAGTGCCTAGACTTAAATGCTTTCAATTGGCCACAATTAAAAAATGACAAACTCTGGTAGTATAGCTCATATTTTAAGGTTTCTCTGTTGTAGACACTAAAATCTAAAGATATTGCATTTAATTCATGACTGAAGGTAGAACAAAGATTGCAATAAATAGCTTATTCTAACAGTTAATCTGAAATGAAAACAACCCAACTGAATGATTTAAGACTTTTCTGATGATTTTTTGTATAAAATTAGGTCTTGTTACAAAGCTTTAGATGACGACTTTCGAAGATTCTCTGTATACATTAGGTTTTGTTACAAAGATCTAGATTTTGCAGACACTTAACCTAGACGACTAGATTACACCAACCTGAACTTTGTTTCATAGAAGATACCCTGGTAGGAGGAGGAGGGGCGCTGGAATTCGTCGCTGACAACATAGCCTTCATTTGCGAAGGTGGGGCTGGATGGGAGGAGTGTTGAGGAGGCGGCGGAGGGGGAGGGGCAGGTGCCCTGGGAGGAGCCGGCCTGATCGGTGCAGCCCTATTGGTCCCACCAGCCGCCCTATTGGGGGGCGGGGGAGGGGCAATGTTCATCTTGCTCCACTGATTAGGCGAAGAGGAACCAATTTGATTTAGTTCATTGGGGACGCTGTTGTTCCTTGGTGGAGGCGGAGGGGGCGGGGCCAGACCTGCATTTTTAGCTCCTCCCCCTGGTGTTGGCTTCGGCATCCCATTGGCCATCTTGTTCGCGGGGGCGAAACGGGAGGCCTCGCCCACTCCGAAACTCTGCCTGCGTAGGATGTTGGGTGGCTTAGATGGGGGAGGGGGCGGTGCTGTGGGCGGGGCTACCACATTGTTGCTCTTGGGGGGCGGAGGCGGCTTGACATTGGGTGGAGGTCGGTTCACCCGGGGTCTCTGGCCCAGGTTGGTCTGGGAAGCCGACCTCTTGACTGTTGCAGCCGGTCTTTCGTTGTCTGGAGCTCGATTGAAGTTGGGCTTCTGGCTTGCTGGGGGAGGGACAGGGGCGGGGCCTTTGATGTTCAGGTCATCGGGGAAGTTAGGGTTGCCAGAGTTTTCAGTGGTGTCCGTCCGGTTGGTTGGGGACATGCGGGGCTTCGAGACTGGACTAGGGGGTTGGGAGCGACTGCCACTCAGCTGACCAATGCGGAGGTGGTCGAGAGAAGAGGTAGCGTTGTGGCTGCCCCCTTTGATGCTCTGAATGGTCAGTGAGGATGGACCCGAAGAATCACCTGCAAAATATCAATTGATTAGTTAATAAATATTTATATTGATTTGAAAAGAATTTTATCAAAAATTAGTTTATGCAATTGCAATTAAATAAAGAAAATAAAATATTTTATAATGTAACAATTTTCTGGAAAATGTATAAAAGTTAGATTGAATTAAATTTACCAAGAAAAGCATAATAAAACTGAAAGGTTGTTATCAAATCATATGCATTTTTATATAAGGATATCTATCAGAAAGCTTTAGACAACACACGAAATTATACAGTAATAAGTTCAGTTTTACTCATATTTACTTAAGAAGCCATAAAATAATGCATTACATTACCACTCTAATAACATATGATGCAAATCTTTATGTTAAAATTAATAAATATCATATATATGTACAAGGAGAAAACAAGTATGATAAGTGGGCTGAAAATATTGCTGAAAGTTTGGCACTTGAACAAATTTTGGCATTTAGTACGTTTCTAATGAAAAGCAACAGGTTTCCTTTCTGATTTGGAAACTGTTAGGAAAAAATAGTGTATTAAAATATTACTTACTTTTCCCTGTTTGATTTTGTCACGACGAAAAACTTAGATAAGCTACTTAAACTTCCACGAAAAGTTTCAGCAATGTTTATAAACAACCGAACCACTCTTTTCAGTTCAAATCTTTGAGTGTTTGGTTTGTTTTAGTTAATTTCCTCAGTCACAAACATTTTGACTGTTTTTTTATTTTTTTTATAATTATTAAACTAATTTAGGATTTTAATAAGTAGCTTATTTATTTTTATTAATATATTTGAATTAATTTCAACTTGAATTTTTCTAGTAATATTATGTAAATTTTGTATGCTTAACTGCATCGTCTCTTCTAACTTATGCAAATGACTTCAGTATCAGCCAGTTTTCCAAAGTCTTTCTCTTTCTCTTCTTCAATATCTTTGATCACTTTTAGTGACCATAATTACGAAAGATTAAACCACCGGTACCCTTTTTGGGTTTTAGTTTGAGACTATGCAGTGAAGCAGCGTTCTTGACTGCCAAGCAGTCACTTTGTTTTATTTTTTATTTGTGTTTGGTAAGCAAAGTATGTTTGACCGGTGAGTTGTGATATTTTAAATAAACTTTAAATTTTTACAAAAGCTTCGAACATTTATTTACGTAAATGCGTCACTCTGCTCCACTTTTAAGAAAATCCCGTAACAGTAATCACAAACCATATTGCAAATTTTGATACGATGCAACATGAAAAAAAAAGGCATCACCGGATCTTGGCGTTGTAGGCCTCAGTTTTGGAATGCCTTGGGCAAACAATCCTCCGGGTGGAATCACTGGAAATGGGCCATTGGATTTATTCGTGTCAGAAGGCCGCCTGCCTGCACTGACTGGTGTGGATCTCTTTGCTCCTAGGCACATGAAGAAAGTTAACATGAGATGCACATGAAGAAAGTTAACAATAGCATGGAGTCCTTATCAAAGAATTAAAACAAAATTGCACAGTTATATTTGGTTTGAATTATTGTCGCACTAGAGCTACACGAGGGCTATTGGCGACAGGCGTCGTATTTTAGAAAACCACAGTCAAGTGACGAGCCAACACCTGAATAGGCACCCAACGCAACCGTTAAGGGCGACATCGTACGCAGCGTTAGGACTTAGAAGGATATTTAACGTGCACTCCCTTACACGGGGTATTATTCGTCGGACATTTTTGGCTGCACGGGCCGTTTATAGGTCGGCAGTTATTTTGTTGATACCCGAACCTGGGACCTTTCGCATGCTAGGCAAGTGCCCAACCGACTGAGCTCCCCAGCCCCTACAGTTATATTTGGTTGTTAGATTATGTTGTACTGGCTCAATAATGGGATTTAGTGATGTTTTAAGTTCTGCAAAAAAGAACCAAGGCATTCTTTTAAAGATTTCCAGATATTTTAATTGCACATTATGTTTTTTTTTGCACAATGGGGAAGTTTATTTTCAAAAATATCTTCGCTTGTCAAATGTTTAGATTTTTTTCCCGACATAAGATATGACAATACTTACAGCAAAATAATACAGCTCCGTAAAGAGTGTATATCTCTGAAAGAAAATCACTCTCAAGACATCTGAGCAAGTTGTTGCTGGTTAGATGGTGTTAATTAATGTAGTTCAACTAAAGGCGCTTTAGACAGTTGACAATGTTTAAAGAATTTAGACAAACAAAACACGAAACTATACACAACATGGCAGAGGTGAAAAACTACTTGTTATAGAAATTATAGGTATTTTATTTTCATAGTACCTGTAAGCTAATAGGTTTAGTTTCACAAAGCTAAAATTTTTCACGATAATCTAATCAGGGATGAGAGTAACACTTTACACGTAACAGTTAGGTTTTTAGGTAACACTGTTAGCTTTTTCAGAAAATAACTTACTTTTAGGAGTAACGAAGTACCAAAAAGTATCGTTACTTTTCTGTTATTTCCTGTACGACTCTTTATGGAGCTCGTTTGTTGCGCAATGCATTCTTGTGCATTTGGTCTACTTTAATTAATCATGTGCGCTATTGGGTCTACAATTTTCAATGTCGGATTACATACACTGCTGGCAACCGTATTTGCTATAGATATTTTCTGTGGTTCAGTAATTTTTCTTACAATGCTAAATTTCTAAAAGTAACAGTAGAAACTAGTTACTTTTTACATTAAGTAACTAACAGAACCACTTTTTTAAAGCAACTTTTCAATCTCTGATGATAACCATCTAGCTACTCAAGAGCATTTTCATCAATACTCACCATCAATAAGCGGGGCACTCTTATCATTAGTCTCCGCCTTCTTAAGGCGTGTCCCTTTTCTGATTTGTGACAAGAGAGCATTTCTGTCAGCAGGTGGATCCGCGTGATTGGTCTTTCCAGGGGCTCCGAGTCCACTGATTGGTATCTTCTTCAAAAGGGGTGGAGCAGGCGGGGGTGGTGGGGGCGGAGGCATTGTCCGCTCGGATTATTTCTCGCCCAAAACTAGGATAGAAGATTTAGGTTAAAGCTTCATTAAAACTTGACACAGAGCTATACGAGGGCTATTGGGGTCAGTCTGTGGAACTACAGTCAAGTAACGAGCCGACACTTCAGTAGGCATCCAGCCCAACTTTTAGGAGTGCCATAGTACTCAGCGTTAGGACTTAGGGGTAAATTTAATAGGGATAGACCGATGCGTCGGCCTGGCCGATGCATCGGCGCCGATTGTTTGAAAATTTTACCATCGGCCTTGCCATCGGCGGCCGATGGTGGTTAAGTGAAAAAAATCGGCCATCGGCCTCAAAAAAACATCGGCCAACCGATGTAAGCCGTTGTTTTTTTTTTTTTTTTGGTCGCGATTTCCGCTACTTCGGATCACCGTAGTTCCGCTACTTTCGGATCGCCGTGGTTTCGTGACTTTCGGATCGCCGTAGTTTCGCGACTTTCGGATCGCCGTAGTTTCGCGACTTTCGGATCGCCGTAGTTTCGCTACTTTCGGATCCCCGGAGTTTGGCTACTTTCGAATCGCCGTAGTTTCGCGACTTTCGGATCCCCGGAGTTTGGCTACTTTCGAATCGTCGTAGTTTGGCGACTTTCGGATCCCCGGAGTTTCGCGACTTTCGGATCCCCGGAGTTTCGCGACTTTCGCATCCCCGGAGTTTGGCTACTTTCGAATCGCCGTAGTTTCGCGACTTTCGGATCCCCGGAGTTTGGCTACTTTCGGATCCCCGGAGTTTGGCTACTTTCGAATCGCCGTAGTTTCGCGACTTTCGGATCCCCGGAGTTTGGCAACTTTCGAATCGCCGTAGTTTCGCGACTTTCGGATTCCCGGAGTTTCGCGACTTTCAGATCTCCGATTTCCACGACTTTCGGATCCTCGGAGTTTCGCGACTTTTGGATCACCGGAGTTTCGCAACTTTCGGATCGCCGTAATTCGCGACTTTCGGATTGCTGTAATTCGCAATTTTCGGATCCCCGGAGTTCCGCGATTTACCATCTTATGGATTCACATGGATTTTTCGAATTTTCTACATTTTTTTTCCATCGGCCGATGGAAAAAAAATGAAGAAAATTCGATTTTTCCATCGAATTTTTCCATCGGCATCAACCGATGGATAGCGAGAAACATCGGCCCATCGGCCGATGTAATTTTTGAACAATCGGCTAACAATCGGCATCGGCCCATCGGCCGAAATTCGCCATCGGTCGATCCCTAAAATTTAACATGCACTTTCTGTGCCTGGGGTGTTATTCGGCGCATTTTTGGCGGCACAGACTGTTTATAGGACAGTAATTATTTTGGCAATGCCTAGGCTCAAACCTTTGAGATTTTGCATACAAGGCAAAAGACTGCACTGCTAAGCCCACATAGAAGATTTTGATTTAAACATGATTTATAATTAGACAGTGAGAATAACAAGTTTTAACTAAAATTGTTTTAATGAAATGAAAATCTCTAATTAGAATCTTAGATATAAAATATAGTGTTTTTTGACAAGTTAAGGTAACAGTAAAAGATAGTAAAAAAAGCAAGTTTAAATTTGTATCCCTGTTTCACAACTGCACACACATTTTTATGGCTTTTGGAATTTTAACAAACCAGCCAAATGCATATAAAACGCTGATATCACGCAGAAGGCCGGTTTCTAGAGCCTGGATGTGTGTCTGCAATCCTAACAGTGCTTAACATTGACTTGTGAATGTATCTTGGGTAAGTTTAGTGGGTAAGCCCCTTAAGGGGTTTATTTATACTTAAGTTAGTGCAACAGGTTGATGAAGAAAAAAAATGCCATCTGTAGGTATAGTCTAGAGCAGGGGTTTCCAACCTTTTTGCACCTGCGTACCACTTGCCTTTTTGAAAAAATTTGGCGTACCACCAGACCTAAATATTTTAATAAACTTATAATATTTACTCTTCAAAAAATTTTCAAAGTTTTAAACTTCGTACTTAAAGGTTAGATGTTTATTTACAACATGCTTATAATAAAGGAGAAATAAAAAGATTAAAATTGTATTAATTTACAGTTTTGTTTATTGTCCATATGTCTAAATACATACAAATAAAAAAAATAGTACAAACTCAGCAAAATCCTATCCGGAAGTTAATTAAAGATTTCTCTTTAAAATAATGTTATTGTTTAAAATAATGAGTAATATGTTTGCTTACTCACATACATACAGAAGCTATTGATAGCAACATGGTGCTCACATCACTCACGACGCGTACCACCTGAAATATTCCCACGTACCACCGGTTGGGAACCCCTGGTCTAGAGTTTTCCATGTTCATGACATTCTGCGTCCAACTCGAATAAACAGGGTTCATACGCTATCTACGATAGTGATATTCAGGAGTTTCTCTGAGTGCAGCAATGTAAATTCAGAATGTAACAAGGAATGAAATTGAATATGTTTGTTTATTATTGTATTAGTCTACACCTAAACCGACCTTAAGTTCGCAGTATACAAATGTTCTACGAGAAAAAGGGTAAATAGTTCCCATCTTCGAGTGTGAGAATCGAATAAAAAAAAGTGTTTCACATTCAATAAACAATTTTATTTGTTATTTCAAGACATAAATTTATTATTTTTATTAGTTTAGCTTCAGTTATGGTGTTATTTTAATTATTTTTTCCTTCGATTTTGACGTAACAGGGCGCACGAATATCAGGGTCATAGGAGCAACCAATGGGATCAGGCGAAATTTTGGCACCAGCAGCATTGTTTACGCAGTCTCCTCCGCCTAGTATATTTCTCTGCTGCAAACTTAAGGTCGGTTTTGGTATAGTAACTTCACTGCACTTCAAATGACAAAACAGAAAGAAAAAATTTCTTCAAGAGATGTGCAGTGCATTCCGGGACGTCAACCATTATCACAATGTCTAAACTCTATTTTTCTTCTGTGCATGCACAGCATACTTATTCCGAATAAAGTAAAGTCGTCCATTTTTTTTTCAGGAGAGGGGGAAAATATCAGGAGATGAGACAAAAATTTCAGGATTTATAAGGACCTTTAGAAAATAAAAAATTGAAATTCAGGAGTTTTTCAAGGAATTTCAGGAGGAGTACGAACCCTGAATGAAGTTTATCTTTTGAAAGACAAATTAGTTTATATATACTGTATTTGTATGGTTAAATTAGCGCAACTTTTATTCGGTAAACAAAACATATCAATTTGGGGCAATGAGGATAAACAAGCTCAGAAAGATATTTAGTTAACAAAATAATAAAGAGTGAAATGCTAAATAAAAGCATACTCAAAATGATACAAATACATCGCGTCTGATGACTAAGTAATCTTATGCGATCTGATTAATAAAATCTTTCATATCTATAAAGATGTTTTAATTTCAAAGGGTAAACAAATACTTGATGTATCCTTATTTGGAAACAAAATCGGAACCAAAAACTAGTTCCTGATTATTTTTTTACAACATAAAGCTATGACCGTAAAATATTTTAACTAATTTAATAAACACGAAATAAATACACGTAAAAAACACTACCATATCAGAGTAAAAAACAAGTTCGGGTTTAAAAATCTAATTATTACTGGCTATGTGGATCAACTATACATATATAATCATGCAGTAAATACTTACAATGTTGGTATTTACCTATCAAGTAAACATGAAGGTATTTCATGTTTTTAAAATTATATTTCCTACTTCGTAGACAACACTTTCACAGGTCTGTTTGGTGACACTCCTGCGCAAAATGAAGTGTCAAATGACATCACAAACGAATAAGGAACAGATTATACTATGTCAAGGTTTCACTAAGATTTAAATAAAGAAACTATAAATCGTAAATTAAATTTAAGACTTTTAAGTAAAGCCTATTTTTCATTTTATTTTTACTTATATCTTATCTAGATGGTTGGTTGGTTGGTTTGACATATATTTTCAGGCTTGTGTGCTTGGTCGCAAGGACCCGCTTATAAGCCATCGTCAAGTAGGACAACACAAGACACACACATACACGTATGACAGATGTTGCCATCTGTCGCCACCTCCACAATTTAGACATGTCCCTGAAGGGGAGGGAAATTTTCTCCAGGAACCTGTACCCATGGTGAACTGCGCAATGACCGACCACAGGACTTTCGGACCCAACAGATTTTACGAGCACGTACTCCGCATATACTCGGTAGGTCTTCAGTGGCGACCGGGTCTCGAACTCTCAACCTTCGGATCTCAAGATTCTCAAGCTGAGACCCTTTGACCACTAGGCTCCCTACAGCCCTATCTTATCTAGATTTTACACCTTACTACATTGAGATTTTTTTTCGATTGATGCCAAAGTTCACTGCTAAATACGCAATAGTTTTTGTATCAGTAGCAAAATAAGTGGCTTAGCACCAAGGAAAAAAATGTATATTTTTTATTACTTGGTTTGCTTGAGTAAGAAAGTGGCAATGGGGAATATTCATGTGACGTCCGAGGTTTGTTATCCTACAGCTCTCGAACCAAGTGCTAATAATATCCAAAACAGCTCTCCATCCACGTGCTAATGTTATCCTACTGCTCTAACCTGTCTAACCGTTTGTTTTCTTACAGCGATTTGGAATTGAAGCTCAGGTGGATATGGCCGTGAATGTCCCCGTGAATGTCTGTACAGGATAAAATTAGCACGTGTTTCGGGAGGTGTAGGATGACAAACCGCGTAACATCGCATGAATGTTCCCCATTGCTTTTAAATTCGTTATCGCTAGTGACCCATTGGTGAGATTGATTGTGCATTTTTTTAATTTTTCATTTATTTTCGCAATATATGTCTTAATTTTTTTTTATCTAGTATAATTAGAAGTTGCAATAAAAAACAATATTTCTTATAAAATAATATTGTATGGTATTTTGTTTTATTTTTATCTCTTACTCTTAATAAAACTGATACGTAGAGTACAGTTTAGAAAAATTTATGTAAAAAAGTACAATAAAAATTAGCAAATTTCAGTCCGGGGCGAAAGGGGTATGAGGAATGGCACCCTAGTTAAAGGCATCCCCCACTTATTTTTTTTTTTACTTCTACCACTGTTGCTAGTAAATAAATACCCATTCTTTGCACGGACTTAAAAAAATTATAATTGCGCATTATTAGCAAGTATAATTTAATAGTATGTTATGCGCAATAGCTCAAAAATCCGCTAGAGCAGTGAATCTTGGGAGTCAGGTTACCTCGGTGTCAGTTTCGGTTACTATGTTATGCGCAGTAGCTCGAAAAACTTGACAGCCATGCTTCAAATCATCTCAACTGAAGAGCCCCTCTAAACCAGCTTCCTACCTCTATGGTCTTACTTGACGAAGGTTTATAAGCTGGTTTTTCTGATCAAGCACACAAGTCAGAAAATATATGTATATCAACCAACCAATTGACCATTTTCGTTAAAGTTTAATTTAATTTTTTTCAACCTATGGCAACAGAAAAATTAAAAAAAAAAAAAGATCCGATTTGAGCGAAAGTTGTGTTTTTTTTAAAGAACGTTTTTTTTCTTCTAAAAATAGAACGTTTTGAGCTCTGAAAGTTCAAAAATCGTAACTTTTATTTTTAGGAGTATAAATTACACATTTGCGCGAATTAATGAGTCAAACAGCGCGAATTAATGAGTCAAACAAATGTCTAGTTTAAGTGTCTATAAGGAACACACACACAAACACACACAAAACTACATTTATTATTACAGATTCATCCAACATCGAATACAATAAACAGACAATAGATTATATTAAATTAATCTGCGAAAAAAAAATGTAATGACATTTTTGGCGTTTAAAAGTTTAAATTCTAACTGGATGCGGTGTTTGGCGATTTATTCTCTAATAATGAAGAAATATTGTATATAGAAGCTGTTGTAAATGGCAATTAATGCTACAAGTCTACTTTTTCTCCCGAAAAGAATTTCATCAAGTAGGGAAGACCGGGGGTAGGTTTAAGTTATTTTTAAAACAAACACATATTGAAGTGTAGAAAAGAACCACCTATTATTACATGTAAGGTGACGCTTGGAAAATGTATGACTATTTTATAAGTAGAAAGATATAATTTTATTTAATTAATTTAAACATTAAAAATGAACACATTAAACTTGACATTGTTTTAATTTAAGCTCCGAAGAGCTCATGTTTGAATGTACAGGACGTCCGTAAAAGAATGTCCGAGTTTCACAAATTGTAATAGTATCTGCTGCAATCGTTCGACAGTTGTGGTTGAAGGTGACGAATAAAGAATAATTCCAACAATTTCAGATAAGTGCATGGGCTTGTACTGCTACATCGTTTTCACAGTTGCAGTGTCATCTATTCATTACTTGCCTCCATTGCTCCTGACTTGCTGCAGACAGTATGGGAAGAATTGCATTTTCGTTTGGATGTGTGCCGTATCACTAAAGTCGCGCAGATTGAGCATTTATAAAAAAAACAAGGTTGGTTTTTACTTCAATTTCATGTATGATTTGTTATATTTAGTATAAAATAAACTCATGTAATATACCATTAAAATTCGTACATCCCCTTACGGATACCCTGTATATTAAATTTGTTGAAATTATTTTCAACTTAAAAACTTATTCACCGTTAGTCATACATTGTAATGAATATGTGAAAATTTAGTTATATAATAGTAAGCTGCATTGCAAGGCAAGGAGGAGGGGTAGACGGATAAAAGGTTGCCTTGCCTTCTGTTGTAAGAAAGCTGACTAAAGTCTGGATTAGCAAGGTGCTTAAGGTAGGTCAGTACCATGTAATTTTCAAAAAATTAATTTTTTGATTTTGGTATATGCGTAAAATAAGTTTGAAGAGCTTTCAAACAATGCCCTTTGTATGTCCTTCATACAACTTTAACCTAGATAAAATTTAATTTGGATATATAGATCAGCAGTATTTTCATAATGCAAGTTTTCTGCTTTAAATCTCAGTTTTTTCAAAATGGTGTTTTTTCAGGTTCAGATACCCTTTTCTTGAAAACTATATCATATATAAACCTAAATTTTTTACAGGATTATTGTTTCAGGGGGTTTTGCTTAGTGAAATGAGAAGGAGCTGCTTCTCAAAATTTGAAGGAGAAATAAAAAATATGGATAATTTTGTGGTGTAAAAATTATATTTTTAAAAAATAACACATTACCTTAAACAATATAAAAAAAATATGTATCGATAAAATCTAATTACAGTATATTGTTTAAAGTGTATATAATGCACAGCTTTGTTTTGCACGTTATTTTTTTTAAAAAAGGGAACATGAAAAAGGGCCGTTTAGCATTAGCAGTATACAAGGTACACTCTTAAAACAAAAGAGTGAAATACACTCCAATTGGAGAAGTGCATTTTAGACACTGGAAAGGAATGAATATTAACTCAGACTGAGTTAAAATCACTCGTTTGGAGTGATCCTGTCGGAGGTTTAACACACAAAGGATCCACTCCAAAACGAGAAGTGCATTTTCCAGACTGGAGGAGTGAAAATTAATCAGACTGAGTTAAAATCGCTCGTTCGTTTTAAGAGTGTACCGACCTGCCTGAATTAAAAGGTTGAAGTAGAATGAAGAACGTATAAAATGTTGTTGAAAATAGTTTGAAGCTTTCAAAAGTGACGAAAACTTACACACCTTAAGAGTGAAAAGGATTTTATGAAATTCGACATATTTGGTGAATGCTGATAAAGTATCAGAAAAGTCAGCCTCACTTTGGGACTAGTCCATGCACAAAATTCAGATGTGAATTATTGTTCTTCTTCTTATCTCCAGCCTGGTCCGACGTTGTCAGACTAAGTAAAGAAAACCGTACACTTTGAGAAAATCGATGAAAAGCAAAGGAGATGTGAGTATATCTCCTTTGCAGAGTCCAGGACAGTGGGATTTGGGTTGGCCTGAAAAATTTGGCATTTTGGACACCGAGGAAAAACTTTTTTTGCCTTGAGAGAACAAGCATTTCAGGAGATCACTTGCGAATCGTGATAAGCAGGTAATATACCTGATGTCACCTGAAATTGAGAGAAGGGAGCCAGGTTACGTAGCTGAGTATACCAGCTGATGTTAGGAAGAATAACAAGCCAGTCTTCTTTAATCGAGGATTTTCTGATAGAAAAAAGTTCACCAGATGTTAGTTTATTGGAATTGGTGGAGGGTAGGTGACGTCCCCTTTTGGCACATTTATCTGCCATTTCGTTTCCATTAATGTCTACGTGTGATGGCGATGGCACCGAGAGTTATTGTTCTTTATTCATCAAGAGCAAAGTGTAGGTGAGAATAGTTCCCAATATTGTCAATATTAAACTTCTTTTAAAGTGAAGGATATTTCCTGCGTTCAAAACAAAATCCTCGTTGTCACCAAGTACTTGTTTCAAAGTTTCATCTTCGTTTGAGAGACCCAAAAACATACGGCATTCTATTTTGTCGCAAAATGAACTTCTGAAAGTCGCCATTTCGATTGGTACCTGAGCAGCAAACCAAATAATCGATGTCAGGCATCCAGAATAATTAAGCAGTTGAAAAGTCGTTTCGAAATGGTCTACAAAGTCCATCTCACTCCATGCCAGTTGAACGCAAGTTCCAACATTAGCAAAGCAACCAATGAAACTTGTAACACTTGTTAACAAGATTGGCACAGAGAACGCTTGTTGGATATGCTTCAAATTTCCGATTATATTTTTTTATTGACTTAAGAGCATTTATTTGCACGCATCGTGAAAAGTCTTTGGTTTGATAGGTAAGAATATCAGTCGTTGCTTTTTTCAGAAGCTGAGAGTTGTGATAGCACAATCTACAATACAGTAGACCTACCATATTTAAGAACAATATATTTAGATAAACGTAATGAAAAGCATTAGCAAACGCAAGCATGCATCTTATAGTCTTGTTTTCAATGTACAGTCCATAGGTAGAATAAACCAGGTCTTTGTATGCTTCATTATCTTCTACAACTATGGAACTAATTAGCGGATACATGATACAGTTTCCCAAAATGCAACAAAAAGCTATATTCGAACGTGTAAATTTCTTATATGTATTTGTCACTCGAAAATCATTTAATATAACTTTTAGAAGTTTACTTCTGCGCCGTATTTCGAAATGCGTTATTAAACCTAAAGATTGTGTGATTGCAAGTGCCAAAAAGACTTTCCACTTCGATGAATCTTCTACAATCCATAAATAATTTATAAAAAATGTGGAAAAATATGCTAAAATCACGTAAAGATGAACAAAGAACATAACATAAGTCATACAAGTGCATTTAGCGGAATATTTTGGAGTAATATATGGTTTTAAAATGAAAGTCAGAATATCTTGTTTTTGAAAGAAGTTTTGCTTTCGAATCATTTTGTAAATTGATGCACTCTAACGCTCAATCAATCAAAAAAATTGATGTATATCTAAGCAATTTAAATATTAATTGCAGTAAAAATGAATGTGTTTGATGCATAGACATTTTATACTTGATTTTGACAAAACTGACCAACCACTAAATTTATGTTGATTTCAAGATTATTTTGTCTAAAAAATATACCGAAATGTTTCCCTTTGTATCTTATTATAGTAAAAGAAACTAATTTGAGAACAAAAGATTTGTTTTAAATCTTGTGTTCTAAAAAAACCTTGCGTTTTCCCCCTCCCTTTATTAAAGCGCCGTCTGTGATAAAAATGAGACAATTTGATTTTCTTTTAAATTCGACAAATAATTACTTACATAAAAATTGACAAACAAACATTTTAAATTACTTTTGATACTTTAAATTGACGAATATACATTTTTAAGTCCCCTTTTGAGAAGATTTCTTCTAGCAGTCGTCATGACATTTTATACAGTTTCATCCAATACTGATTTAAGGAGACGATGATATATCCTCTTAAATTGGACCAAGTTTTTGGGCTCCTTTTTGTCGTACTAATATTCACATTTCATAATTACCCAGAATTTTTCTACCCCTCTTGCTTTTGGGGCGTTAGGTGCATATTTCTTCTTAGGCATGAAAGCAATAGTTTGGTTCCTCATACACTAGGTCACAAAAGATCTTCCTTTCGATATGATGTTAGAGGATGAAGGGTATTAGTTATCTTTTTTTTTTAATTGTAGTAAACTTTACAGTTCTCTCAAAGAGACCGTTTCGGACCAATTCTCATCCTCATAAATGGCGTGCCACAACATCACTTTTCTTGCGAATTTCTCTTTAAGTTTGATTCTATATTTTACGAAAACAGTATCAGATGAAGCAGGATAATAGCGTTTTATACCACTGGAAATATTGGAATCATACATGAAATAATACTCGTCATCATTGACGCACAAAGAATAAGAATAATACCGATTTAAATCGTCATCATTGACGAGTTACAGTCTTGATCCAGATGGAACCAATTTCCGATAAATGTTTTAGCAGTTCTTTGCTCGTTGTGTTTGATCTCGTATGTATTTTGAAACCGATTTTTCCTAAAAAGCTTTTAAATTCGAATATGATTTAATGATTTGGAGTGCATTCAAAGTGTGCGTGATCTACATTCTAGAGGTAGTATAAAAATTTGCATGTAACAAGTTTCTCGCATTAGCTTAGCCAATCGAATTGTCTCACTCTTATCGAGGACGAGCTTTAAATTTCATTGTATCTCATAAAAAAATTCCATTTATTGAAATTAACATGCAAAAAGAAAAACTAGCGATGTCTAGATCAATAATATGATAAAGAAATATATAAAAAAGTAAAAAACTTAATATTTAAATCGGTATTATTCTTATTCTTCGTGCTTTTAGTGAAGCGCATATAAGCAGATTACAAATTGATGCACTAATGAATTTAAACTATTCTTTTTAATGAATTGTGTGTGTCATAACTTAATTTAGTAAAGATGTTTTCGTACCAGTTTTTCTCTAGTTAAATTAGACTGCCATTGTATCGGATGAGCAGTTCAATTTATTATCAAAAGTAAAATACAAATGCAGTCTTGTCTGGATTATCAATAGGGGGGACCGGGGCTTGTTTTCCATGTTTTCTTCTTTTTGATAGTATATTTTCTTAATTTTATTATTTTGAAGAAAATAAGATCTCATTGCTTTCCTCAAATAGTTAACTAAAAACTAGCACTACTATTTTTCTAAAAAGTAAATACCCAATTTACAAACGTGACTTACACTACAGAGAAGAAAATTTTGTGTAGAATTGCACTATAATAGTATCAGTTGTTCGTTTAAACCGTGTTAACCCTCTAATGCAGGATTTTTTTTTCATCCCGAAAAAATATAAATGAATCTTTAATACTCATACATTATAAGAAAAATACTGAAAAAAAAATAACTGCATTAGAATTTAAATAATTTCAATTTTTAATTTTTTTTTCAGATTACAAAAACCAACTACAAAATTCGAATTTTGATAATAATGACTAGAAAACTACTAAATAAATTTCAAAATAACCCTCATTAACTACAATTATATTTTTCAAAACAATTTATTTGTAATTTAGTATTAATATTATTATACTTTGAATACTGCCAAAAACGTAATTTCGCAACAGTTAATAACCTCACTCTTTAATTTTGAATACACTTTTACTACTGTCATCTATGAGGGTTATTAGTTACTAAAACTTCAAAATGGAATGTAATAGATGAAAAAAACACAAATTTGTCGAGAGGAAGGTCTACTTTAATAGAATAAAGTGGATTATGTAACTTGTTACCAAACGGTAACAGCAGTGCTGTATTCGTAAAATTTTCACAGGTATACTGTGCCTAAATAAAAGAACGAGAGGGTATACTCTTAATATGAGTTGGTACTTGGTAATAAAATATACAAATATGCATAAACTGTAAATCAAGATATGGATAAAAAAACCTTGGTTTTAAGCTTTGCATAAAATAAATTTATTTTTTTTAAATATTGCTCTTAACTAATTAGAAGGAAAGGTAGCTTACATCGAAATGTGGAAAATTAAAAAAGTTATTTATTTTTTCCTAAACATATCCCAAACAACAGGGCAGAGCGTAATTCCTTTTTTTCTCGCCCTCGTACTGCTTTTAATTGGACATCAGTCGCTGCCCGATGGTTTACCCATGATCTCACATATTTCTTTGGTGCAAACAGATCAACTGGTGGTCCGTTGATTATGGAACATTAAACTTAAAACATTAGAAATCAATAAAGATACCCTCAAATCTGTTATTATGATGTTCATTAAAATAAAGCCCCGTTCACACTTTGCCGTTGAGCAGCTCAAAGTTGATATTGCTATATTAGCAGAGGTTTTTTAAATCGTCTGGCACAGATTTTGGATTTTCAGAGTGCAAGAAGTCAAAGCCTATGCCGGTTAAATTATTTTTTTCAAAGCTAAATAAAGTGTCAAATTCGTTAAAAAATTAAAGGGTATACGCTAATTTGGAAAACAATCACAGGGTATACTCTATTTTTTCAAACAAACCACATGGTATACTCCGTATACCACCGTATACCCCCCAATACAGCCCTGGGTAACAGTATGCATTAGAGGGTTAATATTAACAGGGCTTGACTGCATTCTATTTCTCAATGGATAGTGTCTACCTGATGAGAGGAAGGAAGGCATCACGTACAGAGGAAGTGGAAGAGGAAGCTTCCTCTTCTCCCCCTGTTCTGTCTTTTCTCATCCTCTACCCATTCCGCGGAAGATGCCCACGGAAGAAGATCTCCCTGCTTGACGAGGTATGTATCGTTATTGTTTACAATATCAGCTTCCCGGTTGGGTAGAACCGATCAGGGTCACATTTTGGGTATCACACTGTCTGTCAGATTATGGATGATCCCTGAGTTTTGTGTAATCTATAATAATAAAAGAAAGAGTCTGTCTGTGTGTCTGTCTGTCTGTGTGTATGCCTGTGGATCGCAAAAGACCTACTTAGAGTACTCTAAAAAATTTGAAATTTTTAATATAGATTCCTTTTAATACCTACGTGTGCACCTGAGGCTTAGTTTTTTCATATTTGATTGCGATTTTAAATTAATATAATTAATGTAATTAATTAAAAAAAACGTCATCCACGTGGGATCGCGGGACCATAACAGGGCTTGAAAATACATGGACCGGGCCAAAACTGGGGCTTGACGCCATCCTCTATTAGTTTGATTGATTGAGTTTGGTTGAGATGTGCTCTCGCCTTAAGGCTGATGCTTCATCCTCATTAGTGTTTGCTTTTTTAAGTGCGCATGCACAAACGCAAATTTAATTTTGAGTGTATTTTCACAAGGGGGGCAAGCATGCCTCTAAAAGGAAGCAATGCGAAGTTAACGGGTTCCCAGTAAGGCGAGACCATACTGCTAGTTTTTTTTATAAATGTCAGGGTCACGTTTTGGGTATCATATTGTCTGTCAAATTATGGAAGTCCAATTCCTTGCTTTGAAAATAATTGAGGGTCAATGAATATTAAGTGCCAAATAATCTTTTATAACGATCAGGGGCGCATTTCGAGTATCATACAGTCTGTTAGATTATGGAAGATTCCTAAGTTTAGTGTAATTTTTTTTATACCTATGAGGGTCATATTTTGGGTATCATTACAGTCTGTCAGAATATGGAAGATCTTTGTGTTAAGTGTAATTTGTTTTTATATCTATCAGGGTACATTTTGGGTATCATACATTCTGTCAGTTTATGGAAGGTGTTTGAGTTAAGTGTCAAACAATTTTCTATACCGACCATTGTCACATTTTGGATATCATACAGTCTGTCAGATTATGGAAGATTCCTAAGTTTAGTGTAAATTTTTTTATACCAATCCAGGTCATATTTTGGACATCATATTGTCTGTCAGATTATGAATGTTATTTTGAGTTAGGTGTCAAATAGATAATTGTCTATACTATACCGATCAGGGTTTCACACTATTTTCCTTGGTGTCTGTCAGAATATGAAAGATAGAGTTTAGTCGAAAGTAATTTTCTTCGAAATTTTAATATACCGCCAATTTATAACATTATCGTGCGATAGATTTACCAAATTTGGATAACTAATACCTGAAATATACAATTTAAAAAATGGTTAAGTTGTTTTGTTCAGGTGTTTTTGTTTACAAATATTCATCCACAACAAACGGTGCTGTCTGTGTAAGGTTTTTTGACCTTGGTTTGTTTGTAAGTAAACAACTCTGATTCTACCTTTTAGTGGGGAATCGATGACAGAATATATCATTTTCGGTAAATTGATTCAACAATAACGCCATTCTAGACATTTTCCTTTTTTGGTGCACCCTATTTGCATCCGAACGACCGGCTTAGTCTCTTATTGTAATTATTAGCTATCGAATGGTAAAATCGTCAAGGGGATGCATTCATTTTCACCAATGGTGGTCCGAACCCCCATTGGTGAAGGTGTCATTCCTCAGGTTTGCTTTTCAGTGTGAGAATGAGTCACTTGTTAGAAATCGTAGGTGTTTAACAATTATTTATTACTAGCAGTATGGTCCTGCCTTACTGGGAACCCGTTAACTTCACATAGCTTCCTTTTAGAGGCATGCTTACTTGTGAAAATACACTCAAAACCAAAACAAAATTAAATTCTTGTTGGCCCATGCGCACTTAAAAAAGCAAAAACTAATAGAGGATGAAGCAGCCTTAGGGCGAGCGCATATATCTCAACCAATCAAACTAATAGAGGATGGCGTCAAGCCCCGTTTCGGCCCGGTCCATGTATTTTCAAGCCCTGTTATGGTCCCGCAATTCCACGTGGATGACGTTTTTTTGAAACTAATTATATTAATTAAAAATCACAATCAAATATGAAAAAACTAAGCCTCAGGTGCACACGTAGGTATTAAAAGGAACCTATATTAAAAATTTCGATTTTTTTAGAGCAGTCTAAGTAGGTCTTTTGCGATCCACAGACACACACACAGACAGACACACAGACAGACTCTTTCTTTTATTATTATAGATTACTAATTAATGAGTCAAAGGTGTCGACTCCACCTAATTGTTCTCAATTCAAATGAAAAAATATTAACATCCTTTATTTATTAGCATACTTTAACAATTACTATTTATTAGCAGAATCGTGACTATTAAATTAATTACTGATTCCTGGTATTTGCAGATTAGTTAAATTAATTTTTGTTGTAATATTAACCGATCCGAATGAGTTATGCATATATTATCATAATTAAATTGATTTCAGTTTCCCGATATGAAATTATTAACTAAGAATTAATTACTATTAACTAATAGCTTAAAACACAAGTGAATCTAGTCCATTAAGCTCTTCTTTGTGCTACAGAGGTTTAAAGTTAGATTTATTATTATAAAGTTAGTTGAGATTATACAACTACCCCTTAATTTAAAAAAAAAAAAATGGATGCTTAGCGGATATTGCCTTAACTAGGACTTTTTTTTATTATGGTGCTGAAATTCTACATAGTAAACGCATGCAATTGGTCTGCTAACTCGAAAATGACTAAAAGTAGATTTGGTTCACTTGTTTTCTTTCAATTTGCTAAACATCAACGCTAATTTTTCTGGAATCATTAGTTAATTAGCTTAAAAACCTCAATTTTATAACGAAATGAAACAATTTGTATGTAACAACAATAATTGATAAACCCGAAGAATTAACAAGTGTTAATTATTTGAGTTTATTACGAGTTAATTTACAAGTGTTAATTATTACTTTAACGTTCAACAAGAGGTACGCGTCATATTAAAGCTGTCAGTGTTCCTCCATAATGTCTTGTGTGGCTGTTTTAAAGCTTCTAAATGAGTCTAAAAATAGGCAGCTGGAAACGATTACATTACTTAATGTCTTTTAATACAAAAAACTCGTAACATATAAATTAATTAAATTAAATTAAATTTTGTATTCCTATTTATTCAAACTACTATTATTACAATGCTTTTTTAATTTCTAAATTTCACAAAACAAAACCACATTTTATTCTTTTTGTTAAGATCCTTTGACGTCAATTTTTCCTTCAAACTAACGTCACAACAAGACCACAACATTCTACATTTAATCCATGACTTAGAACATTTTATGCTATTCCAAGAACAGCAAATCCAGCAATGTCAAGTTCAGCGAAAAAAATTTAAAATAATTTTTTAGCCTGATATATCTAGGATTTTTTAAGGCTAAGATACTAATGTCCAATCCATTACTCTAAACTAAAACTTCGTGTTTTTTTTTGTTGCTAATAATGAACATTTTAAACGAAAAACTAATTGATGATTCGATCCACGACGATAAAGTCTAATCTTGTATTAAAAACCGGTTGTTAAACCTTGTGTAAGTTGGAAATCCTGTTAAATACTTAGCTTTTGATGTTTATATCGACGCAAAAAAATAAAATAGTACGAAAATAAAATGGATCGACACATTCGATTTAAGCTTGGTCATTGTAAAAAATGAAATGGGAAACGATGGAACAGTTTGATAAGTTTCTTAGATTAGTTTTTTTAAACAAAACGTAGAACTTCAGAAGTGAATGAAACTTTCAAATGAAACGTAAAAAGGAGTTCACGTCTGTTATGTAAGGTAAGGTTATGGTGCGATTTTACTATCATTTTTACCTACTTTAGCTAACTATTTGTTTTAGAAATAATTGATCTGGTAATTGATTTGAAAGTTTGAATTTTTAAAAAGCATTTTCTATTTGAAACTCAATTGGTTATTGTTTAACAATTCTTAAATAATCAAGCAAAAATTTTCTTTGCCTAAATTTTTTCCAAAAGTGAGACATTTTTAAAATATAAAATTACATCTAATTATTAGTTATTATACTTTCCAATACGAATTACAGAAATGTGCTTAGATTTTGCTAAAGGTATAACAACTGTTATTGTTAAACTATTTTTTATATTATCGAGCTTGTTCTTAAAAAATTATGAATAAAATTATACAAATATGTGTTTAGATTTTGCTTGTGCAGATATTTGTTCGTTAAAAATTTTCACATTCATAAATCGCATGCTTTCAAAGCATTTCAACCGTTTACTTCCGAAAATGTTCCTGGTTTACAATAAAGTATACTTTTCTTTCAAGTAACAACAATTTATTCCATTTTTGAAACGTTCCAGGCCTATTTTTAGCGGTCGGTTTTTAAACCACACCAACAGATCATCAGCCATCGCTCTCAAACTTTTAACGCTTTTACTTTTCTCCAGAACGCTATAACTCGTTCTCTCTAAACGGTTATGCCTGAGGTTTTAAATGTGTTCTCGAAGAATTATATGCCGCACTGAAAATAAAATGTAAATATTTATTGTTTTAAAAGGTTAAACACTAATGCATCGCATGACGTATGCTGCCATTTTTCAACACTTTTAATCGTTTAGCAACTAAAGCAAAGTTACTGCTAAAATGATAACGTTTTGTTAGTTTATATTATAAACACGCGATTCCCATTATAACTTATAATGGGAATCGCGTGTTAGCTGCAAATGAAAATTTTGTATTTAATTTAGTATTCTAATCTCGCGTGGAGTTGAATTTATTGATCCTGAATTCGATTAAATTGCGTGAATTTTTGATAGCTTTATTTATTCAATATGTGTGTCTTAATATACAGGAATTGAAAGTTTTTATAAGCAAAAACAAAAATTCATTTTAAAATAAACACAACAATCATGTGAAGACGTTAAGTGCAAAACAAGTGAAATCACTTTTTGGAAAAAATTGAGTTGGTTAGCTTTTCATGTGCAGATTATATACGTATTAATGATTATGAGTGATTATAATCGTACAGTGGTGGTCATAATTATAAGGACAATGGAAAAACAGCTAGATCTTTTCGACAAATCACGGTTGAATTATGCAAATTTTATGTCTGTTAGCCAATAGTAAATTAAGCATTTTAAATAAGATTCTTTACAAATATACATTAAATTCATAATTTTAAAATGCGTTATAAAATTTAACATACAGCGAAATTGGACAAAATTATAAGGACAATTGTATTTATGTAAGTTTAGTGCATAAATTAGCATAAAATTAGCAAAGTTTCGGCTTGTACATGTCATTCCATCGTGTTATAAAGATTTTGCGAGTGTTTGAAATTTTCAATACACTTACAGGGTGTTTCATAATTGACCGGAATAGGAATTGATGCAATTCCGAAATATTGAGCCGGCCCCTCCGAAAAATAGTAAAAAGCCAATTGATCACGGGTTTTGGTCGTGGTTGCATACTTGAACTAGGGCAGCACGAGAATGTGTTGACGAAGGGATGCATTTGTTTTGAGTTCGGTTTGGTTGAATCGACATATTGCCTAGTAATTTTACAATTTGCAGATTCTGTTACATCACAGTTCCTAAAACAGCTAAAAATGATTAATAACTACGAAAATGGAATTTTTGTGTTTGGATTTCGATTTAAATAATTTGGTGTGTTTCAAATTCGAGCTGGATGTTTGAAAATTGGAAGGAGCTAAACGTTTTGCGATAGAAGTGTACAGTTTGTCGAAATGTGCATGTGTTGGGACCAATTAGTTCCATAGTAGGGTAGAGACTGAACCTACCAATCGCACCATCTACCAACACGGAGACAATTTAGGGTGTCATGTGGGGATCGATGGCCGAGGGGTTTGGATCGCAGGCCATATCGCTAGCAGTCCGCGCGCTGTAAAGGGTACTACCCAATTTTTTTTTCAAAATTAAATTAAAGGGTGATATAAAGTTTAGCTTTCACATTTAGAACAAAAGAGGCAATTTTACCCATCTACTTTACTTATTGCAAATGATATATAAAAGTACTAGCTTTATAAACCCGGCGTTGCACGGGTGTACCCTTAATAACGGATATTTTTTTTATGTAAACAATTATTTTATACCAATTGATCCCTTCCCCACTGGCCAGTACTCCATCGGTAAATTATAATCGCTATTCAAGTGACACCTACGACATAAAAAGAATATTTTAATAAAATTTGGTAGCTGTACCTTCAGTAATTTTGGCTAGGCGTTGAGTGAGTCAATCAGTGAGTTAGGACTTTGCCTTTTATGTATATAAATTGAATTTAAGAAAGAAAATCCATAAAAATTGCTTATTTATAACACTTAAAATTGAACTAAAAGCTGTGCTAAATGATTTTTGTCTAAGATTTATAAATAAATCTTGTGTGGAAAATGGGCTCTAAGTAACAATTTTTTGTAAAAAAACGACTTTTCCACATTTTTTATCGAAAAAATAAGAACAAATGTCAAAAAAATATTTCTATTTCCACTTTTTGTCAAATACTAATTATACTTCTGATTGAAAATCAAAATGTCGTGCTTGTAAAATAAATAAACTACAGCTTGGCAACTTGGCTCAATATGACATGAACATTTGGCTTCAACAAAACAGAACCATGACGTCAGTGTAGCGAACAGTCACCAGATTCACCTGATTGGCTGATGGGAAAAGTGTCGCGAGGAGTCGGGGAATATTTAAATCGCCTTTCTGCTGAAAGCGTGTGCTTTTCATTAATCTCCAGCTTGCTGTGAAGATATGGTTTATTCTTTAGAGGAGAGGATTTTTTTGGTGTTGGAATTTCACCGCCTAGAACACAATGTTAATGCAACAAAACGGAGTTTCAAAAAGAAGTTTAATGTTACCAAAGGACCAAAATTCGACACAATAAGGATGCTGTTTGAAAAATTTCAACGAACTGGGAACGTGAATGATGAGAGAGCTGGATTTGTCGGGAGAAGATTTTCGCAAACAACCACTGCTAATGCTCAGCTGGTGGAAACAGTAATACGAAAGCAGCCTTGTATATCCGTCCGCCGTGTTGCAACTACGGTTCAAATCAAGCCAACGTCGACGTATCGTCTCATGCGGCAGGGCTTGCACATGTTTCCATACAGAATTCAAACTCGGCAACCTCTCACCGCTGCTTCAATTAATTCACGGGAGACATTCGCTAACGATATGGTGCAAATGATTGATGTTGGTGATATAAATGTAGACAACATTTGGTTTTCGGATGAAGCCTACTTTCAGCTGGATGGCTACGTTAATAAACAGAACTGGCGCATATGGGGAACAGAAAACCCCCATGTTGCAGTTCCATCATCTCTGCATCCACCAAAAGTAATGGTTTGGGCCGCCATTTCGTCCAAAGGACTCATTGGCCCCTTTTTCAGAACCGGAACTATTACTGCCCTCCGCTACCTAGAGATTCTTCGTGAATTTGTGGCGATTCAAAATGCCTTAGATGACGCTGAAAGCACTTCGTGGTTCATGCAAGACGGTGCCCGACCCCATCGCACGGCCGACGTGTTTAATTTCTTGAGCGAACATTTCAATAACCGTGTGATTGCATTGGACTATCCCACACATACAGGAAGTGGTATGGATTGGCCTCCTCTTTCACCAGACTTGACCCCCTGTGATTTCTTTCTGTGGGGATATTTAAAAGATCAAGTGTACCGTCGCAATCCCGAAACAATTGAGGAACTAAAGCAATACATCTCTGCTGCATGTGACGCCATCCCACCAGAAATTTTCAAACAGGCGGCCGGTAATTTTGCTCTAAGACTGCGTCACGTTATTGCTGCTAATGGCGGATATGTAGAAAATATCGTAGTATGAGTAAACACATAATTTCACCCACCCTATATTTTCGTTTGTTTTCAACTTTATTTGCAAACACATGAACAAATTTTTGAAGGGTCGATTCTTTTTTAGGATCGACCCATAAAAAACAATAGCAGAACCACTACACATACATGCACCGTTAAGCCATACAAACCCTCCTTCTTTGTGCTGTTTACTATTTTTTTCCTTTTATTAATATAAATAAGCAGGTGCCCGGATGTTGTAATGGTTTGGATCGCAGACAATTACGCTAGCAGTCTGCGCGCTGTAACGGGTGCGATTCCCGCCTTCGCCCTGGGTGTACTTCCTTTCTCTGTCAGTAATAAGTCCTTCTGTGGTTGTCTTACTTGACGAAATCTTATAAGCGGGTGCCTCTGGAGCTGCTGGGTCCGGGTTCGAATCCCGTTCAGGCATGGATGTTTGTGTTTGTCGAGTATATGCGGAGTACGTGCTCGTAAAATCTGTTGGGTCCGAAAGTCCTGTGGGCGGTCATTGCGCAGTTCACCATGGGTACAGGTCAATGGAGAAAATTTCCCTACCCTTCAGGGACATGTCTAAATTGCGGAGGTGGCGACAGATGGCAACATCTGTCATAAGTGTTTGTGTGTGTCTTGTGCTGTCCTACTTGACGATGGTTTATAAGCGGGTCCTTGCGACCAAGCACACAAGCCTGAAAATATATGTCCACCAACCAACCAACCAATAAGCGGGTCTCTGATCATGCACACAAGCCGGAATATATATGTACATACCTACCCAGCATAAATATGAAAAATACAATAATTGTTATGTTTAAACTGATGGTCAACATCAAGTTTTTTTTAACAATAATGCAACAACCTATCAAAATGAACAGCATCCTAATTTTTTTTTTTGAAAACTAGTTGAACCTGTAATTTTTATCAGATGTAAATTCAAACAAACCAAACTAAAAGTACTACATTCTTGTGTAGCTCCAGTGCAAGATTTCATGCACGACCGAAAGGGCGGCCAATTAGTTAGCCGTTTTTCATTGGCGGGGGCCGGGTAAATATTTAGGAATTGCGTCCTATACTATTCCGGTCAATTATGGAACACCCTGTATCTTCAACCATGCCACTAGGTACGAAGCTTTCAGTGTTTGAAAAAGGAAAATTAATAGCCTATAAAAATTCTGGACTTACTGGACGTGAAATAGCATTGAAATTGAATAGATCTAAGACTGTAATATAAAATTTTGTGAAAAATCCTGGAAATTATGGAAAACGAAAACACCCAGGTGACCATTTTCTGTATCTTTGAGAGATAAAAGACGAATTATAAGTAGAACTTGCTCTAAAAAGCAAACATCGATGGAAATAAAGCGTGAACTGGACTTGAACTACAGTGCTCGAACCGTTCGCCGTGTTTTACAAAATGCTAAACAGGTTCGATACGAAAAACTGAAGTCACGACCCCCTCTTACGAAAACCCAAAAGAGACTCATGATGGAGTTTTCAAAAAAATACATTTCTATGGGTGACAAATGGAATGATGTTGTCTTTTCTGATGAAAAGAAGTTTAACCTAGACGGACCTGATGTTTTTAAGTATTTTTGGTATGATCTTCGCAAAGAAAAAGAAATCTTTTCAAAGCGTCATATGGTGGCGGCTCGGTAATGGTCTGGGCAGGTTACGCAGCCTCTGGAACTACAGAAATAGTATTTATTCAAGGGAAAATGAACTCAAATAGTTATGTTGATATGCTGGGTGACAATCTTTAGCCATGAGCACCGTTGATAACCAGTGGTGACTATTTATTCCAGCAGGACAATGCATACATACACTTGTCCGCAGCTTCAAAATCATGGTTTAACTCTAATTCTGCAAAACTATTGACTGATTGGCCACCTAAAAGTCCCGATCTGAACCCAATCGAGAATTTGTGGGGTATTTTGGCGTATGAAGTTTACAAAAATGGCACTCAATACCATAACAAACGAGAACTGATGTCATCAATTGAAAAGGCATGGAAAAATATCCCAGTATGCACCCTAAAGAAACTAACGAGCTCTATGATGTCAAGATTAATTAAAGTAATTGAAAAAAGGGTGAACTTATTAATTATTAATTGTTTGGACTTGAAAATTTAAAATGTCCTTATAATTTTGTCCAGTTTCCTAGCAATGCAATTTTTGTTTATAATTTTTATAAACTAAAATTTTCTAGTTTAAGTTTTTTTGTTGTTCTTAAATGATTTATAGCATAAAGAAGTATTTTATGTCTAAATACATTTTCATTTATTTCAGTAATAAAAATGTTCTGTTCAATTTTCAGTTGTCCTTATAATTTTGACCACCACTGTATGTATATTTACATATACATACAATTTAACTTTTTTTTTGCGCAAATCAAAATGTTGGTGGTTCCCTTCCTACAATACCTGTATGAAAAGCTAACCAACTCAATTTTTTCCAAAAAGTGATTTCACTTGTTTTGCACTTGATGAGCTCTTCATGTCATGCAATTTTTAGTCTTTTTGCTTTTACTTCGGTCATTTGTTTTTATACAATGTTTAGATAAATCACAAAGTTGCAAATGGGAGAAACAATTTTTCCCCAAAATTTTGTCCGTTAGATTCGTCTCCCCGGACAAAGTTCCAATTTTGGTGTCCTTTAGAACGAGAAATACCTTCACCTAACTTTAGATTTTGAATATTTTAAAATGCTATTATTTTCTCAATTTCTTTTTATAAATGGCACCAGTTTTCTAAATTTAGATTTTATACGCGATACATGAAACAATTACGCGTTCTCTTTGTTTTGGTAACAGTAAAAGAAATTAGTATTTCGACTAGAGATACTTTTACCTAGCTTTTCATTTCTTTTGGGATACACCTAAAGTTCGTTTCGTTTCATTTTTACTTCATTACTTTTAAATGACAGATTTCTCACTTAAAGTTCTATTCCAGACACATAGAATAGAAACTTTCTTTATTACTTCTAAATTTGTCACTTGTGGTTGCATATCATACGCATAAAAGAAACACATCTTAAAACACGATATCGTTCTTATATCAGTTACCTTCTGGCCATTTATACCTCACCCGGGAATCGCGTGACTTTTACCTAGCTTTTAATTTTCAATGTGTCAAGCTGTTAAGCACTTTTTTGGTGAAACCAAGTACGATATTTTTTAACAATGACCTTTTCTCGCCAGAATCCTGTACCAGACTCATAAAATTTACACAAACACTCTATCTTTAGCACCTCTATCTTTGTTTCAGTTATCCCCAGAGACTATGCTTACCTCAGTTCTCAGTTTTGCGGTTTTACGTGTCTTTTTAACTCTGCTTTTAATTTCCAATGTATTAAATTGTCTGATTTTTTCATAGATTCTTAATAATACCACTTTTTCCACTTAATGTTATTGACCACACCGAGAAAATATATCCACACATTTCGACGGCTCAGAATACAATAGACATAAAAGTGAATCAAGTCTATAACGAGCTTATTTGTGCAACAGAGGCTTAAAAATGAAGCTTCATAACAGAATTACCTGTTATTTTCTTAAAATTGATGCTGCCTAGCAGATATTATCTAAACTAGGACTTTTTACATTAATGTACTGAAATTCTACATAGCTAGTTCATCTAGTTCATGCAATTGCGCTTTTAACTCGAAAATGAAAAAAAAAAACGGACTTGGTTTTAGGGTATGATCTAGGAAATCTCAGACAATAGGCACAAAATTTTTTTGGGGGCCCTTTTACGAAATTTTTTATGTATGTTTGCCATAGGCATGCTGCTTGATGGTCGATTTTTCAAATTTTTCTTACTATTTTATCGGATTCTTTATAACATCGATCAAACCACTAACGTTAGGTCAATGTCTCAGTCAAACTCAAGCTAAAAAGGAAGTGGGGTCTCATAAAATTTTAAAATCGACTAAATATTTGAGGGTCTACAACCTTTAATAAGACAGAATCTACAATTTAGGGGCCTCTAAAATTTGAGGGCCCTAGGCACTGGCCTTATGGTAGATCAGGTCCTCCTTGGTTCACTTATATTATAACTCTACATTTGTTTCAGTTATCTCAAGGGAGTCAGCAACTTCGCGTGTCTTTTACCTTAGCTTATAATTTCCAAAGCAGACTTCCCCCTTTACTTCCGCAAAGCGCCCGGAGCAATTGAAGAGCTTAGTGGTAGAACGTGCTAAGGGACATTAAAAAAATGAGATTTTTTGTGTCAATGAACATATTACTATCTTATTTAATGATAAAAAGTTTCTCCTTTTTCATAAACTTTAACTTCAGTATATATATTTTACGCTTTACAAGTACCTTTTCCAACAGATCTGAGTGCAAACTAAGAACTTTAAAGCTCATTTACCTGTTTCTACCTTTTTGTCACTTAGCACGTTCTTCCACTAAGCTCTTCGTTTGTCAGAAGGTGTTTATGTCGCAATTCATTTAGCTTAGTGCCCTTTTAATACACAAAATGCACGGGGCCTCCCCAAAGGGGCGAGGGCGTGACCGTAACAATGATTAGTCGTCTGCAACAGCTCGGGGCTTGTACATTGCCCTTTCTGTAGACTAACTCCACATCGGTTGGTAGTATTTGTCTAGCGCTTATGAAGTTACCTTTTGGAAGCAGGTCTATTGTTTTATGAAGGAGTTTGTCTATTTTATTTGATAATTTTCGTAAGATGTAGATTGTCCAGTTTCATTCAGACACAAATTCAGAATTTAGTTGTGTTTCGGCAGTTGGCAGTTGATTGAGATTAACTGAGGTATGTATAAGTTATTTACTTGAAATAGTTATTAGGTTATTAATTGTGAGTGAAATAGTCTAATTCGGCTATCGGAAAGGTCTAGCTGATGGTTGGAAAAGGAGCTTGAATAATCTTATATTTCGACCTGAAGGCTTTCAGACTGCTCAAATAGTGTTTTCAATAGTGACGGCTTCAATAGTGTGACTTCAATAGTAGTATAGTTTTTCTCGTCAAGCATTTCAATGCACTACCTATCTCTAAGCCGGGGCCACTTTTAATTGCGCCACTCTGTATATCGTCACAATTAAATGGGGTTTTTTATTTTCCGATATAAAATTATTTACTAATCTAATTCATTGTATTCATTAGTCGTCTGCAACAGCTCAGGGCTTGTACATTGCCCTTTCAGTAGACTAACTTCACATCGGTTGGCAGTATTTGTCTTGTGCTTATGCAGGAGTTCGTCTGTTTTATTTGATAGTTTTCGTAAGATGTAGATTGGCCAGTTTCATTCAGGCGCCAATTCAGAATTTCGTTGTGTTTTCGACAGTTGGCAGATGATTGGGATTAACTGAGGTATGTATAGGTTATGTACTTTTTGAAATAGTTATTAGGTTATTAATTGTGAGTGAAATCGGCTAATTTTTTACTTGGAAAGGTCTAGCTGATGGTTGGAAAAGGAGCTTGAATAATCTTATATTTCGACTTGAAGGCTTTCAGACTGCTTAAATAGTGTTTTCAATAGTGACGGCTTCAATAGTGTGACTTCAATGGTAGTATAGTTTTTCTCGTCAAGCATTTCAATGCATTCCTATCTCTAAGCCGGGGCCACTTTCATTTGCGCCACTCTGTATATCATCGCAATTAAATAGAGGATTTCATTTTCCGATATGAAATTATTAAATAATATAATTCATTGTATTCATTAGTCGTCTGCAACAGCTCAGGGCTTGTCCATTGCTCTTTCAGTAGACTAACCTCATATCGGTTGGTAGTATTTCTCTTGGTGCGTATGCAGGTGTCTGCCTGTTTTATTTTATGTAATTTTTGTAAGACGTAGATTGTGTCTAGTTTTATGTAATAACATTAGGCGCGATTACATGAGCCATTGAATCCACGGATTGAAGAGCAAACTCAGCAATTTTTCCCTCTTGGGGATTTTCTCCCAGCCAGAATTGTGGAATTGCAGGGTTAATTGCGGGGTTTCGCAAAAATTCCAATGAAGGTGGGTTTAATGTTTCATACCATGGATTCGGTAACAGACTATAATTTGGATTATAAATTCTACTCGACCTCTTTTTCCACTAAAGGGGAATTTGTTGGTAAACGAGTCATATCTGAAATTTATTTTTTGCTTCTACCTTGACTGTATTACATTCATAACTTTTTTTTAAAATACAAATGAGTGACCAAATTTTAAGAACATTCTGTCTTACGAGACATTCGTGTTATCTACCATCCATTGCGCTTATTGAAGTACAATGTCGAAGATTGGATTTGATCCAAAGAAACGTCCTGAACTTGGTTCTTATGCCCCACTTTCTAGAAAAAGACAACAGAACACTGTAGGTTCACCTTCATTTTCCAAACTACATTCATAACTTTTTTTCTTAAATTCGAATGAGTGATCAAATTTTAAGAACATCCTGTCTAACGAGACATTTGCCTTATCTACCATCTCTTTTTCGCAAAAAAGGTGTACGATCTAATCTTGGGGTTATTTGAGTATTTCTTGCAGACTAATAAAAATGAATGACTGCTAATTGTTGGGGGGAAACGGCTGTTAATATTTTTAAATGAGTTTACAGAAGTCACATTGGAAACTTGGTCTGGTGCCATCTTTAATAAGAAACCGTTGCGTTTATGAAGGCTTCAGAGAATGAAACCAGCAAAGCAAAGTGATTACTAGGTTTTCAAACATTTTTTTGAATCTCTTCAAGAAAGTGACGACTCTTTCTGTGTTAAAGATTTGTTTTTGTGTGCATAGCGTTATTTGCAGAGTTCGTAAGTAAATCGAATAACTTGAAGAGAAATTTACCGAAGCATCTTTATAAGCTTCACAATGTGGTTAATAGGTTTCTTTTTGTATTCTATTTTGGAGTTTAATAAGTGAGAATGGTTTTTCAAATAGTATTTAAAGTGAGTTTTATAACTTGTGCATTTTTTTTCATGATTATATGCTAATATAAATTATATATTAAAATGTCTAAGGTCTAAGTTGTCTAGATTGACATGGATGTAAAAATAAAATATCTGATATAATTGGTTTATTTAAATTATGAGTAAATATTATGGTTCATCTAACATACAATCTAGCATGAAGTAAAATTAAGAAAAACACTTTTATTTTTTAATGTAGTTAATTCATTTACTTAAAACTCGTTTTTTAAAAAAATGCAACACCCAAAATTGTTACTTTAAATATCTCGTAAAAAGTTCACCATTTAAAAGAAAAATTGCATACATTTTATGAAAATTTTGAAACTAAAGAACACCACCGTATTGATCAGTATAATTCATGCTTTATGCGTGACAAATTATATTTATTGAGGTTGAATTTGCAAAATATCCCGCTATTAGCAAAATCGGAAATCTTTACCAAAACACAAATCAATATGCCTTTAAAAAGGCGATTACATTACACAAATATGAAGAGCTTAGTGAAAGAACGTCCTAAGTGACATTTTAGAAAAAATTTAGACTTTGTGTCAATGAACATAATGTACTAACTTCTTTAAAGATAACAAGTTTTCCCTTTTCATAAATTTTATGTTTAATATATTTTTTAATCTTTACGAGTACCATTTTCAATAGATCCGAGTGCAAATTTAAAACTTTAAAGTTCATTTTCTCGTTTTCATATTTTTGTCACTTAGCACGTTCTTCAACTAAGATCTTCATAAACTATTACAGACAAAGTTAAAAGGAAAAACACATTTATGCCATGCAAATTATAAGAGGTCAATTAACTTTGTAAAGAGCGGAAAAGTTTCACTGATCCAACACTTAATATCACAATCTGTTTCCTGCTTTAGGGCGTTTTGTTAAGTCACACTCTTTGGGGGTACTTGGGTAACGGTTTCCTCTTGTTCTGTATTATAATAAAATTTATTTGAGTATTTTCTTTGACGAATAGTACATTATTTCTTAATTGAAGGAGTACATTGAAAAATCTGAGTTGTGGGCTGTGATTACGGAGATAAATATTACTTATATTTTATTGAAAAACTATAACTTTGGTATTATGACTTGATTTTTTTATATGATTTACTAACTTTATACGAAGCATCAGATCTGGAATGGTCTCTTAAGTGGACTATTTCGAGTTTTTTTAATGGATTTTTTATATGGAATTTCTAAACTAGGAGATCTATTTTTCAAATTGCGGTTTATTGCTTCGATGTCTTTTCTTTGAAGCAGACCCTGAATTATTGCCTATCACATTCTGCATCCAAATATATTAAATAATAAAAACTTTTAAAAGAAGATGAAAAGAAACCGTCACTTTTGAATCAAGAATAAATAAATAATCAGCTTTTACGTCCCTTTTAAATTACAAAATATATATTAATAAAAACAAATCTAAACTTTTTTCTTGAAATGTGTTTGTGTGTACTTTCTCGCAGATTTGTTTCATTTACCATAGGTTATGGAGATAAATATTTAAAATTTTTCTTTCAAAAAATTAACTTTGGTATTATTACTTGACCCTGATTGACCTTCTCGTTTAAAAGTCTAATTTTATTCCAGCTCATGACAGACTGAAGAACCATGTCCACCAACTCCACAACTCCACTCTACAACACCTCCAGCGAGTACTTCACCAGCACAGACGCCTTCTACAATGACTCTTCAGACAACTCCACCAGCGCCATATATAGCCCTGGTGGCGACATCAGCAACAACTCCGACAGCAAGTACCACTTCTACGGTCACTCAGTTGTGGTACCGATGGCCCTATCCATGGTATTCATCATCATATTCGCCGTGGGCGGCAATATCATGGTCGTCCTAACCATTGTCAGGCACAGGGGTATGAAGACCAGGACAAACATGTTCATCTGCAACCTGGCCATTGCGGACATTTTGGTGGCTGTCCTGGATATGCCAGTATCACTGATCACCATCCTGGAGGGGAATTGGGTGTTTGGTGATGCTCTCTGTACGCTGAATGGCTTCACCATGGCCCTGTTCCTCATTTGTTCCATACACACGCTGATGTACATATCCGTGCACAAGTATATATCCATAACGAGGCCGTTTTCCAGGTAAAATGTTTTGTTTTGTTTAAATTTGTAATTTGGAAATGTTAAATGAATTTAATTAAGTGACTGTGAACTCTGATGACTTAAAATTAAAGTAAATGTTCCTTATGATAGTTTAGAAATATGGTGATTTGGCAGGGCAGTACTCATGTTCATGCGTAACAATTAACGCTGTTGAGGTTACATAAAACGTTAATAATGGTGAGGATGAATTTAACGTAACTATTGATGAGGATAAATTTAACTTAAAACTTGTTGGTGATAAATGTAACTTTAATGTTGAGAAAAATGTAACGTTAATAATGTTGATGATAAACCAATCGGTAAATGCTGAAAATAGGCCAAGTAAATTTTTCTTCAATTTAAAGGATTTGATGGTTTCGTATCCTAGAGATGCTATAGCGGATCGTTTTTTCCTAAAATGTGTTACTTGACTCCTTTCTTACATTTAAAGATTCAAATGCAACGTTTATTTGATGTTGTTGAGCATAGATGGAAAATAAATTATGTTTTTCTATAACAATGTATAACATGTATAGCAAAGCTAATATATGATATTGGTTTTAGTCTTATGATACTCACAATGAAACCTCATATTAAAATAGTATAATAAAACTCATATGACTGAACCTCATATGAAAATGGTATAATAAAACTCATATGACTGAACCTCATATTAAAATAGTATAATAAAGAATTTGAACTACGCTCCAAACCTCGTAGTAGTTTCATACCGGCTACTTTACTAGACTTATATGACCTCAAGTTTCAATACTTGAGGTCATATACATCATCGCACATGTAATAGGTAGAGTCGATGTTTGTGTCTCAGTATGGTATGGTGCAAAGGCGTTAGTCAGCCATCCTACGCACATCGTTAAGTGTTTAAAACTGCTTAATAGATACCTTATTTCAGAATACTTCGTTGTTGATTGATTACCTAGGATATAGGGTTATATGATATTTAACACTTTTTTTGATAAATGTTTTTTTTTATTTCGACTTTTTTTTATAGTACTCCAGAAGTAAGGTTTTTGCTTAACGTTTTATAAAGTGATACAAGAATGTATTTAGTTGGAATCGAAGTTTATATGAGGCATAGACTGAGGACTAGACTTTTAAGCAATTGATTACACGATAGTCGTTGCATTCAAGGAATACAAACATTCTTTAAACACTTGATAACTATAAATTATTTAAAAAAGAGTTAGTCGATAATCGAAATTTTTCATGCGTATTTTGTTAATTTTGTGAAAGTCGAAGATTTTACAAATAATTTAACTATTCAGTTGGTTATTATATGATGGCTAATTCCATGAAATTTTTTACCCTTTCTGTAGATGTGAGTAGAAAGTGATTACCACTTCCAAATTTCAATATTGAATGAAATTTTTTTTAGCTTAATAGCTGACCTACACTTATTGCAACTAAGTAATGTAACGTGCCATATTTAATTTATTTTTCGAAATTAAAACGCTTTTTCAAATTGGGACTTACAATACAGTTACATAGAATTAGATTAATAAGGACCTATGATGTGAATGCGGTAGAAATTTTAGAGATTAAAATCCAACATTCATCTCCTTTTGTTGCGGTTTTTTGCGAACAATAATAAGATTGAAAGAAACACTTTATAATCGAAACATGTTAGTTCTTTATTAACGTTATGACATGACAAAAGTGGAGTTGTGTCGCAAGCAGCCTTATAGTGTCAAGTGAAAGAACTACTTACAAAACTAAATTTATCTTTTTTAATACTTATCTTACTTTACCGTTAAAAAGTAATTATTTATTTTACTACTTCCTTTTGCGTTTTCTTATCACTTTCTGCTATTCTTTTCTCTAGTTCGGTTTGGTTGAAACATGATCACACTAGAGCCACACGAGTGCAATTACTTTTTCTTTTAGTCAGACGCATTATAAAATCTTGCAACATGTAGTTCGTCGATTCACTTGCATTGATACAACAGATGCTATAAGCGTATTCATCTGTCAAACTAGAAAGTATGATTAGTAGGGTTTGTTATTGCCTTCTCGTTGAGAACAAAGTTCTTTAACGTAAAGCTCTTTTTCGTCTTTTAAAGTTCTTTCGTTTAGAATGAAGTTCTTTTTAGTTCGTTAAAAAAATCTTTTTTTCTTCTTCATCAGTTATTTGGATTGGATCTAAAACATTTTTGAAATCGGGATAAAATATAGAAAGAAAACAATTTATTGATCTTCATAAAGTGGTTCTTGGCTACAAGATTCACTTTAAAACTTTGGTGAAACTTGGTGTAACTTTACTACGTGACGTTACTCCATAACAATGGCGGAAATAAGTTTATTTAAAGAGCAACCTACAATTATTTTTTTTGTATGAGAAAAGAACAAATTAGAGATAGTTGAATTTGCTGCATAGTTGATTTTGCATGGGTTTAATATTCTCAAAAGACAATCAAAATACTCCTTCGTAATTTTATTTCAGTGAGACTAAAGCTTATGTCAATTTAAAACTTAAAAAAAAAAAGAATATTCTTCGGGATTTGTTTACAGAAAACTTTATTAGTCCATAAAGTTATTAGCTTCAGATAGAATTATTTACAATAAATGCACTTATTATTAATAGTTTTATATTTTGATTCCTCCAAATCTTTTTTTCTTTATTTGGGTGTATAAAAAAGATTCTTCATTCAAATGCATTTCGTACGGACGCACAACATTGATTCTTTCACATCTTTTTCTGATGCCTCCATCTTTTTTTCTTTATTTGTGTGCGTGAAAAAGATCCTTCACCCAAATGCCTCTCGTTGGTACGCCCGATCTTGACTCCTTCTCATCTTTTTTTCTTTTCCTTCTTTATTTGGGTGTATAAAAAAGATTTTTCATTCAAATACATTTCTCCACAAGCACAATCTTGATTCTTTTACATCTTTTTCTGATTCCTCCATCTTTTCTTATCCTTCTTAACTGGGTGTGTGAACAATATGCTTTATTCAAATGCATTTCGTCCGCACGACCAAAATTGACTCCTCCTCATCTTTTTCTTTTCCTTCTTTATTTGGGTGTGTAAAAAAGATTCTTCATTCAAATGCATTTCTCCATGCGCACAACCTTGATTCCTTTACATCTTTTTCTGATTCCTCCATCTTTTATTCTAATTCTTTGCTTGGGTGTGTGAACAAGATGCTTTATTCAAATGCATTTCGTTCGCACGCCCAAAATTGACTCCTCCTCATCTTTTCCCTCTTTATTTGGAAGTATAAAAAAAGATTCTTCATTCAAATGCATTTCTCCACACGCACAACCTTGATTCTTTCACATCTTTTTCTGATTCCTCCATCTTTTCTTCTAATTCTTTGTTTGGGTGTGTGAACAAGATGCTTTATTCAAATGCATTTCGTCCGCACGCCCAAAATTGACTCCTCCTTATCTTTTCCCTCTTTATTTGGAAGTATAAAAAAAGATTCTTCATTCAAATGCATTTCTCCACACGCACAACCTTGATTCTTTCACATCTTTTTCTGATTCCTCCATCTTTTATTCTAATTCTTTGCTTGGGTGTGTGAACAAGATGCTTTATTCAAATGCATTTCGACCGCACGCCCAAAATTGACTCCTCCTCATCTTTTTCTTTTCCTTCTTTCTTTGGGTTTATAAAAAAAGATTCTTCATTCGAATGAATTTCTCCCCGCGCACAACCTTGATTCTTGTGCATCTTTTTTTGATTCCTCCATCTTTTCTTCTCCTTCTTTGCTTGGGTGTGTGAACAAGATGCTTTATTCAATTGCATTTCGTCCGCACGCCCAAAATTGACTCCTCCTCATCTTTTCCTTTTCCCTCTTTATTTGGAAGTATAAAAAAGATTCTTCATTCAAATGCATTTCTCCACACGCTCAACCTTGATTCTTTCACATCTTTTTCTGATTCCTCCATCTTTTCTTCTCCTTCTTTGTTTGGGTGTGTGAACAAGATGCTTTATTCAAATGCATTTCGTCCGCACGCCCAAAATTGACTCCTCCTCATCTTTTCCTTCTTTATTTGGAAGTATAAAAAAAGATTCTTCATTCAAATGCATTTCTCCACACGCACAACCTTGATTCTTTCACATCTTTTTCTGATTCCTCCATCTTTTCTTCTAATTCTTTGTTTGGGTGTGTGAACAAGATGCTTTATTCAAATGCATTTCGTCCGCACGCCCAAAATTGACTCCTCCTCATCTTTTCCTTTTCCCTCTTTATTTGGAAGTATAAAAAAAGATTCTTCATTCAAATGCATTTCTCCACACGCTCAACCTTGATTCTTTCACATCTTTTTCTGATTCCTCCATCTTTTCTTCGCCTTCTTTGTTTGGGTGTGTGAACAAGATGCTTTATTCAAATGCATTTCGTCCGCACGCCCAAAATTGACTCCTCCTCATCTTTTCCTTTTCCCTCTTTATTTGGAAGTATAAAAAAAGATTCTTCATTCAAATGCATTTCTCCACACGCACAACCTTGATTCTTTCACATCTTTTTCTGATTCCTCCATCTTTTCTTCTAATTCTTTGTTTGGGTGTGTGAACAAGATGCTTTATTCAAATGCATTTCGTCCGCACGCCCAAAATTGATTCCTCCTCATAATTTTCTTTTCCTTCTTTATTTGGGTGTATAAAAAAGATTCTTCATTCAAATGCATTTCTCCGCACGCACAACCTTGATTCTTTTACATCTTTTTTTTGATTCCTCCATCTTTTCTTCTCCTTCTTTGTTTGGGTGTGTGAACAAGATGCTTTATTCAAATGCATTTCGTCCGCACGCCCAAAATTGATTCCTCCTCATAATTTTCTTTTCCTTCTTTATTTGAGTGTATAAAAAAGATTCTTCATTCAAATGCATTTCTCCGCACGCACAACCTTGATTCTTTTACATCTTTTTTTTTATTCCTCCATCTTTTCTTCCCCTTCTTTGTTTGGGTGTGTGAACAAGATGCTTTATTCAAATGCATTTCGTCCGCACGCCCAAAATTGATTCCTCCTCATAATTTTCTTTTCCTTCTTTATTTGGGTGTATAAAAAGATTCTTCATTCAAATGCATTTCTCCGCACGCACAACCTTGATTCTTTTACATCTTTTTTTTTATTCCTCCATCTTTTCTTCTCCTTCTTTGTTTGGGTGTGTGAACAAGATGCTTTATTCAAATGCATTTCGTCCGCACGCCCAAAATTGATTCCTCCTCATCTTTTCCTTTTCCTTTATTTTTTGGTGTATAAAAAAAGATTCTTCATTCAAATGCATTTCTCCACCCGCACAACCTTGATTCTTTTACATATATTTATGATTCCTCCATCTTTTCTTCTCCTTCTTTGTTTGGGTGTGTGAACATGATGCTTTACTTACTTACTTACTTAGCCCTCTGTCACTCCATCACTGGAGCATAGGGCCTCCGTCAATTTCCTCCATCTGACTCTGTTGGTGGCCAGATGTTTCGCCTCCCGCCATGTTGTCCCCACGTCCTTCAGTTCTTTCTCGATCGTCCGTCTCCAAGTGTTTCTTGGTCTTCCCCTCTTTCGGTGCCCCTGGGGATTCCAGTCAAACGCCTGTCTTATCTTGAATTTTTCATTTTTTCGCAATACGTGACCAATCCACTGCCACTTTCGTTTCTTAATTTCAAATTCAATTGGTATCTGATTTGCTCTCCTTAGAACTTCTTCGTTATTAATTTTATGGTACCACTTAATGCCAAGAATCCTTCTAAGGCACTTGTTAATGAAAACCTGAAGCTTTTTCACGTTAGTTTTATTGCAGTGCCATGTTTCAGATCCATAGAGAAGGACAGACTTCACATTAGTGTTAAAAACTCTGATCTTAGTTGCGATAGAGATGGCCCTGTTTTTAAAAAACTTGATTAACATTGCAAAGCTACCTCGTGCCTTATTTAGTCTGATAGTGATATCCTCGTCCGTTCCACCTTTATTGTTGATGGTGCTACCAAGATATGTGTGTGTGTAAAGCTGGTCACTTCTTCTAGTTTTTGATTCTCAAGGAGGATGTCATTTGCTTGTTTAGGGTTGATTTTTAAAATTTTTGTTTTCTTTTGATTGATATTAAGCCCTATTTTCTTTGCTTCAGTATTCAGTCTACCTGTATTTTCCTGCATATCTTTAAGGGTATTAGTTAGCAGGCATAGGTCGTCAGCAAAATCAAGGTCACAAAGAAACTCAGTAAGTGTCCATCTAATACCCCTCTTGTTTTCTGTCACTTTCTGCATAATCCAGTCCACAGTAATCAGAAAAATTGTTGGAGAAAGGATACATCCCTGTCTGACTCCCGAGTTTACCTCAAAGGATTCTGATTGTATTCCATTATGAACTACTCTGATATAGTAGTTCTTGTATATGTTTTTAATGATTTTCACAAAACACTCTGGTATTCCGTAATATTTTAGCAGCTTCCAAAGTGTATCTCTATGTATACTGTCAAATGCCTTTTCGAAATCTATAAAATTCAAATAAACAGTCGATTGCCATTCAATGGATTGCTCGATTATAATCCTTAGGGTTGCAATGTGGTCGACACAAGCCCGATTCGCACGGAAACCGGCTTGTTCTGGTCGAAGCCTTTCATCAATTGCTTTTTTCATTCGTTCAAGTAGTATTCTTGTGAATATTTTACTCGAAACGTTCAATAGCGTTATTCCTCTCCAGTTATCACATGATGTTAAGTCACCCTTTTTTGGCAACTTTATAAGCAAACCCTCGTTCCAGTCATCTGGTATCACACCCTCCTCAAAGATTTTATTAAACAGGTCAGTTAGCTTCTCGAGTGCAGTTTTGGAGCTTTCCTTGAAAAGTTCTCCGGGTAGGTTATCACTGCCAGCAGCTTTCCCGCACTTGAGCAATTTTATTGCTCTCTGCACTTCAAAGAGTGTAATTCGGCCTGTATCAATGTTTAATTGAACGGGTGCATCATCTGGGATCTCCTCCAAAACAATAGGGTTAGGTCTGTTTAAGGTTTCTTTAAAGTGTTCTACCCATCTCTTTACTTGTTCTTCACTTGCTGTCAGTTTCTGTCCTTGCTTATTTTTGATAGGTACCTCTTTCGTTCGTCTACGCCCACTGATTTTGTGTGTAATATCATACAGCTGTTTTATATCATTGTTAAAAACTGCTTCTTCCGCTGCAGAGGCAAGGTCATTGTAGTATTTTCTTTTGTCTTTGCGAGCACTCTTCTTGCACTCTTTATTTTTCCTTTTGTATTCTTCAAGAGCTTGTGGTTCAACTTCGTGGGATCTTTTTCCAAGCAATTTTGATCTTATAACACGTCTTTCCTGTACTCGCTCTTTAGTCGTTTCTGAAATCCATTCCTTATCCTCGAACTTCTTCCTTCCCAGTATCTCCTCAGAAGTTTCTGTATATATCTCTTTGATTACATTCCACTCATTATTTATTTCCATATCGGTGATGTTATTTAGCGCTTGAAAGCGATTTTCTAGAGCTATTTTAAAGTCCTGTTTCACTGATTTGATTTTTAGTTTCTCAACATTAAATTTTGTTCTATATTTATTTGTCTTTATATTAGCGAGTTTGATTCTGACTTTTCCAACCACAGTAGAGAGAAATTGACAGTTCTGCAACAGCGGTGGGTCAGTGGGTCAGACCCACCGCCACCGCCGCCACCTCCGCAATTCTCGTACTGTTGTACGAGGGTATTTTTAGAGAAAGTTTATATTTTCGTGAGTGGCATCGATTTTTCCGTACTGTTATACAAGGGTATTTTTAGAGAAAGTGACGTCACTGATCCACCACCACCTATGAGTCACCGGTTATGACGTAAGCAGATATGAGTCACCGGATATGACATACTCCTTATGGAATGGGTATGACGTGAGTTGTTTATGAGTTGAGTTGTTTTGGGGTGTATTTATATGACTTAGATTATAGGTTTATGCTATCTGTAAGAACAGTTATTAGTAGTTGTTGATTGGGAATATTTTTTTATTATAATAGTAAGGGTGTGACACAGGCTATTATAGACTTAAAATATTACTTTTCCTCAAGTACAATTCCTCAAGTACAAATAAGTTTTAAGTTTTTATAATAAATATGTTTTATAATTAAGTTTTTATGATAAAAAGTTTTTATAATTTAAGTTTTATAGCTAAAGTTTATTCTAATTTATCTTAACCCTATTTTCAAAGCAGTCGTAAATACACAATTTTTAGAGACATCAACACTAAATTGATGTATACATGGAATAATTACTAACATTTCTTCTAGAGTTGCAAACATATTTTTCACATCATGTAAAAACGAGAATCAAGGATAAAACAAGTATCTGCTAAGAATTGAGTTTACAAAATATTTACTTTATCATCTAACACAGTTAGGTTATGAATTAGCAGGCTATTGACAACGGGGGAACCACAGTCAGGTGACGAGTCGACACTTGAGTAGGCTTCCAACACAACCTCATGTAACACAGAAATATATTCTTTTTTTCCAAATCTATAGTAGGGTCTTTTACAACTGTTTCTTACACGAATAACTATAATCAAATTGTTTTGTAAAGAAATCATCAGTAAACAAATGCAATACCTTTTTTCAACTCAATTCACATAAATACAATTTTACCTAGGATAACCATAAGAGACATCAACACTAAATTGATGTATACATGGAAGTTTTTAAAGTTTTTATAATAAATATGTTTTTATAATAAATAAGTTTTTATAATAAAAAGTTTTTATAATTTAAGTTTTTATAGTTAAAGTTTATAATTTAAGTTTCATAGTTTAAGTTTTTATTGTTGAAGTTTATTTTAAATGTATTTAAAGTTTAAAAGTTTATCTTAATTTTTTTATCTTATTTTTCAAAAGCAGCAAATACACAATTTTAAGAGAGATCAATATTTATTAACACTAAATTCATATATACATGGAATAAATACAAACATTCTTCTAACATAACATTTCTTCTGAAGATGCAAACATATTTTTCACATCATGTAAAAAGAATAATCATAGTGAAAAAAAAAGTCGCTAATAAGAATCAAGTTCACAAAATGTTAACTTTCACTTTTTCATGTAAAACAGATATATATTCATTTTTCCAAATCTATAGAGAATTTTGTTAGGTAAGATAATAAAGTGGTTTTAATATCTGGTATAATCTCGCAGATTTTAACTAGGTTAGAGAAGATTATTGAAAACTTTGGAATATTTCTTAAAATACTAATATAGCAAGTTGATAGTCACACTACTTGACTTCATTACATTAATTTATTCCCTTGTTTCCTTATCTTGCTTACTTAGATATATCATGCATACATACTTATCAAGTATTGACTATTGGCCATAACAATAACTTAACTTAGTGCTTTTAAATAAATTTGACCAGAGTAAAATCATACATATAGCTATAAAAGTAATAGAAACAAATTTTCCAAGAGAACTATACGCAATTTAACTAATATATGGCAAGTTTTTGTGAAAGATTCTAGAGGTCTGATAATAAAAAGTTATTTGAATTACTTAAGTATGTAGTAGCGTTCATTCAATCAAGTTCTTCACGCGATTAGATGATCTCAACAACACATCACACTGCTTGTTATCTAGGTTTACTATCTTAGAAACTATCTAAAATGATTGAAAATTTTATTTTATTGATTTTTTTGTTTTTGTTTTGTTTCAATAATTAGTTTTTGAATGCGTTAATTTTTTATTAATAGTTTAATATAAATAAGTTTAATAATAATACGATAGTTGATAAAACATCGTTATTATTTGCTGATTGAGTAATTTTTAGCAATTAGATTATTTTTGTAACGGTAATAATAGTTGATAAAGTGTGATATCATACAAGTCGTTAATAAAATGATTATAACTAATTTGTTTCAATAATAGTTTTTTAAAAAAAGCGTTATTAATTTTTTAATGGTTTAATACAAATAAGTTTAATGACAGTTGGTAAAGCATCCTTATTACTTGTTGATTGAGTAATTTTTAGTAATTGGGTCATTTTTGTAACGATAATAATATTTGATCATCTTGCAACTCGTTAATAAATTGGTTATAGCTAAACTTCTTGTGAATAACTTTTTTTTTCCATACTTTTTGTAAATAAATATTAAAACATTACTTTATATATTTTCAATTAGAATTGAAACTGCATATTTATCGATGTATATGCCGCAGTCTTTAGATAAAGTTTTGGTTAATTGTAATAGGTAAATATACAACTTGCATTGTGCATCAAACGTTTCCCATTCTTTCCAGTATGATTTCCATACTAGGTACCCCTTTTGTAGCTCCGTTGTTGGTTCGTTTCTGACATCTGAAATAAATATTTTTACTTGTTATAACTGTACAGATGTTACTTGTTTTGCTGGTTATACTTTTTAATGTACCTTTGATAGCTATGTTTTGTAACTTTCTTTTATTATTATTAGTTAATTTGAATGTGATTCTAAGTTGGTTATACGTTGATTCATTTTATTCTTAACATATGAAATGTAGTTTATAAAAAATTTCAAGTGGAGAATTATTCTCTTATAGTAAGCAGTTATTCTGTTTAAATGGGTTACAAATCGTTAGTGCTATTCTAATCAGTAATGTTCGTATGTATAAAAATGTAACTATTTTTACAAATTGTAGTAGATGATTTATTACACTTCAATGTACTTCAAACCGTCAGTGTTATTTTAATTGTTTAATCTATAACTAGCATGTTAAAAATACTTTATGATTCGTATATTTACTGTTTAAACTTAAAAATAATATATATTTAAAACGTTCAACTATTATTTAATTTTATTTGAAAAGTGCAATTTTACAATACTCTAGCAAAAATATTTTGACAAATGGTCTAGAGTTAAAAAGGGGGATTATTATCAAGACGATGATAATAGTTTCGTTTAATGCTTCTTATATTTAGTGCTAAAAACTTAGATTTTTCGGCTATTTAATGTGAATTTTATATTTAAATGTTCTTAAAAGTATAATTTCACCCTGCATTTACATCTTTATTACAAATTTTAAGATCTAAATAAGTATTTAATGATATTACAATACCTTGCTTGGCGGAGAAATAGTTAGGCGATTCACATATTTTTCCTTAAATTGGTTAAGTTATTTTATAGTGGAATGGCTATTCCGCAAATTATTGTCATAAAAAATTTAGTATGTTGTTATTTTCAAATCACATTTTTTTTCTACGACCTAGGTTATAAACCTTATAGAAAATCTTACAAATCAATTTATGAGAAGTTGTCCGAATATTTCAACTGAAGTTTAAAAACATTTTTCTTAACTAAACAACACAACATATATCTTAACTAAAAATAGTTTTATTTAAAATAGTTAACGAATATGAAATAATTTGAAGCATACAATAAATTTTAATCGATTTATGGAACTCAAAACTTATTGTTTGGTATATCTATTATTGTTAAGACTCAGAATTAACAATTCTTCTATGTGAATATATGTACATAACAAGAAATCATAATATTTGTACTTATAACGATAAGATTGGGGTATTCTACGATTATCCAATGAAGTGCTCAGTTTTATTAGTATTGATTTGAAATGTCAGCTTGTTGCAAGTATAAAGTTGTTAAAACATCTAAAGATAACAAAGTTGTAAATCTACTCTTATGTGGGATGCCGTATTAAATAAAAAAAAAATTTATGCAATATGATTATTTATAAAATCATACATTTAACTATGAAAGTAATATATTAAAGAATTTTCCAGGGTAATTGTGCACAATTTATTTAACATACTACGTTAAGAATTAAACATAGATTTAAAAAATATAGCAAAAATATATCAAAACACAATTTTCAATTTAAAATTATTATTTCTAAATAAAAGCCCCACTTACCGTTCAATGTCTGCTTTCATACTAAAGTACAATGAGATAAGAGTCGAATCGTCTTATGACAATAATCAACAGTCTCATGATACATTACAGATAACAATTGAACACGAGTAGGGCTGTTTTCACTGCTGATAGCTATTTTTTTTTTTTAATTTCGATATTAAATAGTTTTATATGACGTATTGTAAGGCATGGTGTTGAGTTTTATAAGCGTGAATAATTATTAAAAGTGAGTCTAGCATTCTATGACAACAGATATTTATGCAAGTTCTAAAGATAGTTTAATCTAAAAATATTATGAAAATGTAGGGTTTCTTAGGATTTAGTTAGGTTTTTTTTTTTTCATAATTTCAAAGCTAATTTTGTAATAATTACAAGAGTTATTTTATATTAACTAAACTTTTAGGTTTTACGTATTTCTTTATTGATGTAAACCAAGCCTGAGATTTACTAAGATTATTTTTTTTTAATTCTAAGACAACCTTTTTAAATTCTAACTCTCACTCAGTCATATTTACGAAGACTTATTCAGTCATTTTTCTTAAGACTTAAAAATACTAACAAAAAACTTGGTTTCAAAATTATTTTCATAAGAATCATTAACTCTCTCTAAACAATATTTGTATTAATGCTAGTATAAATTCAAATGCTACCATAAAAGATTATAAAATTTTTATCAAATAATAATGCGAAATAAACCTCAGTTTTAAATCCATCTATTAAATAAATAAAAGTAAAATCGAGTTACTCGAACGTAGTTGGATTTATATTTGGTTACATTATCATAGATACAGACAATGTTAACTAATTCTCAAAAATATTCAAGAATATACCTAGTTTAATGTAAAACGACACACCAACGAAGATTATAGGCTTATATATAAATTTTTGCTTGGAGTTCAACAACATTTTTGTAAGAAATTAACTAGTTTATCCAATATTTTTAATTAAAACTTTAAAAAGTTGATGATATCGTCTTTGTAATAATAAAATAGTAGTATGGAAACGTGTTAAACTCTATTTTATAGTCCTTTGTTATGACTTTAATGGTATGAATATACCCGAATACAAAACGAATTGTTTATTATAACAGTTGAACTCATGTATTTAAATATATATGATCAAGTCCCATTTTTTTAAAAAAAATATATAGTATAAGGTTTTGAAAAGTTCAGAGAAGATATCTTATCATAGAGATTACAAACCGATTATTACACAGTGAACGGGTAATGTGTGACTAACTAACACGTTTAAATCTGTTTATCTCTGCTCATATAACTTTCTAAGAGTTGGTGGCGACATAGTGTTTTCAATCAAGTGTTTGATCCAAATTAAAGTACTTTATCACAGTTTTTAGAGTTACTCTGTATAATTTTCATGACATTCCTATCCTTTACTATAAACTGTCATCACCAACTATCTACATAAAACCTAACCAGTTTCAATATGTGTTCCATTCAGATTAACAAACAAATATATACCTTTTGATAATAGAATATAAGAAAAGTAACAAAGAAATACAGGTTTAACTAAGGGACCAACATACATATCCGTTAAAATTCCCTAAATTTATGACTGAAACTACATAATCTTTGAAGAAAAACCCAAATGCTTTCTTACAATTCCTAAAAAATAAACATATAAATTTGAAAAATACCTAAAAATGAACTAACCCACATGAAGATTCTTAATGACAAGTCAAAAATTCAACTTGAATTTACACCATTATTTATTCTTATAAGTTATTTTTCCAATTCAGTTCTTGATAAATAGTAGTTCGACGATAAAATTCCTCGATATTTGTAAGTTCCTATTGAATAATTATAACCAATGTTCGCAAATCATAGTAAAAACATCAATACCATTGTCAAAATAGAAGCAATTATTATGAAAAAGGATTTTAAAAAATAAGTAAATTTAGCTTAATATTATGTTTTATGAGATATTAATTCTCCTTTTTATTAACGTACGATATCCTGCCTCAAAAAATTTATTCATATGTGATAGGTTTAAAAATTAGTTCGAAAATATCCTTAGTTTTATTTGATGACAGTATAAAATTCACTTAACTAGTTAAGAATTATATCGAAGAATATTATTTTAGGACAGAATAAAGACTAATTTTGGGATAAAATATTTAACCTCAATTTAATTTATTCAACTCATGGCTCAAACTAATACCGATTACAATTCTAAGTCCTTTTACACTTTATGAAATAACACAAATTACGTTAATATTCCAAAAATTTATGCAAGTTTCATTATTTTACTACTGTGTGAAAATGAAAAAGTTATTTATGAAGATTTTTTTTATTTTTGTTAAGATATGTACATTCTTTGTAACCTTCTACTTGAATTATTAGCTAAAGAGAAAACATCTAAATTTAACTTAGTGTATGATTCCCATAGAAAAATCTAAATAATATTATAAGTTCTAATTAGTTTCATGAAAAATAGTGTTATGGAAACGTGTAAAACTCAATTTTATCGTATTCTATTATGAAATTAATGGTATGAAAATATATGCTTTTCGAATCATTCCCTAGAATCTCCATAAAATAGTTTAATAGAACTAGAAATTAGGAATAATTAATCAATAGTAACTTTTATGTAGGTATTATTTATCACTTTCAATAATCGAGTTCGCAAAATTACATAAAACCTTCCCAGAAAGGAGATCCCCCCGACATTCTTAGTCCAAGTATGCTAATCGTCATTACTACCCTCGCCCATAACTCACGTTTTTCAAAAAGTTAGCTCTAATACTGGAAGAATTGCTGATGAAGCATACCTTTTCCGGCAAAAAGACTTAGTGAATTGGACAAGACTATAATGAAATTTTTAAACAGTAACTTACCAGATCATGAAAAATTAATACACTATCAAAAAGTACTTTAAAAAAAGTTTAAACTTGCAAGAATATCATAGAATGACAATGTATAGAGCAATTGTAATTTAAAGTGACTTGTGAGAACAGCAGACACTGTCAGAATTTATGAGATATTTAAGAGAAATTCCAGTTACACAACATATCATCTGATGAAATTATATGTAGTAATGGAAAAAATAACAAAGCTGCTTATTTAAAGTATGTTTTTAAAGAATGAATGGTTAAAACCTGCTTGCTTATAGTTCAATGCTATTCAAAATTCAGAAATAATTTCTAGTTAATCGAAGTATAAGTAAGAAAATGAGAAGAAATGCTACAATTTTTCGTTCAGAAAATACAATTTTACCGACATTTAACTGTGAAAACAATATATTTTTTTATTGTTTTCACAGTTAAATGTCGGTAAAATTGTATTTTCTGAACGAAAAATTGTAGCATTTCTTCTCATTTTCTTACTTATACTTCGATTAACTAGAAATTATTTCTGAATTTTGAATAGCATTGAACTATAAGCAAGCAGGTTTTAACCATTCATTCTTTAAAAACATACTTTAAATAAGCAGCTTTGTTATTTTTTCCATTACTACATATAATTTCATCAGATGATATGTTGTGTAACTGGAATTTCTCTTAAATATCTCATAAATTCTGACAGTGTCTGCTGTTCTCACAAGTCACTTTAAATTACAATTGCTCTATACATTGTCATTCTATGATATTCTTGCAAGTTTAAACTTTTTTTAAAGTACTTTTTGATAGTGTATTAATTTTTCATGATCTGGTAAGTTACTGTTTAAAAATTTCATTATAGTCTTGTCCAATTCACTAAGTCTTTTTGCCGGAAAAGGTATGCTTCATCAGCAATTCTTCCAGTATTAGAGCTAACTTTTTGAAAAACGTGAGTTATGGGCGAGGGTAGTAATGACGATTAGCATACTTGGACTAAGAATGTCGGGGGGATCTCCTTTCTGGGAAGGTTTTATGTAATTTTGCGAACTCGATTATTGAAAGTGATAAATAATACCTACATAAAAGTTACTATTGATTAATTATTCCTAATTTCTAGTTCTATTAAACTATTTTATGGAGATTCTAGGGAATGATTCGAAAAGCATATATTTTCATACCATTAATTTCATAATAGAATACGATAAAATTGAGTTTTACACGTTTCCATAACACTATTTTTCATGAAACTAATTAGAACTTATAATATTATTTAGATTTTTCTATGGGAATCATACACTAAGTTAAATTTAGATGTTTTCTCTTTAGCTAATAATTCAAGTAGAAGGTTACAAAGAATGTACATATCTTAACAAAAATAAAAAAAATCTTCATAAATAACTTTTTCATTTTCACACAGTAGTAAAATAATGAAACTTGCATAAATTTTTGGAATATTAACGTAATTTGTGTTATTTCATAAAGTGTAAAAGGACTTAGAATTGTAATCGGTATTAGTTTGAGCCATGAGTTGAATAAATTAAATTGAGGTTAAATATTTTATCCCAAAATTAGTCTTTATTCTGTCCTAAAATAATATTCTTCGATATAATTCTTAACTAGTTAAGTGAATTTTATACTGTCATCAAATAAAACTAAGGATATTTTCGAACTAATTTTTAAACCTATCACATATGAATAAATTTTTTGAGGCAGGATATCGTACGTTAATAAAAAGGAGAATTAATATCTCATAAAACATAATATTAAGCTAAATTTACTTATTTTTTAAAATCCTTTTTCATAATAATTGCTTCTATTTTGACAATGGTATTGATGTTTTTACTATGATTTGCGAACATTGGTTATAATTATTCAATAGGAACTTACAAATATCGAGGAATTTTATCGTCGAACTACTATTTATCAAGAACTGAATTGGAAAAATAACTTATAAGAATAAATAATGGTGTAAATTCAAGTTGAATTTTTGACTTGTCATTAAGAATCTTCATGTGGGTTAGTTCATTTTTAGGTATTTTTCAAATTTATATGTTTATTTTTTAGGAATTGTAAGAAAGCATTTGGGTTTTTCTTCAAAGATTATGTAGTTTCAGTCATAAATTTAGGGAATTTTAACGGATATGTATGTTGGTCCCTTAGTTAAACCTGTATTTCTTTGTTACTTTTCTTATATTCTATTATCAAAAGGTATATATTTGTTTGTTAATCTGAATGGAACACATATTGAAACTGGTTAGGTTTTATGTAGATAGTTGGTGATGACAGTTTATAGTAAAGGATAGGAATGTCATGAAAATTATACAGAGTAACCCTAAAAACTGTGATAAAGTACTTTAATTTGGATCAAACACTTGATTGAAAACACTATGTCGCCACCAACTCTTAGAAAGTTATATGAGCAGAGATAAACAGATTTAAACGTGTTAGTTAGTCACACATTACCCGTTCACTGTGTAATAATCGGTTTGTAATCTCTATGATAAGATATCTTCTCTGAACTTTTCAAAACCTTATACTATATATTTTTTTTAAAAAAATGGGACTTGATCATATATATTTAAATACATGAGTTCAACTGTTATAATAAACAATTCGTTTTGTATTCTGGTATATTCATACCATTAAAGTCATAACAAAGGACTATAAAATAGAGTTTAACACGTTTCCATACTACTATTTTATTATTACAAAGACGATATCATCAACTTTTTAAAGTTTTAATTAAAAATATTGGATAAACTAGTTAATTTCTTACAAAAATGTTGTTGAACTCCAAGCAAAAATTTATATATAAGCCTATAATCTTCGTTGGTGTGTCGTTTTACATTAAACTAGGTATATTCTTGAATATTTTTGAGAATTAGTTAACATTGTCTGTATCTATGATAATGTAACCAAATATAAATCCAACTACGTTCGAGTAACTCGATTTTACTTTTATTTATTTAATAGATGGATTTAAAACTGAGGTTTATTTCGCATTATTATTTGATAAAAATTTTATAATCTTTTATGGTAGCATTTGAATTTATACTAGCATTAATACAAATATTGTTTAGAGAGAGTTAATGATTCTTATGAAAATAATTTTGAAACCAAGTTTTTTGTTAGTATTTTTAAGTCTTAAGAAAAATGACTGAATAAGTCTTCGTAAATATGACTGAGTGAGAGTTAGAATTTAAAAAGGTTGTCTTAGAATTAAAAAAAAATAATCTTAGTAAATCTCAGGCTTGGTTTACATCAATAAAGAAATACGTAAAACCTAAAAGTTTAGTTAATATAAAATAACTCTTGTAATTATTACAAAATTAGCTTTGAAATTATGAAAAAAAAAAAACCTAACTAAATCCTAAGAAACCCTACATTTTCATAATATTTTTAGATTAAACTATCTTTAGAACTTGCATAAATATCTGTTGTCATAGAATGCTAGACTCACTTTTAATAATTATTCACGCTTATAAAACTCAACACCATGCCTTACAATACGTCATATAAAACTATTTAATATCGAAATTAAAAAAAAAAAAATAGCTATCAGCAGTGAAAACAGCCCTACTCGTGTTCAATTGTTATCTGTAATGTATCATGAGACTGTTGATTATTGTCATAAGACGATTCGACTCTTATCTCATTGTACTTTAGTATGAAAGCAGACATTGAACGGTAAGTGGGGCTTTTATTTAGAAATAATAATTTTAAATTGAAAATTGTGTTTTGATATATTTTTGCTATATTTTTTAAATCTATGTTTAATTCTTAACGTAGTATGTTAAATAAATTGTGCACAATTACCCTGGAAAATTCTTTAATATATTACTTTCATAGTTAAATGTATGATTTTATAAATAATCATATTGCATAAATTTTTTTTTTATTTAATACGGCATCCCACATAAGAGTAGATTTACAACTTTGTTATCTTTAGATGTTTTAACAACTTTATACTTGCAACAAGCTGACATTTCAAATCAATACTAATAAAACTGAGCACTTCATTGGATAATCGTAGAATACCCCAATCTTATCGTTATAAGTACAAATATTATGATTTCTTGTTATGTACATATATTCACATAGAAGAATTGTTAATTCTGAGTCTTAACAATAATAGATATACCAAACAATAAGTTTTGAGTTCCATAAATCGATTAAAATTTATTGTATGCTTCAAATTATTTCATATTCGTTAACTATTTTAAATAAAACTATTTTTAGTTAAGATATATGTTGTGTTGTTTAGTTAAGAAAAATGTTTTTAAACTTCAGTTGAAATATTCGGACAACTTCTCATAAATTGATTTGTAAGATTTTCTATAAGGTTTATAACCTAGGTCGTAGAAAAAAAATGTGATTTGAAAATAACAACATACTAAATTTTTTATGACAATAATTTGCGGAATAGCCATTCCACTATAAAATAACTTAACCAATTTAAGGAAAAATATGTGAATCGCCTAACTATTTCTCCGCCAAGCAAGGTATTGTAATATCATTAAATACTTATTTAGATCTTAAAATTTGTAATAAAGATGTAAATGCAGGGTGAAATTATACTTTTAAGAACATTTAAATATAAAATTCACATTAAATAGCCGAAAAATCTAAGTTTTTAGCACTAAATATAAGAAGCATTAAACGAAACTATTATCATCGTCTTGATAATAATCCCCCTTTTTAACTCTAGACCATTTGTCAAAATATTTTTGCTAGAGTATTGTAAAATTGCACTTTTCAAATAAAATTAAATAATAGTTGAACGTTTTAAATATATATTATTTTTAAGTTTAAACAGTAAATATACGAATCATAAAGTATTTTTAACATGCTAGTTATAGATTAAACAATTAAAATAACACTGACGGTTTGAAGTACATTGAAGTGTAATAAATCATCTACTACAATTTGTAAAAATAGTTACATTTTTATACATACGAACATTACTGATTAGAATAGCACTAACGATTTGTAACCCATTTAAACAGAATAACTGCTTACTATAAGAGAATAATTCTCCACTTGAAATTTTTTATAAACTACATTTCATATGTTAAGAATAAAATGAATCAACGTATAACCAACTTAGAATCACATTCAAATTAACTAATAATAATAAAAGAAAGTTACAAAACATAGCTATCAAAGGTACATTAAAAAGTATAACCAGCAAAACAAGTAACATCTGTACAGTTATAACAAGTAAAAATATTTATTTCAGATGTCAGAAACGAACCAACAACGGAGCTACAAAAGGGGTACCTAGTATGGAAATCATACTGGAAAGAATGGGAAACGTTTGATGCACAATGCAAGTTGTATATTTACCTATTACAATTAACCAAAACTTTATCTAAAGACTGCGGCATATACATCGATAAATATGCAGTTTCAATTCTAATTGAAAATATATAAAGTAATGTTTTAATATTTATTTACAAAAAGTATGGAAAAAAAAAGTTATTCACAAGAAGTTTAGCTATAACCAATTTATTAACGAGTTGCAAGATGATCAAATATTATTATCGTTACAAAAATGACCCAATTACTAAAAATTACTCAATCAACAAGTAATAAGGATGCTTTACCAACTGTCATTAAACTTATTTGTATTAAACCATTAAAAAATTAATAACGCTTTTTTTAAAAAACTATTATTGAAACAAATTAGTTATAATCATTTTATTAACGACTTGTATGATATCACACTTTATCAACTATTATTACCGTTACAAAAATAATCTAATTGCTAAAAATTACTCAATCAGCAAATAATAACGATGTTTTATCAACTATCGTATTATTATTAAACTTATTTATATTAAACTATTAATAAAAAATTAACGCATTCAAAAACTAATTATTGAAACAAAACAAAAAAAAAAAATCAATAAAATAAAATTTTCAATCATTTTAGATAGTTTCTAAGATAGTAAACCTAGATAACAAGCAGTGTGATGTGTTGTTGAGATCATCTAATCGCGTGAAGAACTTGATTGAATGAACGCTACTACATACTTAAGTAATTCAAATAACTTTTTATTATCAGACCTCTAGAATCTTTCACAAAAACTTGCCATATATTAGTTAAATTGCGTATAGTTCTCTTGGAAAATTTGTTTCTATTACTTTTATAGCTATATGTATGATTTTACTCTGGTCAAATTTATTTAAAAGCACTAAGTTAAGTTATTGTTATGGCCAATAGTCAATACTTGATAAGTATGTATGCATGATATATCTAAGTAAGCAAGATAAGGAAACAAGGGAATAAATTAATGTAATGAAGTCAAGTAGTGTGACTATCAACTTGCTATATTAGTATTTTAAGAAATATTCCAAAGTTTTCAATAATCTTCTCTAACCTAGTTCTCTAACCTCTGCGAGATTATACCAGATATTAAAACCACTTTATTATCTTACCTAACAAAATTCTCTATAGATTTGGAAAAATGAATATATATCTGTTTTACATGAAAAAGTGAAAGTTAACATTTTGTGAACTTGATTCTTATTAGCGACTTTTTTTTCACTATGATTATTCTTTTTACATGATGTGAAAAATATGTTTGCATCTTCAGAAGAAATGTTATGTTAGAAGAATGTTTGTATTTATTCCATGTATATATGAATTTAGTGTTAATAAATATTGATCTCTCTTAAAATTGTGTATTTGCTGCTTTTGAAAAATAAGATAAAAAAATTAAGATAAACTTTTAAACTTTAAATACATTTAAAATAAACTTCAACAATAAAAACTTAAACTATGAAACTTAAATTATAAACTTTAACTATAAAAACTTAAATTATAAAAACTTTTTATTATAAAAACTTATTTATTATAAAAACATATTTATTATGAAAACTTTAAAAACTTCCATGTATACATCAATTTAGTGTTGATGTCTCTTATGGTTATCCTAGGTAAAATTGTATTTATGTGAATTGAGTTGAAAAAAGGTATTGCATTTGTTTACTGATGATTTCTTTACAAAACAATTTGATTATAGTTATTCGTGTAAGAAACAGTTGTAAAAGACCCTACTATAGATTTGGAAAAAAAGAATATATTTCTGTGTTACATGAGGTTGTGTTGGAAGCCTACTCAAGTGTCGACTCGTCACCTGACTGTGGTTCCCCCGTTGTCAATAGCCTGCTAATTCATAACCTAACTGTGTTAGATGATAAAGTAAATATTTTGTAAACTCAATTCTTAGCAGATACTTTTTTTTATCCTTGATTCTCGTTTTTACATGATGTGAAAAATATGTTTGCAACTCTAGAAGAAATGTTAGTAATTATTCCATGTATACATCAATTTAGTGTTGATGTCTCTAAAAATTGTGTATTTACGACTGCTTTGAAAATAGGGTTAAGATAAATTAGAATAAACTTTAGCTATAAAACTTAAATTATAAAAACTTTTTATCATAAAAACTTAATTATAAAACATATTTATTATAAAAACTTAAAACTTATTTGTACTTGAGGAATTGTACTTGAGGAAAAGTAATATTTTAAGTCTATAATAGCCTGTGTCACACCCTTACTATTATAATAAAAAAATATTCCCAATCAACAACTACTAATAACTGTTCTTACAGATAGCATAAACCTATAATCTAAGTCATATAAATACACCCCAAAACAACTCAACTCATAAACAACTCACGTCATACCCATTCCATAAGGAGTATGTCATATCCGGTGACTCATATCTGCTTACGTCATAACCGGTGACTCATAGGTGGTGGTGGATCAGTGACGTCACTTTCTCTAAAAATACCCTTGTATAACAGTACGGAAAAATCGATGCCACTCACGAAAATATAAACTTTCTCTAAAAATACCCTCGTACAACAGTACGAGAATTGCGGAGGTGGCGGCGGTGGCGGTGGGTCTGACCCACTGACCCACCGCTGTTGCAGAACTGTCAATTTCTCTCTACTAACCACCAATAGGTGATCAGAATTCACATCAGCTCCTCTCATTGTTCTGACATCCAAGAGAGAGCTTCTCCATTTCTTATCAATAGTTATGTGATCAATTTGATTTCTTGTTTTCTTATCTGGAGAGATCCATGTAGCCTTGTGTATGTCCCTGTGGCTAAATAAAGTTCCTCCAATACATAGGTCGTTGGTAAGACAAAACTCAATAAAAAGTTCACCATTTTCATTAATCCTTCCAAGTCCGTGTCTACCCATTACTCTTTCAATACCAAGGTTTTCTGACCCTACCTTGGCATTCATATCTCCAATAATTAGCGTTATGTCTTTCTTGTTTACATGGTCTTTAGTCACCTGTAGTGTACTATAAAAATTCTCTTTCACCTTCTTCTTTTTCTTCTTTTTTTTTGATCCTTTTACATCTTTTTTTTGATTCCTCCATCTTTTCTTCTCCTTCTTTGTTTGGGTGTGTGAACAAGATGCTTTATTCAAATGCATTTCGTCCGCACGCCCAAAACTGATTCCTCCTCATCGTTTCCTTTTCCTTTATTTTTTGGTGTATAAAAAAAGATTCTTCATTCAAATGCATTTCTCCACCCGCACAACCTTGATTCTTTCACATCTTTTTCTGATTCCTCTCTCTTTTCTTCTCCTTCTTTGTTTGGGTGTGTGAACAAGATGCTTTATTCAAAGCATTTTGTCCGCCCGCCCAAAATTGGCTCCTCCTCATCTTTTACTTTTCCCTCTTTATTTGGAAGTATAAAAAAAAAATATTCTTCATTCGAATGCATTTCTCCACACGCACAACCTTGATTCTTTTACATATATTTCTGATTCCTCCATCTTTTCTTCTCCTTCTTTGTTTGGGTGTGTGAACAAGATGCTTTATTCAAATGCATTTCGTCCGCACGCCCAAAATGGACTCCTCCTCATCTTTTTCTTTTCCCTCTTTATTTGGAAGTTTAACAAAAGATTCTTCATTCAAATGCATTTCTCCACGTGCACAACCTTGATTCTTTTACATATATTTATGATTCCTCCATCTTTTCTTCTCCTTCTTTGTTTGGGTGTGTGAACAAGATGCTTTATTCAAATGCATTTCCTCCGCACGCCCAAAATGGACTCCTCCTCATCTTTTTTCTTTTCCCTCTTTATTTGGAAGTTTAACAAAAGATTCTTCATTCAAATGCATTTCTCCACGCGCACAACCTTGATTCTTTTACATATATTTCTGATTCCTCCATCTTTTCTTCTCCTTCTTTGTTTGGGTGTGTGAACAAGATGCTTTATTCAAATGCATTTCGTCCGCACGCCCAAAATGGACTCCTCCTCATCTTTTTCTTTTCCCTCTTTATTTGGAAGTTTAACAAAAGATTCTTCATTCAAATGCATTTCTCCACGCGCACAACCTTGATTCTTTTACATATATTTCTGATTCCTCCATCTTTTCTTCTCCTTCTTTGTTTGGGTGTGTGAACAAGATGCTTTATTCAAATGCTTTTCGTCCGCACGCCCAAAATGGACTCCTCCTCATCTTTTTCTTTTCCTTCTTTATTTGGAAGTTTAACAAAAGATTCTTCATTCAAATGCATTTCTCCACGCGCACAACCTTGATTCTTTTACATATATTTCTGATTCCTCCATCTTTTCTTCTCCTTCTTTGTTTGGGTGTGTGAACAAGATGCTTTATTCAAATGCATTTCGTCCGCACGCCCAAAATGGACTCCTCCTCATCTTTTTATTTTCCCTCTTTATTTGGAAGTTTAACAAAAGATTCCTCATTCAAATGCATTTCTCCACGCGCACAACCTTGATTCTTTTACATATATTTCTGATTCCTCCATCTTTTCTTCTCCTTCTTTGTTTGGGTGTGTGAACAAGATGCTTTATTCAAATGCATTTCGTCCGCACGCCCAAAATGGACTCCTCCTCATCTTTTTATTTTCCCTCTTTATTTGGAAGTTTAACAAAAGATTCCTCATTCAAATGCATTTCTCCACGCGCACAACCTTGATTCTTTTACATATATTTCTGATTCCTCCATCTTTTCTTCTCCTTCTTTGTTTGGGTGTGTGAACAAGATGCTTTATTCAAATGCATTTCGTCCGCACGCCCAAAATTGACTCCTCCTCATCTTTTCCTTTCCTTCTTTGGATGTGAACCAGATGCATTTATGCAACTGCATTTTTTCCACACGCCATATCTTAATTCCGCCTCATCTTTTTTTCCTCTTTCTTTATTTTTTGTGTAGTTGTTGCAGTACTTGTATTGCCCAATCACTAAATCATTTAAGATGACTGTATTTGTGGCACTTGAAGAAGAATCTTTTTTGCTATTTTTGCAGAAGTTTTAATTTGCCTTTGAGTCGTATGAATTTGGTGCAGGTACTTAAGTACTTTCCCGATCATCTAATCTAACTAAACTATTTATCTAATTAAGCACTTACCAAAAATTTTCAATTTTATGTCTCCCTAAAATGGTTGTTAGCCAGAAAGGCTTTAGTTTTTTAAACCACTTCGATAATAATCTTATTTTGAGACCCCTTTTCGATTTTAAAACTTCGCGATTGCATTAAACGGGCGATTTGAATCAGTCTGCTAAGCAACAAAAATGCCCAAATGTGGCTATTATTCCACTTCATATTTTTTCAGCTGAATAGGTATAGCCAACCTACGTAAAATTACAAGCTCGCCAAATGTCGCCAATGCACAGAGTGCCCATTATATCCTACCTGTACCAAAGTTTCAGTGCCCCTGTAGAAGGTGTTTTTCCACAAGCTTCGTTTAAATGTAGGAAAGCTGATAGTCAATGGGATAGATTTTTTCTCTTCTATTTTGAGGAAAAAGTGTTTGTTGTTGTTGTCATGTGAAAATTGCAGTAATACTAATAAAATAATAAAAAAAAGACTATTATAAATAGAGGCAGATGGGATAGAACAGTAGAAAAAGTGGTTAAACTAAAGAATCGTGGCCGGATATTTTACGCCAAATCTGGGAGCCCGACTTATTCGTATTATGGCAGCCTTTGGCGAAATTAGCAATGGGAAAGTTTCTTATCACGTCACTTTCTCCATACTGCGGTCATTCATTGGTTGTCTCAGCACGCTCCGGGGTTTGTTGTCATTCGACATGGCGATATTTTTGAAAACACGCCAAATTCAGCCACGATTCTTTAGTTTTACCAAAAAAGTAAAAAGGAATGAGGCAACAATGTCTTAAAACCCTTATTTGTATTTTTTTAGGATTTGAAGTAAGCATTTTTAATTGGAATTAAGAGGTTTTTTCATTAATTTTATAAATTATACAAAATTATCGCAAATAATTGAAAAAAGGCTCTATTTAAAATGGTTGTGAGAATAGTGGAACAGTAGTCAAAGCAAATTCTGCTGCGTCTGCAATTACTCTGGAAAAGAATGTATTGTTGTATTGACTCCTATTGAAATGTGGGAACTGTTCGATGGATCGACAAGGCATTAACTGAGAGTTATTAAGAAAGAACTGAATATTAGAATATTATACACTCTTAAAACAAAAGAGTGAAATCCACTCCAGTTGGAGAAGTGCATTTTCGACACCCTAAAGGCATGCATATTTTCTCAGACTGAGTTAAAATCACTCGTTTGGAGTGCATTTTCCAGTCTGGAGGAGTGAAATACACTCAGACTGAGTTAAATTCGGAGTGTTTGTTTTAAGAGTGTAGAGATTTGTACGATATATCCCATATATTATACACAATTTTTCATTGATGCAGCCATTCGTTCACATTTGATTAAAAATAGGTTCAACTAAGGAATTGATAATTTACTAGATTTTTATACTAAAAACACGATCCTTTGCTATTGTTGCTTGAAATTTTTTTTTTTTAATGCTGGGTAACGCTAATCTTCGTAAATAATAACAATCTCTGGAAAAGGATACGAATTTATAAATACATATCAATGATTATTTTTGAGAGTTAGTAAAGTTTTTAAAATACTCCATATATTGAAATTGTTACCAGAAAAGATTACCTTAAATTCTTTTTTTGATGCTCTAATCTCTTTCAATAGCGATATCATGTGAAAAGGAGTTGAATTGATAAACAAATGTACATAAGTGCTTTTATTATTTTAGAGAGCTAATAAAATTGTTATGCTAAGTGCAGCAATTACATTCACAAAATGAGGAACATTCTTGAATCCGTTTAATTGTTGAAGAAGTTATCAACAATAGTTAGTGAAACACTTTAATTATAACAAAAATGTAAATGTAAAGGGAATTAAAAATCTTTTTCATAACAATGATTTTCATCTGACTTTCAACAATGTAATGACAACACATTATAGGATATATTAGGTTTTGGAACAATAAAAAAAACAATTATTTGGCTAAAACTAGTACAATTATAATTGTCAGTTTTATCATTATACATATTTAAGCATCTCTAATATGTCCAATAGAGTATAACCCTTTCAGTCCCAGTAATTCCATTTGGCATCATCATGTTTTTGATCATAATTTAAAAAAAAAATAATAGGACTGACATCTATTGGGATTAATAAAAAATATTTTGTAATAGAAAAAAGTTTGAAGAATCGAATATGTACTTTTTGATATCATAAATGGCTGTAGAAGATCAGAATTTTTTTTTTATAAAATGATGATACCAAATTGTAATGGGGACTGAAAGGGTTAAATAACTCTAAAATGTCAAATATAGTTTAATTATATATAACTAAAATGTTTTCAAGTAAAACAGGAGACTTTTAAAATTTTTATTTCATATTTAGCTATCTTTATCATTTACCAAATTCATTAGTTAACAGCTGCAAAGTTTTTTTTTGCAATATATCCGAAATATGCTTGACCCTTTATGTATGTCGTTTTTTAATACAATTAAAAAATCGGCGAACTCTATATCGATATTTTTGGAAAGCTTGAACATTCTAGTTTATATTTGAAGAGTTATTATTGAGAAAAACTATAAAGTTGAGTTGCAAATTTAATTTGACTAATGTGCAAGTATGAAGCGAAGAGTTGGTATGGTATGATGCATATATATTCCAGCTTGTGTGCTTGTTCAGAGAACCGTTTATAAGCTTTCGTCAAGTGGGACAGACACAGAAAGAATCTTACAGTCACAAAGAAATGTTTTAGCTCTGCTTAACCAGGGAGATAAGCAACAACAACAACAAGAAATGAATAACACATGGACAAATAACAGCATTTATTGACAGCCACAAACATCAATGCCTGACCGGGATTCGAACCCGACCCCATCAGCTCCAAAGGCTTGTACCCTAACCATTCAGCCACCGGGGTGTCATCGAAGAGTTTAATTATTAGTTTCTGATTGACAGAGCTTTAACACAGTTAATTTTTTTTAAACCTATTTAATTTTTGATTTTCCTTAACCAGGAATATATGACCGATTACAAATCTTATCTGAAGGTTGTGGTAGGATAAAAAATAGTTCCGACAGCATTCAGCTTAAGCATATGGAAACGTATATTCATTTCAGAAACTTTAATCTAAACTCGATAATATAAAAGCTTTCAATGCATCCACCAAACAACGAAATGAAATCTTAATCGAAGTCACCCAAGCAAAGCTTATTGTATACCCTACAATACCATTCACGATTCATTAGATATATATTCGAATTAACTCATTCGAAAAAGCAATGAAGCGAGTGGAAGTACAAGATTATTATTCTTCAGAGTTAGGGATGTAAAAGAAATAGCTACGAGTCTTACTTTTAACTTGTACCTAAAAATAGACAGTTTTTTTCTTCATTTTTTTTCAACTCATTTTTAATTATTTTTCTTGCCTTTGTTCTAAGTCTTTCAAATGAGTTTTTTAGTATCCGATACCATAAGTTTTTAACTTGGTAATTTCGCACACAAAAAAGTATTAAGTCAAAACTTTGACTTCTGAATGATTATTTTGGGTATTTGTGTTCACTCTTTTGCAGTTTTTATTGTCTACAAAAAGTAAAATCGGTTATATGAGCTTTTATTTGTGGCTTTATCGTAATTTTAATAGTTTGAATCAGTGTGGACCATACCAGGTCAAATATATTAACTATTTTATTCTTTGGGTCTTAAAGTATACAAAAACTTTAAAAATAACAGTTTATATAAATTTTCATCAATTAAATTATAATAATTTTAAAATATTCAAACTAATACGATATTTCCAACATTTTTTACTATTGAGTTCATTATAACATTTAAAAATTATATATAAAACACAACTGGAAATTTTCAGGCAGGAATTTCAAGATTCCTACAAGGATCCTTTCAAGATGGATTTATAATTAGTACTTACTTAAAGAAAATGCAAAAGAAATGTGTTAAATAACTATTCGTGAATAAATATCAATACCGTATAATAACTCTTTCTTAAATGCAACATAAATGTCCACAACCAAATCCATATCCGCCGACCTTAGGAAGGAATGACCAACGCAATTAACGAATGACGTGACATAATTGCACGTATACCTCTGCGAGGAACGGTTGTGACACATTTTAAGTTTTTACAAAGATATGTTCGAGGCTGTAGAATATGACAACGATAGGTTGCTTAAAAATATGCGTCAGACATTATTAAACTTGAGTCGATGACTGATGTGACAGTTAAAATGGTATTCTGTTTTGCATCGAATGAAATATCTCCAATTTTGAAATTTAAACTTAATTTGCAAATGAAAGCGTTATTAACCCTCTGAAGGATACGGGATACTCAATAAAGTTAAATTATAATTTTTGAACTGCATGAAATTAAAGTTAAAAAATTTTAACTGAAAAATTTCTTTCTTAAAATTTTATTTATGTAGCAGATTATAACTACCACATACTTTAAATTTTAAAGTTAGTTAAATTAAAAAATTTGTAAACTTTTAAAAATTATGTGTTTTGCTGGAAAACCGTCAACTGACATGTTTATACGTCTGTATTGCTCAGATGGTTAAAATTATTCTTGCATTACAATAAACAGATTGTTCATCGAAAGTCAAAAAACTGTGAATAATATATACAGCTTCATATATGTATTGGATTTACTATCTAAAATAAAAGGAAATTATTGCAAATAAATTACTAATCTTAAAATTATGCTTTTAAAAAACTACAATTTGACATAGAAAGTTGTGTTTTTAAAAAATTATTATGTAGCAGAGAATTTTTTCCCCCATTGGATTAACACTGAGGCACTTGAGTTTAGAGGCCCGCGATCCAGCGCGCCTTATTCCCCCTTAATATTCTGAAACTCTACTGCATGTTACCGAACTGCCAACAACTAAGTACATCATAATTAACCCATTAACTGTGACTTTGTGAATACCATTAACATTTAACACCATTCCCGAATAAAAACGCTAACGTTAAGGTTTTTAAAATTCGCTTCTCGTGTAACTCAATTTGTCCTACATGAGTTGTTCAGGACTATAGTCTTCATTTGCCTAATATTTTGTTTATTGATAAAGTTAAGCAGAAATATAATTTTGTGTATGGCAAATTTTCTTGCCAATAATCGTCGCTTAATGGGTTATGTCGTAAAATAAGTTTTCGTAGCACATTAGTTGTTATCAATACTTTATACAAGTTTTCCAACATCAAGATAAAACAACAGGATCAAACAAAAGCGAAAACACATGTTATTGATAACCCCAATCACACACAACAAACACAAATGCTTTGTCTGCAATGCGCGCTACGTCGATTAACAAGATACCCACACGCGAAATTTATCTTGAATGACACGTTCTTCGACAATCAAAAGAAATAGCTTCCATACCGCACTTACCTGTAATCTCTCTCTTTTTTTAAAAAAAATATTAGGGGAAAGTGGGTTACCTCGGACCTATTTTGACTTTTCAATTTTTAGTTTCTTAATTACTTGCAAAAAGTGAATAAAAATATTTTTACTAAATACTTTATATTATTATATACAATATATATTTATTTTAACATGTTATTTAAATGATTTCAACTATTACAAAAATAAATACAGAAAATTGTAATTAGGACCAAGGTACACCACCGGCGGTGTACCTTGGTCCAACCGGTAGTGTACCTTGGACCAATTATTAACAGGTAGAGAGACGTGATTTACAGTCCGAAAACCAATATTTATTAGCCACATGAAATTCAAAAATAAATTTTACAACCTACTCTTATTTCTAGTCAAGATTGTAGTAATTGGTTATGTTAGGTCAATTGGCTCAGTAAGGGGTTTTATTGCCTTAGTTTTTTTAGTGTCCTTTTGGCTTTTTCAGCTGCAATGCAATCTTTCTCGGGTGTATCCGTTAAAATGCAGCATAAAATTAAACTGTTATTTCATGCCATAGAAAAACATTTGGCTATCTTTCTGTCTTAAATTTGAAAAACAACTCAAATATTTCCCCCTATGTTTATTCAACTAGTCCTAAACGTAAAAAGGATGATCTGCTTTGATATTTATTATAAAAAATATCTTTTTAGATGAGCATGCAATAATTATTTTCTATATTATATCAATACGGTTAAAATTTTATAGGCTTCCATAATTCTAAATAATTAACTACAAAAAAATTCTTTATCACACCATATCAAAATTCCTTACAATTTTCCATTCTTCTAGATTTCACAAATCAGAGTTGCATATTAATAGACTAAAATAATTAATTTTTCAAAGGAAAGAATTTACTTAAATTTTAAAAAGGGTTTTCAACAATCTTAAGCTCATAAGACCTATAATAGTGTACCTTGGACCAGTCCAAGGTACACCACTTGTATTAGGTTCGAGGTACACCACTTGGATATTAAAAACAAAATAGTTAATCACCAAGTTAAGGTTAGACTTAACTTAATTTCAAACACACTGTTTTATAGCTAAAACATTGCTTTATATTGCATAAACATAGTTTCTGAATAAACACTTCATGTTTGAGTACAAAATTACACTAAAGAATCTGACAAAAAATTACTTTTGAACTGTGAATTTAGTTTTTCGAAACCTCTTTAATAAATTGAAATTTTAAACAAACAGATAGAACTTTTCTGAGATCCCTGGTAGCAAATACTTTAACTGCATGTGGTGTTGTTTCAATATCTAAGCTAATCGAGCCAGAATCAGCATAGGTTCGAGGTACACGTACGTCCAAGGTACACCACTTACCCCTATTTTATTTATCGTTTGTCACAGGCTACTCACCTCTATTCCACCTGTACAAAATAAGAATAAACCCTTTTTTTATGTTCCAAAAGGTGAACGGAAGTATAGCATAAGATCGCGTGCTTATGGTTTAGAACGGACAACTTTTGTTTGCTTTCAAATATAGTATCGAAAACCATTGGTGCATTTTAAAATTTGACCTGGTATATAAATAAACGAAACTTTTATTTTCAGCGAAGAAAATTGAAAGAAATTGTTCATGTAATATCATGTTGCTGTAAAAAAAATATGCATAGGTTTTGCCCAGGGACTTTAAAAAAAAGACCTAAAAATCTGGCTTGATATACTTTCTTCCAAAATTTATAATTGGAAAAGATATTGGATAACTAATAAAAAAATTTTGTGTCTCGTTTAATCTCAAATAGTATATCTTAGATATTAAATGAGTACATTCATTTACCAATTTTCGTGTTTCTGACAAAATAGTTTAATCCTTAGCATCCAGATTTTTAAAATTAAGAGAAAATTACTTCTTTCTTTTGATGAAGCTAGTTTTTTTTTTAAAGTTTTAAAGTTAAAAAAAAGTCATTTTATCAATTTTTTTTAATCTTTCTAAACACTCTTATACAGCAAAAATTATCTTTAAGAGAAGAAAATTTTAAGATACAAAACCATAAGTTATTTAGCATTAATTTAGCGTTTCAGATAAAATGCATTAGTTTTATAGTTATTTATCTAAACAATAAAGTTAGCTAATAAATAGTTAAGTGTTTCTCAACTCTTTAATGACATATAACTGAAACGTCTATTCACCAAAATTTTTTGCATGGTTCGTTACAAATTGCGAGGGTAATCAATAAGGTAATAAACATTGATTCATTAATAAATCGAAATATGAATGAAAATTAAATTTCATTTACAGAGCGATGACTCCTAGAAGAATCAAAATGATGATCTTCGCTTCGTGGATGTGGGCCGCATTTTGTGCTACGGGGCCTCTGATTGGCTGGAATGAAAATATATACAAAACGGTAATGGAGTGTTGAAATTGTAAGCAAATGACAAGCATGAGTAATGAGTAATGAGTGGAAGAAAGTGCTAAGTAACATTTTTGGAATAATTGAGATTTTTGTGTCAATGAACACATTACCAACTTCTTTAACGTCAACAAGTTTCCTCTTCTTCCCAAACTTTAAGTTTTGTATGCTTTTTACGCTTTTCAAGTGGCGTTTTCAATAGATCTCACTGCAAACGAAAAAACTTAAAAAAAACTATTTTTCTAGTTTTCACCTTTTTGTCACTTAGCACGTTCTTCCCCAAAGCTCTTCAATTATGAATGATGAGGCTCTTTTTACAAGGTGTCTCATTTGAAATTTTAGACACACTTGATTATTTTGAAATACCATTGGAAAATGTATGCTAAAACGTATTCTGAACCTGGTATAAGAATGCCAAGTTGGTAATAAAAACTGGGGAAATTGAAAAAAAAAATAACACCAACACATTGTTTGAAATTCGCGGTTTTCAATAAATTTAATTGGAAACTTATTTTTATTATTATGATACTTAATTGAATTAAGATAGCTTGCAGGGGTCCAATTTTTTATGTACTTTTAATTTGGCAACAATTACATGAAGGTAAGTTTGAATTATGCCGCATTAGAGCTACACAAAGGCTATTGGCGACGGGCGTCGTAATGTAAATTACATGAAGAATTTACATCTTGTTAAACAGTTTGTTTCTAATTTGATAAAGTCGAGTCCTTAATGGTTTGAAGTTCAACAAATACAAATTCACTTTTATTTCGGGAACTCAATAAAAATATGGAAATTAGTTATATTTTAGTAGGAGACTTAACAAAGTGGCCCCTTGATCAAAGGACATCAAATTCTGAAGTCAATATCGGACCTTAGTTCTAGTGTAACATTTATCAGACCATACCTTATTCCAGGGTGCCTAATAGGTTGATGATCAACAAATGTTAATTTATTTTAGTTCTGGAACGTAATGAAAATATGGAAATTAGATATATTATTGTCGGATACATTGCAAAGGGATCCCTGTGTTAAAGGACGACTTCCCTGCTTCTGAAGTTTTTGATTATCCTTATCTCTAGTATAACACAGATAAAACCATACTTTATTATAGAGTGCTAATATTTTGATCAATAAATACTAGTTCTATTTTAGTTCTGGAACGTAACAATAACATGGAAATTAGTTACATTTTAGTCGGAGACTTTGTAAAGGGGCCCTAGATCAAAACGAAGGCTTCCTTTGTTCTGAAGTATGGACCGTATGACAAATGACAGTGAATGCGCCCTCTAGAAGGGATAGTGTAGGCTATTTATAGCCCATTACCCAGCTCGCCAGACGAGACAGTCACAAGAGACACACAACGAAGGACGACACAAACACATAGACAAATAACAACATTTATTGACAAGCACACACATTCATGCCTTTAGCGGGATTCGAACCCGAGCCCAGCAGCTCCAAAGACTAGTATACTAACCATTGCGCCAGCGTTCCGGCTAGTATGGACTGTAACACTGATCAAACCAAACTATACTCTTAAAACAAACGAGTGAAATCCACTCCAGTAGGAGAAGTGCATTTTCGACACTGGAAAGGAGTGGATATTAAATCAGACTGAGTTAAAATCACTCGTTTGGGGTGATCCTGTCGGAGGTTTAACACGCAAAGGATCCACTCCAAGAGGAGAAGTGCATTTTCCAGACTGGAGGAGTGAATATTAACACATACTGAGTTAAAATCACTCGTTTGGAGTGATCCTGTCGGAGGTTTAACACACAAAGGATCCACTCCAAAAGGAGAAGTGCATTTTCCAGTCTGGAGGAGTGAAATCCACTCAGACTGAGTTAAATTAGGAGTGTTCGTTTTAAGAGTGTACATACCCTTTTCTAGGGCGCCAGTCAGTGTGGCCCAAAGAACCCCCAGGGCATCGTGGCCGTCAGCCATTCCCTGCTGATCACCACCAGCAACTACATCATCCCGCTGGCCGTGATGTCCTTCTGCTACTGGCGGATCTTCAAGGAGATCCACTCGCACATGAAGAGGATCCGGGAGACCTCGAATATCGACCTCGAGAATTCCGTGGAGCAGCAGAAGAAGGTGGCGACCACCCTGTTCCTGGTGCTGGCGTGCTTTTTGCTGTGCTGGACGCCGTTCGTGCTGTACTCCAATGCGGTGGTCATGGTGAAGGATAAGAGCAAGGTGCCGCTTATACTCAACCCACTGGTGAGTATCATTGAATTTGGGAATATTCTTTTTCTTCTTGCGCAACCTCCTGGTCTAGGCATCCCTACACAAACAAAAAACTGAAATCTACTCCAGTAGGGGAAGTTGCATTTTCGACACTGGAAAGGAGTGAAAATTAGCTCAGACTGAGTTCAAATCGCTCGTTCATTTTAGGAGTGTAAATCATATCCATAACATCAAGTCGCCATAGTTGTTCCCATAACTTCTCCCCCCTCTCTCATCATTCCAATATCCAATAGGGCACCAATGCAAACTAAAATGTCAGAGGAAAAAGCAGGGGCTTCACAATTTCAAGGACCATAGCACTTTTCTTCCGTTCTGAATCTTAGACTCCTTGTACGTCCTGATCTGGCCCATCTGTGGCCGAGTGGTTAAGGCATCCGTCTCAGGATTCAGCCCTCTCAGGAGTGCGGGGGTTCGAATCCCACCTACTCCCAGTCATCCTATAAATCGGATATCTGTACTGGGAATGAGTAAAAAATCCAACTCGTGACGGATGGGCCCGTGTACACTGGGACAGACGTGCTCGTTAAAACTGTGGAGTCCAAAGTCCCGACGGCGTCAGCGTACGATGTCGCTCGAAGTTCCGTTGGGTGCCCGCTCAGGTGTCAGCCTCGTCACTTGACAAGGGTTATAAATTACGAGGCGTTATTGGCTGTGTTAAAGCTCCTGATGGAGGCAGAAAAAGGCAACCGGAAACGATTACACTACAATACTACGTCCTGATCTCAGCCTGGACGGGCTGTGAGGCGCCCTGTGGTCAGAGTAGCGATCTACTGATCGGAAGGTCCCGCGATCGAAACCTGGTTGCTGAGAACTCACCGAGTATATGCGGAGTACGTGCTCGTACGTGACATTTCTAAATTGTGGAGGTGGCGCGTGATAGATGGCAGCATCTGTCACGTATATGTGTGCATGTGAGTGTGTGTGTTGTGACTGTCTTACTGGACGAAGGTTTATAAGCGGCTCTCTTAGCAAGCACACAAGCCTGAAAATATATGTATATCAACCATACCATATCAGCCTGGACGAACAGAGCTGTTTGGGTAGGAGTAGGACTTGACATGAGTTTTAAAAGGACATAACAGGGCCCTTAGCAAGCATATCATCAGTCACGTTTGGAGGCACTCTAAAAAATGCTTTGGTTTCTCTGCCAAAACAGGGAATGCACCTCACAAACTTGTAGTTTATCGGAAGATGCATCAGGCATTGTCCGCCTACCTGTCCGTCCGTACCTTCTTCCGAAATCGGTTGTATAAGTTGGACAACTTTTTTTGGTTGAAAAGTATGGCGTAAGAGACTTATGCTTTTTTCCGAGCTGGACGGACATCTGTCTGTCGAAGAACTTCCAATTTTAATTAGCATCGAAATTTAATTTTTCAGTCATTTAAATCGCTGCTGCCACATCTACAATAGCATGTGAGAAATTTTATTAAAAATATAATATTTGAAGGAAAATTTATTTTTATCACAAAAATAAGTTTAGAATGACGTTAAAAATGTAGCACAATGCATTTTTTTACAAAGAAAGCGGCAAGGCGTTCCACTTTTTTTGTGTGCATAAAACGCTGGTTAGTCTTAATTCGCAGTTCTTGTTTTTATTTATTAATGCAATTTATAGTTGTTTGATGTTTCACTACTACTACTTTTTTAAAATTCTATTTTTTTAAAAAAATTATGATACTTATGAATAAGAAGCTCACGCCAATTAAGGCTTTGAGACATTTTCCAAACACGTCGAATAGAGCCGGAACGGAATGCTAGGGGTTGGGATTTGACCAAAGCAATTTTACAAAATTATTCTTCGGACTGCAAATGAATATATAGCACTAAATAAAAAAATATTAGGCTAATGTCCCAAAGAAAATTAATAGAAATAGCCAATTGGGACTTTTAAAAGCTTAAATTACAAAAAAAAAAAAAAATAAATAAAAAAAAATGTTTAGTATGGCGACCTTTTTTTTTTCTAAGATGCATAAATCGTGTGTGGAAGCGGTTAGAGAAGATACTTCAAGTTACAAATCTACTTGTTTTCCTATAAGAATGTCAACGAGTATTTAAGTGACAGAAAAGGAAGCCATTTTACGTTTTAGTTAACTTAGAACTTCTTCCATAATTTATTGTATGTTTAAAATGGAGAAAGACTGTTTCACCCTAGATCCGTCAGAAGTTTGGCTAAAAATATTCTAATGATATAAACTGTGTACATGATTTACTATGATTCATTTCACCATAATTTCTGACGGTTTCAGGCCTATTGGTGTGGTTATTTCAACTCTGCCTGCAACCCCATCATTTATGCCTTCCGGAGTCCGTCTTTCAGGAAGGGATACAAGGAGATTATGTGCGGGGCTCCATCGGCCAAACTCAGTGCGGGTAAGGACGAAAACCATAGATATCATAGTTACAGTATTAGATTGGCAGATCGCGTGACCTCCAGTTCTAACGACGGACCGAGAATTGGAGGGTCATGGGGCCAGGGTTGTCACCACTTTAAAGAGAAAAGTGCTACGAAAAAAAAATTATTTCTAAACTTACAAAATAATATATAATAAAAATATTAGCCGCAGTTTAGAATATTTTTAGTGACTTTAAAAAAACGTGAAACGCTTTTCTAGTATTTTTTTTGTAATTTTAGAATTAAATGTATTTTTTTCGTAATATTTTTCTTCTTAATGTGGGGACAACACTGGCCCCATGACCATCCAATTCTGGTATCTATGCGCGTCCCGTCGGTCGCTAGCATTGGATGTCACGTGATCTTCCAATCTAATACTTTATCTACGATGAAAACTAAATAACATCTAAATGTTATGCCTCGTTTTTTAGATCTGCTGTCAAGGGACGAGGTCGAAACTTTACGGGACATACAGCAGTACCTCGTAACTACAACGTTTAAGCGGCTTTAGTATTATGAGGGACTTTTTTGCCCCACCTCGCTGGTTATTGAGGTTTTTGCCCCCCCCCCCCCCCTCCATTTCCAATAGACGATTTGAACGGGGCGGATTAGGTTAAATTATCGTCACGTTAGAGTACGCGAGCCAAAGGGACGGAGCGCTTTACCGTTTGCGTTTAAGCGAATTAGCTGCCGGATTGTTTTGAATTTGGGGTTTAAGACAGCATTTGACGTACTTGTGATTTCATTGTAAACTTGCCCGTATTTTTTGATATTTTTGAGGAGACAAGAAACATACATAACTGACATTTTATCGGGTTTTTTTTCTAAATAAATGTACGAGAAAATGTAATTTATTGAATTGATAACTTAGAAAAATATCGTTTAACAGATAGGTGTCACATCATTATAAAAAGAAGGTTTTTGTGAGTAATTTTACTAAAATATTATGTGTATTTTTTTAAAAAAAATATTCTTTTTACTATTTCCTAACCTTTGTATTTCAGAACGACGTTATTGGTGGGCAACAAACAAAACAGCTAGAAGAACTAGCTCAATATCTCAACAAGCGAAAAAAATTGCGAGACCTAGAGCTTCGTCAGACGCTTGGTTCCATATAGCAATATAAATTTAAATAATTAAAATATATCTATACAACATTTTTGATAAGCACCATTGGCTAGTGTACTTAGAATATTAAAATAGTTTTTTTTTTAAATGTCCGATGATGGCTAAGTAGTAAGAGCTTAATCTTTCTTTTACTGAATTTTCTACTATATTTTAATAGTTTTACAAAACATTACACTTCATAAATGTGCTTTGAATCTTGCAAATATTTATGTCAAATAAAATAGAATATGCTTGTGAATTTTACAAGACAACAAAATGTTTCTTTAAGGGTTATCTTTCAAATGTAACGAACAAGTATACATCAATTTATTGTTTAAAAATATTGTAATGCATCGTTAAATGAAGATGCACAACATTTATTTTCGAAGTAAATAAATGATTCATCTCTAAATTTCCAAAATATGATTCTCAAGTACATTGAGTAAAGGCGTAATGAGTTTTTATTAAATAAATAAAATTCCAAATCATTAATAGTACAGGAATGAAAAGACATTTTTTTTTGTTGTTGTTGCTAATTCTTTGTAAGCGCAGAAAAGTGGCATATATTATGAGTTTAGATTTTATGATTTTTATGGTCGTATAAATTCTAGTAAACTTTGTATTTAAAGAACTTATTAGCGATAACGTCTAACTATAAGGAGTTCCAGCTGCCCAATTCACAGTAGAGAATCATTTTAAAATTTGGAATACAGGTAAAAATTTGAACTTCATGCATGCACTTTAGAAAATCTAACATAGGTAGATTTTGCATGCATCTGTGGTTTAAAATATAGTTTTGATGCTTGGTTGTAGCAACAGTTTCGTAATACTATTTACTTTTAGTGAAAAGCGGCTTAGTGACTGAGGGGTTTAACGTCTCCGTCTCGTAAGCCAAAGATAGCGGGTTTGACCCCCGGCTGAGTCGTCGGGTTTTCTGGAAGGGAAAATCGTGGGCACGTATGTCATATGATTATGTGGCATGTAAAAGATCCCTGGAGGACACATTTGGTTTGGGTTTTCTTGGCAAAATTATATCTGGGCATACTTTAACATCCACAGAGAGCTCAGATTCATTGTAAACTGAGCGTCAAAATTGGCAGCGAGAGCCTCCCCAGATGGTGCCACAAAAAATGGCTCTCAGTTCTGGGGAATATGCCGAGTCCAAAGGCTTGACTGCCAATATTGCAGCCCCATTAAAAAAAAACTTTTAATAAAACTTTAAAACAAGCGTTTTAAATAGTAAACAATAAATTAACATACGTTTTAGCTAGTTGAAGCATGTTATAACTAACCACCATATTTTTTATTAACTAACGATAAAAATATTGCAATTACGTTTCGAATGTGTACATTGACAAATATATAAATATCTTTAAGTGCATTGTAAAAAGTGTTAGTTTATTAATTATTCCAATTTTTATTCTACAGTTAATTCTATGAGTTTTCGATCAAGATCTGGCCGAGGTGGTTCCTTGAAATCCGGATCGAATACAAATATACGTAAGTACGCTTATTTACATGAATGATACTAGAATAAGCAAGTTTAAAGCAAAAATTTTTAATGACTAATTTAGCTGAAAAACTGAATAAGTTAGTGGAAGTGATAAGTGCTTTTTACTTCTGTATATCATTACATTATAAAATAGGTATCAACTTAAAAAAAAACATTAAGAAAATAACAGTTAAGGTTAAATTCCAAATTCCAATGAAAGAAATTGCTTAAAAAACGGAAAAAAAATCGGAATTATTGAATTTCAATCGAAACTATTTTAATGATTTTTTTCTCGTACGATTCCTATGTTTCATTGGAGCTTTTGCCTATGCTCGTTCTAAACTGCTCGCGGCGTTTACTTTAAATAGTCTTTTTGCCTATTCAAGGAAGTTCGTTTAGTCTGGTCTAAAATTAACAACGAAGTTGTAAAAAGGACCAAAATAGAAATCTCCAAACTTGCAGTTGTGGTACAATTCTTGCGAATATTTGCATTTTTAAAATGGTTTTTTAAAAACTTATTCTAATTTGTATTTTGTATTCATATAAGAATTGAAAAATCTAATATTTTACATTAGTTTTTTTAAATTTTGTTTTAACTTTTAATTTATTTGTAGACTGGCACCATTAGTTAACTTCAGTTAAAAATTGGGTATGCAGTCATTTATTGATAATGACGCGAAAAATTACATCTAACGCGTTAAAATACCAGATGGAAGAGAATATCTAAAAAAGATAATAATCAAGCACGAAAATTGAAGGCAAGCTGTCTTAAATTGTTCAAAAATGGTGATATTTACCTAGTTTTATTTAATCTTATTTCATCACTTTTTTTTCTAATTCAAATTCATTCAAACTTTGCACAAATCTCTGTAACCGATGACAATATTTCTCATAGTATTTAGTGTTAAAAACGTTCAAATTATGAAATAAATTTAAGTTAGTTTTTTTAATGTATGTTGAAAAATGTACATTACAAAACTACATGAAAAGTTTTATATGTTTCATTGCATAAATATTTTATGTCCATGCCGACCCGGTAGCGCAATGGTTAGGATGCTAGCTCATTGAGCTTCTGCGTCCAGGCTCGAATCCCGATAAGGCATGGATATTTGTGTTTTTCGAGTATATGCAGAGTACGCGCTCGTTAAGTCTGTTGCGTCCGAAAGTCCTGTGGACGGTCATTGAGCAGTTTCGCACGGGTACAGGTCCCTGGAGACAATTTCCCTCCCCTTCAGGGACATGTCTAAATTGTGGAGGTGACGCGCGATAGATGGCAGCATCTGTCGCGTATGTGTGTGTGTTGTGTCTGTCTTACTTGACGAAGGTTTACAAGCGGGTCTCTGACCAAGCACACAAGCCTGAAAAAATATATGAAGAGTACACGGGAAGAACCGATTGATTTATTAGGCGGACGCCCGCAATTGTCTGCTTGGCGAACATTGGCGGCAGAAAACCAGTTTCTCTCTTTCTTCTTCGCTTGGTCCAAGCGCCGGGATCGTCAATCGCCTGAATCTTGGTAGCTAGGAACCACAGAGATAGTAGTTAAAGTTATTAGAGTGGCAGATCACGCGACCTACAACATTGGGGCTCTTCTGGGAGCTCCTTGCACGTCCCGTCGTTAGTATTGGAAGTCACGTGATCTGCCACTCACTTACTCTAACTATGATCTCTGTGGTAGGAACTGGTTTCCTTACTCAAGTTTAGGCGATCACTCGCTATCATCGCCAAAGTGGCCTGCTAGGGAAACTTCTCCACAAAATCAATCAGTTTTTCCCGTGTACTCTTCATATATCTATATACCAACCTAAACAACCAACCAATTTATTTCCACCAGAGAAAGCCCACCAGGAGGTCAAACCTGAAGTCAAGCGCCAGAAAACCTTGCTGTCCCAAACCAGCTGGCGAAGCATGCCCCTCATACCTAACCTAGTGCGATCATTCTCTAAGCAGTCAACGTCATCCGGCACCAATAGCCCAAGGTCGCAACACAGCCCATCGCCGACCAGTGAGAGAACCTGTGGACTGTGTGGATTCTGGAAGCCTTCGCATGCCCATCATGAGAATGATTATAGAGGTAAAAGTATGGAATATTGTTTTTGTTGCTCCGTATGTTGTATGAATAGCAGTATCGAGTCGTAGGTTAGAAACTAGTTTGAATTTTTGAGAAAAAAATAATTTACCTGGCATTATTTTATTACCTGGTTCAAAAAGGGATATAACCAAAATTTCGCTCATAAACAGAACTTTTATCATATTACAGAATTTCGGGAAGTTACAAAATTTGAGATTACAGTACAAAGTCTGTAATTATACGTTAAAAGGCCCTAAACTTTTGAAATCAAATCTTTACAAGAAAATTTCCAGATTTTTATGTTATCAGTCTGTGATCAATAATTTGGGAAATTTCTAGTGTAAATTTTTTTTTTTGCCGTTTTCTTTCGAGATAGGACTTCCTTTTATGTAGGTTAAAGAAATAACTGACCACAAACAGATTTTTTAAAAAAAATTAATCAGGTATTTATTATTTACTAATTCTTTTTTAATCAAAAACATTTTAACAGTGGGACCCCGTAATGAAGAAATGGAAGACCTCAAACAACAAAAGCATAACCGGAGAAGATCGAGTGGTAAAGATGCTGCAGAGGAAGATGCTCTAAGAGAAGCTGTGATAGTAGAAGAGTCAGAGACCGAAGACACAGTGTGAAGAGAAATGATTAGACATCTCTTTATTACCCAGGTTTGCTGAGTAGTGGCTCATTTATGATCCCAGTACACAAGTGAAAAAAATGCCTATGAACCTCAGTACACAAGTCAACCAATGCCTGTGAATCCAGGTACATAAATCAACCTCTGCCCATGAACCCAGCACACAACTCCACTTATGCATATGAATCCAGTTACATAAGTGAACCTATGCCTATGTACCCAGTACACAACACTGGACCTATGCCTATGAACCCCAAATACACAAGTCAACCTATATGTCTATAAGCCCAGGTACACAACTGAACCCATTTCCTATGTCTAAACCCATGTACACAAACGAACCTATGCCTGATAAACAAGGTACACAAGTCAATCAATGCAGATGAAATCATGTACGCAAATGAACCTATGCCTATGAACCCATGTACACAAGCGAACTTATGACTATGAACCAAGGTACAGGAGAACACCCATGTCTATAAATCAAGATACACAAGTGAACCTATGCCTATGAATCCTGGTACACAAGGGAACCTATGTTCATGAATGAAACTCCTCAAAATACTAATTTGTTAGAAATTAGCTAACATATCAAGCGTTTCTCAGGTTAGTTGAGAGAACATATTGCACAACCATAAGAACAAATGTAGATGATTTTGAATGCTGTGGTCATGCATGAGTTATGCTTAAGAGAAACCAAAACGAAATTAAATGTTTTTCGCCATTTTCTTTTGCTATACTGTTGATGGTATTGTCAGATAGTTAGCGCAATGAGAGATCATTTCTAATTGCAGTAACTGAAGACTAAAGTTGTTAACTTTAGCATGATGACCTTGTGAATTCCTAGGAAGTTTTCGAAAAAATTTGATTATTTTCTTTGTCTACGTCTTGCTGTCTTAAATATATATTTTTCTACAATTTTGTGTTTATAAATTAATTAATTTTTTTAAGTTATACAATAATTATAAATGCATGTATTTATATATATTTAAAATATAGGAATTGTGAAAGAGAAACAAAGTTGTACAGAGAGTGAACAACAGAACAAAAATTGTTTAAAATATTATTAAAATTCATTTGTAAAAATTATAAATGTAGTTACTTTACATATAGATATATATGTATATTAAAGTTTAACAAGTCTGATTTTTCTATTACTTTTTAAAATTAAGGTTATTGCAGTTCAAAAAGAGGTAATTAAAAAAAACATCTTTCAATTTTACTTGTATATTTCTAAAATTTATTCGTATGAGATAACATGACCATACATTCAATGATTATTATTTAAATCTTCTAAAAAAAAAGATGTCCATAAACTACTAAACAATTACTAGATAACTAAACTAATAATAGATTACTACTAAACTAATGAAACAATCATAATTTACAAGTTCTTAAAATGTGTTAAGAAATTATTGTTTGAAAACACAATAAAAAAAGAACTTTTGAGTAAAAATATTTATTATAAGTAGGACTAGTGACAATGATTTTTACAAAATATAAACACTATAAAAGCTTTATATGCTGAACTTTTCATGAGCTTATAACTAATAAATCTTACTGCACCTTAAATTTACAACATGGCAGTAATATTTATATCAATATTATGTTTCATTAAATTAAACTTAATAAAAAGTTTAATTACACAATCTTTTCAACATTCTTAAACTATTAATGTATTTTACTTTTTAACACATAGAAAAATATTAGCACCTGGTAAGCATTACTTCACAATTGTTTGCATTACAGGTTACTTGATAGAGCAATAACAGAAATATATTTACAGAAAAGTAGATTTTTTTTTACTTCATATTGATTAACATCCTTAGTATCACAGATAATTCAACTTTTTGTGAGTTTTATCTTCATTTTGTACTACATATTTGCAAGGATAGAAGCTTCCACAGAAATATTATAGTAGCAGATTTTTAAATGCGACAAAAATTTGTATTAATTATATTTATTTTTATTAATTATATTTTTGTTTAAGGAGACGTAAATTTTAAAGAAAACCACTATATATTTAGTAATAACTATAGATTACAAAAAATATATATCACCCAGCCATTTAAAAAATTTATTTTAAGGATAACTATTTTTCTGCAAGTAGCTATAGAAAAATATTTTAATGTATGCAATAACTATATTTTGTCAATTGGTTATTTTTGCATATATGACAGCAAGGCTTTCAGACAAAACAACAATTCCTAGGACTAAGGAAAACTTTTGCTCAAAAATCCACTTAAGGGGGAATGGGCTTGATGGATCACAGGTCTCCAAAGAAAAGCGCATCAGTGTTAATCCAATGGAGAAAAAACTATTTTCTCTGTCAGATTTCTCTGGCTGCATTGAATATGTTTACAAACGGACTTTTTATGTAATATATGTAGCTGACTTATAGGTCCTGACAATCTCACTTTTTGAAATCCGTTCAAATTTTTTTTAAAATTTTGAATTAAAAAAAGTGTGATTATAGGGACCTGTAAGTTATCTACATTTATTAAAAAAAAACAGTTTGTAAAAATATTCAATACAGCCGGAGAGATGTGGCAGAGAAAATAGTTACATTGAGGCACTTGAGTTTGGAGACCCCTGGTCCAGCGCTCCCATTCCCCCTTAACACTCTCAATAACAAAGTATAGAGGAAAACAAAAAGTCACTAATTACAAGTGAAAGGCTTTTTTTTTTGCCCAACTCAATTCTTACTTTTATTGAGAACGATCATCTATAATCCTTGACTCTCAAAGTCTGTAATGTAATAGTGTGTCTTAGCAAGGTTCAGTGATGGCTGCAAAAGCTATCTACGGCAAAGATGTTTTTAAACGGGTAGAAATGAGTAACGTAAGAGCATGAAGATGAATTTATTTTTCAGAGGAGTCAGAGAGGTTTTAGTTTATAAAAATGTAAACCTAAGTCAAAAAAGGACACTTGTCATAAGTTATAAAACTAGGTTTGGTTTATTTTATGGTAACAGGAGTTAGAGACCTAGTTCTATTTCCTATTTAGGGTATTTCAAAGGGCCTTCTTTGTACTAAGGTACAGAAATAATGCGTTGTAGTTTTTAAATCAATATTTGGAAGGCTCATCTAAGTGAACAATAAAAAGATTAGAGGATAAAAGTTTATAACAAAATTACCTCTAAACTTTTTAAAATGCTGCTGCCTAGCAGATATTTGAACTAGGACTTTTTTTATGATTGTGGCCTGAAATTCTACAAAGTTAGTGCATGCAGTTGCACTGCTAATTAAAAAAAAAACAGAAATGGAGTAGGTTCACTTGTATTATAAACCCTTAATGTATCAGAGAGTGACATTGAGCTAGAAAAAAAGTGGAGTGAGGTGTGTGATTCAACGAACCGGGCAGCAAACGAGACGGTTCAATAACAAAACGCGGAGGAATACACAGCACTGCAGCAGAAACGAACCGGGCAGAAAACCTAGAAACTTGCCTACTTCGCTATTGGGTTGGACTTCGCTGGTTCTCAGTTAGTGATCCACATGGTTATTTCTTTAAAAAGTTAGAATTTAAAGTAAAAGAAAGTTAATTTCTTTCGAACTAAAAAAATATTAAAATACATTTAGGAGCCCAAGTCATTATGATAGAGCGGTGTCATACAAACATTGCATACAAGTGTAGGGAAAATAGTCCCTTTCTGCCCTGTTCGCTCAAAAGGGTGCGAGTGGGTTTTTGGCTCGCTGGCACTTCACTCCAGTTTCCCTTCTACATCAATGGAGAGGGAGCAGTATACAGGAACATAGTAGGATGATGATTTAAAATGACTGAAGTCCCATAGAATTGTATGCAGTGTGTTAGGAATTCAGATACTTTCAACATAATTGGATGGAAAAAGTCCTTCCTTGCCTTTTAGTTTTCCTAACCACCAACCAGAAGGATCTAAAATCGAAATGAAAATAATACTTTCAATTAATTTAGAAAATATTCTCAGGTTAGTGTAATATGAAAATGATTTATTAGAAAGTGCACCTTAAAACTTGTATAATGAAATGTGTTTACTATAAGTTTGAATGAACAAAAAATAGTTTACCAGCACATATTTTCTATACATAAACATATTTCTCGAACATTTATGTATTTAAAAGTTAGTTTTGAAAGTAATTAAAAAAAATCAACATTGAGGAGTACGTCAATTTAGTGGAATTTGTTATTTTGAGCCAGAAAAATACACTTTCTGTGTGTTCTGTGAATGAACAAATAACTTAGTGAGAAAAAAATTGCAAGCTTTTTGATTCAAAATGGAATCATTGGGAATGAAAGGGATAATGTTAGCTTTTCCTAGAAATGTTATTTTTTAAAAAATTATTTCAAGCTACAAACAAATAAAAAAAAAACATTGTTACAAACATATTTTAATACAATTTTCAGGGATAAAAATAGGCACTTAGGTTTAAAAATAGGTTTCCTTGAAAATTACCTGATTTTTAACCCTTTGAGTTCCAAAGACAATTTGGCATCATCATTAAATTTTTTTCAGATCAACTATAGCCATTTATGATATCCAAAAGCACATCATTCTATTTTTCAAACTTTTTTCGAATAGAAAATATTTTTTATTATAGGGTAGACTGACCAGTGAGTGAACAGGCCCCAGTGAATGAACATTTGGTAAATATAATTAAAAAAAATAAGGATTGAAAATCATTCCACTATATGGATTGGCAACACTGACTTCCTCCCATGTAGTAGGTAGCTATCTAACAATGGTTGGTTGTCCTGGTCATTATATCCTGGTGTTCATTCACTGGCGAATGTGACATCTTAAATGTTCATTCACTGGTTAGTCTATCCTACCCAATAAATGTCAGCCCTATTATTTTTTAAAAATTATGATCAGAGACATGATGATGCCAAATAGCATCACTGGGACTGAAAGGGTTAAGGGGTACCCAGTTTCACCAATAACCTTAAATCCAGAAAATTGGAAAAAAATTACCTTGTTTGATCACAGTAATGATATCATCAACCGTAAATGTCAGCTCGTCAGTGTCTTGAGCATCATAGGCATACACTGCCTTGCACTGGGGCAGGGCTGGCTTTGGCTTGGCTGGTGGTTTGGGCCTGCCACCACCAGGGGGCGGTTTGATCTGCCTAGTGTTCAACCTTTGGATTCTAGAGGGGGAGAAATGTAGTTTATAGGTAGGTTTGAAATATCGTCGCACTAGAGCTACACAAGGGCTATTGGCAACAGGCGTTGCTTTTTAGAACCACAGTCAAGTAACGTGCCTACACCTGAATAGGCACCCAGTGCAACTGTTAAGGGGATATCGTACACAGCGTTAGGACTTTGAAGGATATTTAAGGTGCATTCCCTTTACACGGGGTATTATTCATCAGACATTTTTTTGGCTGCACAGGCCGTTTATAGGCCGGCAGTTAATTTGGCGATGCCTGGACCCAAACCAGAGACCTTTCGCATGCTTGGCGAGTGCCTAACTGACAGGGCTCCCCAGCCACTGTAGTTTATAGAAACAAAAGTTTTAATCTGTTGTACAGATGAGTTTCAGAGTTGCTACGACTACACACATTCATTTATTTATTTGATATGGCATTTTGGTACATTAATCAACCGATACTGCAAAAGTGGTAAAAAATGTTGGATTTATACTTTAAAACAGATATTTATCAGTAAATTTGTTGCAGTGTATAATATACTAAAATTAAAAGAAAATTTTCATATATCTTCAAATACTATTGTATGGATTTGTTTTAAAACCCCCTACAAACAATTAACACATTAATTAGTTACGAAATTCACACCCAATAGAAGAAGATCCAAATATCAGTTTTCAGCCTTTGATTACAGGTACAGTAATCTTTTTCCATAATAAAATTAAGTTGAAAGAAGGTCAATACGATTTAGAGTTCTTAAAAAATTATTAAATTTTTTTTTCAAACTTTTCAAAAAGTTATTTCAGTAGTTAATTTTAAAGGCATTTTCCATTAAAAACAATGTTAAAATAATCTGTAAACTACAAATAAGTGATACAGCTTTTTTTGTTGCATTTATAGCACAAAAAATGTGTATTTTTAGAGTTTAAGGCATGTCTTTAAGCAACTATTAAACATAATTTTTAAATTGTTTTTTGAAAAACATACTTTTTAGTATATATTTGTATGAAAAGTATGTTTAGATTAAGAATATATGTGTGGGATTTTGCTCAGGTCTCAAGAAGTTAAATCAGAGAGATTGATTCACTATCATACTATCTACAGGAGACAAATAACAAAGAACTAAGAGGGGATTTCAATCCTGCCCAGCAGCCATGTTTAGGTTTGCTTGAGGAGATGAGTAGAATAAAACAGTACCAAAATTGCTCTTTTTAGAATCTTTTATACCAGAGTCTATGGGCTGTAGCTTTTTGAAATTTTTTTTATAGACATTGATAATACTTTTATTTTCCTTGCAAAGAAATAGAACTATTAAAAAAATTATTCATGATCACGAACCACAAAAGTATGTACCAACGTATGTAAAGTACCAACATCCAATGAAAAATTAAAACAGCTATAAAGACTCTGATAAAAAAGCTTCTACAGCAGCATAATTTTAGTATTTTTTCATTTTACACAACTCCCCGAGCAGACCTCAACATATTCAGAAAGGAGTGAGCTTTTTACCCTCATACCTCTAAAAAAGAGTAAATGTGCACAATTTTATTGTCTAGTTTTAATTAGTTATTTGAATATTTATTTACAATCTTGGCACATTTATAAAACATTTGAATATTTATTTACAATCTTGGCACATTTATAAAACAAAGGCAAACCATACATTGATGGCCAAGGGGAAACAAAACCTGTACAGGCCATAGCAGAAGATACAGTTAAAGATTATATATAAATACTTAAGTAAATATGATTGAATTTTCTACTTACCCGGCCACTCCCGCCTCTGGAGTTTTAAGGAAGTCTTGAGGGTTACCACCGTTGGCATGCATCTTAATTTGTTGTTGGCTCAGTTTCTTCTCCAGGAAAGCTTTGGTTAATCCAGGCATCTTGTCACTTGTCCTCTGCACTACATTGTTGTTGTTATTGTTTTTGATGGAATTATTTACAGATGTGGCTGCAGAAATAGAGAAACATGTTGAACTATTTTTTATGTGGGCAGTAATGTAAGTTGTTACTCTGATTACGGACTAACAATGGTTGACAAGAAAGTTTGATAGGTAAGAAAGAGCTTGATGTTTAGTATCCAAGAAAGAAGTATCCAAATAAACAAAATGCAAGACTACTGTCTTGAACAATTTATGTAGGAAAAATAAAGTTACACAAAAAAAACTTTTAGTTTAGTTTGGAAGTTAACTTTTTTTTTATTCGGAAATGTAGGTGTTAATGTTATTCTCCAAATACTGGTCAATGGGTTAACATATGTGGGTTTTAGATAGGTAAACATATTAACTAAACAAATATCTCTCTAATGGGTTGCAATATTGGCAGTCAAGACTTTGCAGACTCAGCATATTCCCTGGAACTGAGAGCCATTTTCTTGTGGCACCATCTAGGCGACTCTCGCTACCAATTTTGAAGCACAGATTACTATGAATCTGAGCTCTCTGTGTATGTTAAAGCAGGCCAAGACTTAATTTTGATAAGAAAACCCAAGCCAAATAGGCCCTCTTGGGGTCTTTTACATGCCACAAAATCATATGACATGCATGCCCAAGATTTTCCCACCCAGAAAATCCGCTGACTAAGCCCACAATCCAACCCACAATCTCGGGCTTAAGACAGACACGTTTAACCACTCAGCCACTGAGCCGTTAATGAAATATAGATTCGGTGGGTTTTGTTATAGTATTAGTGTTGTACTGAAGCCATACACGAGTCATTGAACTTGTAACTTGAGAAGTGACAGTGCTGACACTTAAGCAGTTTTCAATACAATTTGTAGCAACATTATACAAAGATAAGTAATATACAGCAACATATTTAATTTGCCACCTTCACACAAAAATAATCAACAAAGGTTTGTTTAAAGGAAAACGGTATTGAATAAAAATGTGTCTAGTTAAAACAAGAATAACATCTTAACTTAAAAATATTTGTAAGTTTATAGTTAAAGATGGCTAGTACAAATAACTTATGATAGGAGATTATGAATATAGTAAAATACAATAATTTCCATATAACAAGTTAACAACCAAAAGAAATTCCTATTCAAACCCAGAAGCGTAGCGTGCCTTGGCGGGGCCCTGTATAAAAATTTGTTTGGGGGCCCTTGGGAAGGGCAAAGATTTCTCACAAAGGAAAAAATGCATAAAATTAAAAGAAATATTTTGGCAGTTTTACCATAATTTTTAATTTCAGGTATAAAAATATTTTTAAAATTTATTTTTTCAAAATCACTTTAGATGTCTGTCAAAAGGTTTATAAGGGTTCTATAAAAACGAAAAAAAAGTTCAGCAAAGTTCATCTGTAAAAACAAAAAATAATAACAAGAGATGGCCGTTTTGTAAAAACACCGATGCCAAAGATACCGGTTTAAACTGGCCTTACGAAAATAACCGTTTTTCAAAACCGAAATCACAAAAAAAACGGTTAGTCTTAAAACTGGTTTTACTTTTCCATCCCTAGATAATTACGACGGTAAGGACCGGGAAGTCAGGAACGGAAGGTAAGGACATTCACGCTTTTTTATGTTGAAACTAACTCCAGTTTAATAAAAATGGATCTTTTTACTTCTTGTACTCCACTTAAACACATTTTTAGTAAAAAAAAATCTATTATCAAGCAAAAATTAGCCTTACCTGGGAGACTGTAAGGAAAGTAATAAAGCCTCGCAGCCAATTTTACTGAGTTTTTTTTTTAATGTTGGGCTGATTGGTGAATTTTAGCAAACATATGTGGCTACTAACTGAAATGTGAATTTTCTGCAATACAGTTTTCATGGTTGAAGAATTACTGTAGCTCAATCCAGTGCCTATCTTCACCACTTTAGGAATGAGGTCAGTGAAGAGGGACTGTCAGTCCTATACACGTAATGCTTTATTTTTCAAATCATAGTTTCTTGAAAAGTATTTTTTAAACGTATGATCTGTTTGCACCAGATACGCAACTAGGGATGAAAGACTATTTAAAAAAGATTTGAAGGAACAATATCAATCAGTTTTTTAATTATTAATTTTTTTTAAAAGCTTCATTTTGAGAATCGTGGCGACATCTGTAGGACAACTTGGCTTAATTGATTAAAAAGATTTATTATTAATTTAAATAATTCACTCATGCATTATCTTTGTATGTTAATACAGAATTTAAATGATGCTTTTACATTTCAAGTACTTTTTATGACAAAAACGTTCATAACAAACGAGAATCTATGATTTTAAAATTTGATGACACACAAAAATAAATGTCGCCAAATCGTAGAAGGAAAAAAACGCCAATATCTAAATCGTTCAAACTGTAAACCTAAACCACATGGAAAAGTGGGCGGAGCTCATTATAAATCCAGCCAAAGAATTTCGCGCGACTTTTAAACTTGACTACTTTAGTTGTAGTATAGGTTGGATACTTTTAGATTAGATTTGGTTTAAAATATCGTCGCACTAGAGCTACACGAGGGCTATTGGCGCTTGGATACTTTTAGCTATTTTGATATGTACAGCTGTGGAAAAAGTTCCCACTAGTGATTATTTCGAACGTTAGTCATCCTATAGAACCTTTTTGACTTTGTGTTTATATAACATCATGAGTTAATTGCAGGACGAAAAAATTGCATAAGGAGCCGTCTTCATATTAAAAATGCTATTAACTTTAAAAAATTTTCAATGGCAGCACCCAATTTTATAATTAAGAAATATTAAGAATCCTCATTCCTCATAAACCCTAAATCTTAGTTTTTGTTACATTTGGCTAAATATTTGACGAGTTATTCAATCGAATCACTTAGTGAACTTTTGTTTACCATTTCTAAACTGACGGCCGTAGTCTGTAGGTTTATTGAAGGGAGAAATATAAACGTTTATTTAAAAATGTTTAGGGAGGGGTCCTGGGATGTATAGTCAATGAGGATGAAGCCCTGACGTTATTTTTAGAATATTTTATAATCTTTTTTTAAATTCGAAACATTTTTTTTAATAGAAAAGAAGGTATTGGCATGGTAGTCTTCCCAAAGTGTCCCGTCTGTCTGTCCTTACTTCGGTGACGAAATCTGTTCTATCCATCAGATCTTAAGAATCATTTTTGTCATCGAAAGATAGGACAGCAGGGACCTAACTTCATACTTTTTGTTCTTCTGTTTGTACGTCCATACGGACATCTGTCATCTTGTCATGTCGACGAACGACCCATTAAAGTAGCATTGGAATTTAATTTTTAGTCATTCAAATTACTGTTGCCACATCAGCAATATCACGAAAAACCTTATTTGAAATGTTAAAGATTATTAATTTTTTCTTTGTAAATCGATTTGGAATGGCGTTATAAAAAATATACCGCAATGTGATTTTTTTTAATGTTTATTATATTTGTTTACTAAGAAAGTGGTTCACAGTGTTACTTTTTTTTTTTTGCTTAAAGAGCTAATTGGTATTAATTTACAATTAAATTCCTTTAATTATCAGTGCAATTTGGAGTTATTTCATGTTTATCATTGCCAAATGTTCTGGATATATCAGGTTTTTTCAAATATTATAGTTATTGATAGTTATTTAATTACAAGAATCTCGTGTAATTTAAGGTGAGATTTTCAAAGCATTGCCAAAGATCACGGAAAGGATGCTACAGGATGTGACTCATTCAATTTTACATAATTATTCTTCAAACTGCAAATAAATTTAGCAAACTATAAAGATTATTTATTTAATTTGCGGAAGAAAAAATTTAATTATAGTGGCCAATTTTTAGAGTTGAAGATTCAAATTGTAACTGAATGCTGGGTTAGTCTATATTTGTTCTGAAGTTATAAATCTTGTGCGGAAGTGGTTATAGGTGGCAGTTAATGTTATTATAATACCCTTGCGTTTCGACGAGAATTTCATTCTAGTACTTAAGTAACTGCACATGTAGGCTTTTTAATTCTTTAACAACTTCTCGAGCAACATTCAAGAACATGTGTCGTTTGGTGGCAGAGTACTGAAAGTTTAATGTGCCAATCACTCTGTCCAACGCTATTTTAGAGGCCTTGAAAAGTTGCAAAAAACACGTCAAGATTTCCCGGCTCCAAAGGTGTGCAATGTAGAAAGCTTCTTTCAGAACGAATGTACAGATTAGTGGCGGGAGTAAGGCTTGTAATAAAGAGACCAGTGTCTAATTTACAAGAGCAACCGAATGAACAAATTGACAAACTGCCACTAGCAATACAAAAGGTTCCTGCACATGTTTTTGAAGACCATAAACCCGCGTTTGTTTGTATCTTGCTGACCTTATTATTGCCTTTAAAACTGCTAATACGACAGATTCATTAAACATTGGGGTTCCTACTTTTGCATTAGTATGCCATTAGTTTTAACAAACATAAAGATTGCTACGCCAACAATTAAAAGTACGGAACTAGATTTAAGGGGTCATAGTCTTAAAAATGTGCAAAGAAGGTACTACAAAGCATAGTTTGATCTTTCATGCAATTTTTAACTACTCAATATAAAAGTATAATTTTTTTATATGCAATGCTATAAGATTTACTTATTATATAACAAATTTTAAAATTTATGAAACTTCAGCCAATACTAAAATAAATGATAACAAACATAAGACTATTGGAAGACATTGGGATTAGGCTTGCGCGTGAAATTTTGAGGTCAAAATTGAAGAAATTACAAAGAAAATGATTTTATCTTGTACAAATATGTACAAACAAAGACTTATACCTAATTTCTAAACTCAATTTTAATAAGTAATCATTTTCAGAGCCTTTTTCTTAAATTTTCATTAATTTTTTTAAGAAAAAAGCTCTTAACATAAATTCTAATTAAAATTGAGCTCAGAATTTAGGTACAAGTCTTTGTTTGTACATATTTGTACAATATAAAGTCATTTTCTTGCTCATTTCTTCAATTTTGACCTCAAAATTAGGCACGCAAGCCTAATCCCAATGTGTTCAAATAGTTTTATGTTTGTTATCATTTATTTTAGTTTTGGCTGAAGTTTCATAAATTTTAAAATTTGTTATATAATAAATAAATTTTATAAAATTACATATAAAAAATATACTTATATGTTGAGTAGTTAAAAAATTACATTAAAGATCACCTTCTTTGCACATTTTTAAGACTTCTATGACCCCTTAAGAACAATACTGTTTATGTGCCGAAGCTAAACTAGTATTCCGAAGTTTACAGGGATGACTTTAGAGCAGTTCATAGCGGTATCAAATCTCGGTAATTATAAATAGAAATATAATGTATTAGTACAAGCAAACCAGAAAATAAATCGTTTCCTGAAAGATCATAATATTTACAAAATAAATATAATTTATTAAACAAATAGAAAAATTAAATGAAAGAGAAATAACCAAACAACACAATTTTTTTCCCTCCAGAACATCGTAAGGGCTCGCAAAAGAGTACCGGAACCAGTTTTCGTTAGTCTAAACCTGATTACAATCGAATAATCTTTATCTTGTGATTGAGAAAGCTTGCCGTGCTCCACTCCCCAGAAAGAGAAACGTATCCCCTTTTTTAAATCGCCAGACGTATCATTTGGCGAAAATTTGTAACGCCACCTGGCGAGTCAGAATCAAAATAAAGTTGGCTGATAAATCCTCTTAATATATCGTCATTAGAAGGAGACAGGAGTTTCTCCGGTTTAGTTGTAATATTTTGAACATACTACTCAGGTCGCAAAGGCTCTGAAATCTTTGTTCCCGCGTATATCTATCTTCCCCGCAATAGCCGATGTAGGGTGATGACAACTTTTGAGCGCACTCTTTACGCGGGGAATTTTTTTTTTACTTTTGTCATTTTTGAAAAAAAATTGGGAAGTTTTTATTAATTTTTGATTATGCACGTTGGGGGCCCCCGTGGCCCGGGGGCCCCGTATAATTGATACGGCTGATACGGCGGTAGCTACGCCCCTGTTCAAACCATAATCCATACCTAATTTTCTAGATTCCAGCGCATGTGCTAATTGTAGGGCTGGATTGGACGTGGGTGGGGCAGGGGCATTTCTTCTTGAAGAAACCCCTCTTGTGGAAGACCTCGATTTGTGATTCACCAACGGTCGAACTGAATTCCTATTTTTGACATTTGAGCTTAGGTCTCTTTTGCCTGGTCCTAGAAAAAGGAAAATTTTCTCAATGGAAAGTTACATCTTTGATTTAGGGAATGAGACAATCTCAATTTTTTAAAGCTGTTAAGTTTTTTAAAATACATTTCAACAAATTACTTTAATGCCATACATTTTTTTAAACAATATACTTGAAATAATGTTTGCTTTTATAGTAACATTATATGGTATTAAGCAAAAAATATTGAAAAATGTAATCTATTGTGCAGGTTGTAGAAAGATTCAAAAGAAAATGAAAGTTTTGTTTAAAAAAAAAAAAAAGCAACAGCTAATCCAGTGTTAAAAATTCACACATTCATTTATTTGAAATGGCATTTTGATGCAATAATCAGACTATAGTGCAAAAGGTAATATGTGTAGGCATGATGCATGTATAAATACTACTGTCCACGATCCAAAACCTATTTTGGTACACTTAAAGTCTTGGTTTGTATTTAATATCAAACTTATGATGTAAGTGGATAGGTAACACAAGGATAGTATGACATTTTTATAACTAATACATAGAATTAGCAAGTATGGACATTATAATATAACATCAGAATTAAAATTAATACGAAGACCAAAAGCTTACTTGATTCTTTAGGTAAACCAGGTGCAATACAGACTGTCATGACTTTCCCCGCAATTTTACAGCTGGGTTGTTCATCTTGTCCGTTCGTTACCTTTACCTGTTTGGTGCCCCCTCCTCCAAAACCCTCTTTCTTCACTTTAAACTCTAATCTGTAAGTTCAATTAAATTTAAAATTTATTTTAATACTTTTATTTAAAAAAGACACTTAATTAAAATGTGAATAAAGGTTAAAGTAAAGAGAGACGTTGCAGAGTGATCAGGTGAAATAATGCTCTAGACTAGGAATTTTTAATAGTAGCCAGTGGCTACCAGAGTGAAAAAAAATGGTAGCCACATTTGGATTTTTAGTAGCCAGTTTTAAATTTAAGTATATACGACAAAACGAAAGCGCGATTTTCCACAAAACAAAATTTTATTAAAGACACTTTTGATATGAAAAGACAGTAAAAAAAAGATCATACTAAATATGTAAGTATTATGTGATTGGCCATTATTGAAAGGAGAAAATTATTTTATGTACATTATATACAGTTCAACTACAGGGTGCGTAGCCTAAGTTCATTATAAAAATTAGTCTTTCTTCCCGACAGAATCGAATCGGAGATTTTTGTTATTGTTATTTTAGAAATGCAGCTGCAGTATTAATTATTTGTTGAACAAAAAGGAAAAATTACGATCGCCACTTTTGGCGACTGGGGTTCAATTTTTAAGTAGCCACTTTCGATGAAATAGTCGCCAGTTGGCGACCGCTAATTTAGACCTTTATGGTGAAACCTTATGTAACCTATTAAAGACAACACAAAGGTGTCGTTAAAAGGTTAGATAAGTTTTTTTTATAACTTAATAATACTCTATGTTCAAGCAATGCTCTTTATTCATCTCATATTGTGTTTATTTAGATCAATTTAAACAGAAAGCTCATTTTCCAGTGGAAAATTTTCTTGCCAATCTCTGTTAATAATAGGTTGAATTTAAAAAAGATTGCCAGAATTTAAATTTGAAAAATAAATTGACAACACACTGATGAATAAAAACCAGATTAATTTAAATTAGCTTCCATGTTTAATGCATAGATGTTATGATGCTTCTATGTTTACTAGATTTAATAGATATAACCAAAATATGATTTAACTACACACTAAGATAAAATTTTATGAATACAAAAATAAGAAATATATACTTACAGATCACTAAATTGAATATTTAAAACTCTGTTTGCCCGTTCTTGAAATTTCTTGCTGAGAAGTGTCAGAAATTCTGTTTTGAAAGTGATCTCTAGAAGACTCCCATAGTCATTTTTAACATGAATAACTAGGAAATCATCTTGGTGAGTACTAAAAACAAAACAAGGGCATTAATTGAACACCTAAATTTAGGTTAAATCTGTTGCTATGATAAATGTTAAAAAATAGTATGAATAAGGGTTGTTACCTACTCCAACAGATTAATTGATAATAAATATTTTTTTTATGTTGAATTACCAGAAATAAATGGTTAGTTAGTAATATTTTCTGCTATACAGTCAGTTATGCTACAGTTATTTTTTTCCAGAAAAAAATATAAAGTTGCAGTTTTGTAATAGCTGCACTAAACATTATCATGTAGCAAATCACAATATTATGGTTAAAAAACATTTTAGCTTTTAATTATTAGAAGGTTTATGTTAAATGGGCATTTAATGAAAGAGAATGAATGATTATATATCAAAGAGGACATGGGTATCAAAATAAGAGAAGCATAAAAAAAAAACTCCAAATACCTTAATGAAATATGAGCTATATTTTCAATTTCAATTTTCCTTTTGACTATTTCTTTATAATAACCTTTCTCCGGACCTTTTTTAACCTACAGAACAAAAGTGAAATTACAGTAAAAATCCAAATAAATATTCTTTAAAAATGTAAAACTAAAGAATTAAAAAAATTAGTAATTCGATGAACCCAAATCTTAAAAAAAATCTGGCTACTTGACAAGAAGCTAATTTTTTTTAGGAATTTTATATATAAAACAAATATTTTTTAAAAAATAAAACCAAAGAAACTAAATTTCCTTACCTTTTCCCTGCCAATCAAATAAACACATTTTGAAGTCAAAATTAAATCTCGCTTGGTAATCTGCAAAAATAAGGATCAAAATTATAAACTGAAACATACTAAACATCATTATACTTAAAAAAAAAAACTCTACTCATATTTCTAACAATAAATTACATGGATTTAAAATAAAACTATTCTGCCCTTGAATGAAATGGCATTACACCAAAAATCATCTTAAGTTTGCAGTATACAAATGTTCTACGAGAAAAAGGGTAAATAGTTCTCATTTTTGAGTGTGGCAATTGAATACAAAAAGGTTTTCACATTCAATAAAAAAATTTATTTGTTATTTCAAGACATAAATTTATTATTTTTATCAGTTTAGCTTCAGTTAGAGCGTTATTTTAATTATTTTTTCCTTCGATTTTGACATAACAGGGCGCACGAATTTCAGGGTCGAAGGAGCAGCCAATAGGAGCAGGCGAAATTTCGGCGACAGCAGCGTTGTTTATGCAGATTCCTCCAGCTAGTACCTTTCTCTGCTGAAAACTTAAGCTCGGTTATGGTGTAGATAAGAGTATTTCAGATTGAAAAGTAAATATAATTGAAGAGCTTAGTGGAGAAACATGCTAAGTGCCATTTTTTAAAAATGTGTAATTTTTGTGTCAATGAACATATTGTTCCATCACAATTATACACAATTTATAGTTTCTTATGATTTACTGATTTCAATGCTGTTTGTGCATGTTAAATTTCAGGCTTGATTATATATTCTTCTAACATTCTAAAGACAGTGTAAGAGTAACTTTCAGATATTAAAGAATAATTGTGAACATGGAAGAAATTGTGTAAAAAGCATAGTTTTGGTGGCATCTGTAGTTTTGTGTAGCATCTGTAGTTAGTAGTAGAAAATGGAAAAGATAAGTTTTTGAATTTGCAAGTTTAAGGAAAGTTTGTTGAATCCCAACTTCGGCCACTACCTAAAGACAGTATGTAAGACAGTAACTGACCTTGAATCGCCGGTCGTACTTGTTGACTGTCTGTGCAAACTCCACCCTCTCTCTTTTACCGACCAGGGACCTCAGAGCAGGATTGTTGTCCAATCCGATGTAGTCGCCAACAAAGTTCCTGTTGAGACTGTACCGACGCCGCTCCTTCTTGTTAACAAACAGGTCAGAGGCTGTAAGATAACAAGTAGGTTTGTAACAAAATCTGTCACTTTGTCACTTAAATTTTTTTTTATGTGATAAATGTAGCTGGCGCTTATATGGATTTATAATCTCACTTTTTTAAATTGGTTTGAATATTTTTTTCATTTTCAATGAAGATTTTGACAACAAAAATATTCGAACCAATTTAAAAAAGTGGAATTATAGTGCTCTGTTAGTTGAATGTTCATTCAACCGGCTTGCCTTTGGTTACATATAAGCCGGTTAAGAAGGCGACTACTCTAAATATACTTATATGAAGATCAGAAAACCAATAGTTTGTATGCACCTACCCTGCTCTTTCAATTGTTGATACTGTTTCCTGGCAAAGTAATGCCTGAAAGCTTTCTGAATGACTCGTGCATACCCATCATACTTCCTTTCTCTCATCTCTTCCAGCAGGAACAGCTGAAAACATATTAACATTCCTTATAATTTAGCATACATATTCTGTTTCATTCAATGTTTTTTTTGTCTATGGAAAATGATCCAAGATGTATTTGAATCCCAAATAATCAAAGAACTAGCTATACTCTTTGCCAATTAAAAGGTGTCCAAGTAAAACGAGCAAGAAGTGACAAGCAAAACCGCGATTAACCTAAATGGGCAATAAATAAAACTAATTCTAAGATAATTAATTTAAAATAAGAAAAAAGTTTTGGTCAGCCATATGGTTTGGAACACAAAATCTACTTTTGTTTCTGATAAAATTACATAATTTCTACACTATTGAAATCTGTGTTAAATCTTAAACGAAATTAATGTTTCAAACATATTTTCTGGGTGGATTAGCAAGTATTTTATGGAACTCTTTACATTGGCAGAAGAATCGACTCAGTAGTATATACATTTTTATTTTATCATCTTTTGTTGGTTCAGAGTATAGCAATTAGCCCTAGAGCAAACATAAGCAACCGAACAAGGAGTATTAATTGTTAATAAATTGAAGAACAAAAATACAAATTTATGGTTGTAACAAAAAGGATTCTAAAAATATTATATAGAAAGAGTTTTAAGTCTTTTTATAAATCAGTAATAATATACAAAATTTTTATATACAAGAAAGTAGCTGCCAAATTTCAGAAAATCAAACACATATATAAACATACATATTATGTTTCATTACTAACATGCATAATTTTTTATTACAAGAGTACATTTGTGCATTATAAAATCATCTGCATATTATCAGCAATAATGCTCATGTGACTCGTCATCTACAAACTATATGATTCAGCAAAAACATACCGATTCTGGTGCTTTGATGAATATTTTTGATTTTCCTAGTTGATAGTTGTCCTCATCCATATTTACACTTTTCAAAATGTGAACAACCCCTTGTCTTGTATCTCCACGCCAGCTGGGCCAAGTTTCTTTTGTCAAAATAGAGTACCTGAAAAAATACACCATTTTAATATTTACTCTCAAACAATATATTAACCAATAACCCTTAAAGATAAAAAGTTCCCCTTTTTTATATCCTTTAAGTTAAATAGGTTTTTTGCCTTTTGAAAGTGGGGTTTTTAATGTATCTAAGTGCGAACCAAAAACTTTCCAAGACTAATTTTCTCAGTTGCACCTTTTGGTGACTTAGCACGTTCTTTCACTGAGCTTTCCAAATGTGTCTTAAAACTTTTACCTGTGCAAAAACTTTTTAAAGGGTCTGCGATAAGCATATCCAGCTCTCCGAACCCTGATGTTTTCTTTTAAACCTAGATATTCTACTTGATGCTTGACTCTGAAAAAAGACATATTCAGTTAAATTCTTTTAAATAATCTATCCACTATTCTTATAATTCATTTAGCGTTGACTTGCTGACTGCAACTTACCTATCTTCTTCCCAGTCATGGGACTTTTTAGTTTCATTGGGTTTTATACATCTAATGTAATGGGGTGTGCATTTCATTAAGGCATCTACAAGTTGGTTAGCTTGAGTCTAAAAATAATTTTAACATCATTAATTCACCAATATTTTTAAATATTGATTTTTATTTACTTTTATGCTAAATAATAAGCTTCAATCAATGAAGATAAAAAAAAAACTGAACTTTTTAATGAATAAACACATTTTATGCTATAAACACATTTTATGCTACAACCACAAAAAAAAAGGATTTTTTTCAGTCATATACTACAATAAACCTTTTAATAAAGTGCTCACATTAAAAAGTGAGAACCTTTTTTTGTTCAAATAGAAGTTCTTCATAGCGCAATATTGACTGAATATAATTGTAAGTAGAATTAAATAATAAAGTTTAGAGATTCCTAGTAAATAAACAGACCCACATAGAAAAAGCATGAATATGTAGTATTCTTGGGGTATTTTTTTTTTATTTGTTTAAAGCATTTGCATCCTGTGTTAAGCCAAAGGACTAAAATTGAAGCCCAAAAACAAACAAGCAAACTTGGAACATCCTACAGGGTGGTTACAAAATCCTAGAAAAAAAGTTCCCTGATATTTCCATGATTTCCCTGATACTTTCACAAAAATTTCCCTGATTTTACAATTACGTAGAAAACATGCAATACACACAATTTAATCCTGATATCGCATGAATTAAGACTTTCCGGATTATAGGTTAGCCTACCTAACTTTTCTACGTTTCCGAAAATCTGAATAAGTTTAGAGGAATCATGTGATCAGAAAATTCTTTTACAACTTGATTTCGTGAGAGAGATTGATCCTTCCCTCAAGATTGGTTCTTCGGGCAAATTGGATCAACAAGAAATTTTCACAAGAGCCAAAACCTATTGTTTAAGAAATCCAAACTATAAAAAATTCCCTGATATTTTGCAAAATTTGAAAAATTCCATGATAATTCCCTGATATTTCCAGAATTAAAAAAGTTCCCTGAGAATTCCCTGATTTCCAGGTTTTCCAGGTTCTGTTACCACCCTGTCCTAATTTAAAATTTGGTTTCAATACCCTTGGGAGAAATCTTATTCCATTAAAATAATTGCTGGAAATTTAAAAAAATTATTCACATACTTTTATTTTGCTACCGGCAGTTGTTGGCCTGCTTCTGATTGTACCAGAAACATTTTCAGTAAATAGATTTCTAATAAAAGCACTGAAATGCAAAACAAATAGCTTGTATATTTACAGATGAAAGATAAATGCTGCATTAAGAAATGTTCGATTTCATTTTTATATTTCACGATAGATATTAAATTAAGTACTTATTTACTAATTTTTTATACAAATTTGGAAAAATAATACACAGTAAGGAAATTATTGTAAAGGAAAGAAAGCAGACCAAATGCGTTTTGCATAAAGATAAATAAAACGCATGGCACAATTATCTATCAATACTTAAATAAGCTACTACAACAAAAAAATTATATCTAGCGTTTTTTTAAATTTTACTAACATTTTTTTTTTGACAAATATGAAATAATTCAAATATTTATAAATTACCTTTCACTGCTTTGCATAACCTGGATGATATCAGTAAAGAGAACATCCCGATTTTTTTCACAGAAGCCATCAACACAGTAAGTTACCTACAACAACAATGGAAATAATATTAACTTAATAAAATAACAAATATGGAGCAACTTATGGGGAGGCTGAATATTCATTTCTTACTTTTCCAGCATAATGGTGAATGACAAAGTCTACACCGGAACTTTGGAAATGAGCATGGCTGCCAACAGCTTTGGACAATTTCTACAAAAGAATTGATATTATAATGGAATCTTGAATTTAAAGAATCAATCTTGAACTTAAAGAATGGATATTATAATGGAATGAATATTAAATCAGATACATTAAGGTAATATTAGCTGCCCCAGTGGCACATTGGTTAGGGAGCTAGCCTTTGGAGCTTACGTGTTTGGGTTCGAATCCTGGTAAGGCATGAATAGTTGTGTCCATCAATAAAAGTTGTTATTTGTCTATGTGTATGTGTTGTCTCTTTCAATGTGTGTCTCGTGTGCCAGTGACATTTCTGGGGTTGAGTACGATAGACTTGAAGTTGCAGTGTTTGGCGAACTTGCGCCCCACCAGGAAAGTTATAATAAGGTAATATTAAAATTAGAAGTAACATATGATAACTAGTTATTTAGGTTTGGCTTATGATATTTGAAGGGGGCTCTGTGAGCTTAGCACTGTGACCAGATGTCTACTGTACTAATCTCTTGGAAAAAAATTCCTGCCTATTTATATTTAACTTTAATAATTGTTACTCAGTCAGTATCATGGTTTAGATCCTCTATCATGCGAGTGGGCTTGGGTTCGAATCTCGGATAAGGCATGGATATTTGTGTTGTCCTGAGTAATTTTATTTAGGAAATTATCAATACATATGATTTGTACATGGCAGTATTTTTTTTATCATTATTGCATAACTCAATTGCTCTTTTAATTAAATTCCACATTACTCTACAAGTACATAATTAAAATTGATGAAACATCATTTGGAACCTCAGTTCTTCAGTAGTTCTCCTTTACATTTATTATAAAACACAACCTGAACCATAACCAAGGCCAAATTGAATAGAGTATCAGTCTTGGACATCCTAAAAATTACCATTGCATTTAAACTAGTTTATTGAAAATTACTTCACCGTGTTTGTGGTATCAAAGCTGAAATGGATTTTAAAGGTCTTCACAGTACCAAACACTAATCGAAAGAAGCATGAAAAATCATTACTTTTTTTATTCAATCCAAGCTTCGCTCATTTTAACAATTTCCACTACTTCACTCGAGTCACACTTTCAAAGAGCTATCCAGACCAAACGCTGCCATCACATAATCGCTTGTTGTCCAGCCCTTATACTTTTATTTAATTATTAAGTGGTATAACTTAATACCTTTTACAGTTTAACCCATTCAGTCCCAATGACAATTTGGCATTATCATTTTAGAATTTTTTTTCTGATCGTTTATAGCCATTTATGATGTCAAAAAGCGCATCATTTGATTCTTCAAGCTTCCCCCCCCCCATAGGAAAATATTTTTTATTAATCCAAATAGATGTCAGCATAATTATTTTTGAAAATTATGATCAGAAAAATGATGATGACAAATGGCATCACTGGGACTGAAAGGGTTAACTTTTAACAGAGATCAATCATTACATTAAAAATCTACAGAAATGTTTGAATATCAGCACATAAATCATTACGAAAAAAATACTAAGAAGAAATATTACACCAAGGAGTTGGCTGTCAGATCCTTCATTAACCGCATGCATAGTGGCACACACATCATCCACTATAGACATAATTCCAGGGGGCGATGTCTTATTTTCTATGAGGTCACACACTATTTTATTATTGAAATATTCTATTGAGTTCCAGCTGATGCCTTCCTGTACATACTCTTCCTGAAATGTAAATAAAAGAACAAAGAAAACTTTATTAACAACAAGTTTAAAAGGATTTAATGCTTTATCAAACCAACCATGTCTGGAAAATTTATCCAAGCATATTTATAAGCAAAACATAAATTTACAATATTTGGTAGATTACTTATAGTTGAAATAACATGCACTAGAGCTACACAAGGGTTATTGGCAACAAGCATCATAATTTAGAACTACAGTCAAGTGAATAGACAACACCTGTATAAGCACTCAATGTAACTTTCAAAGGCATCATCATAATGCAGTGTCGGGACTGAAAGCACATTTAATGCACACTCCCTCTACCATGGTTATTATTCCTCAGTCCTTTTGGCTGCATAGATCCTTTATAGGTCAGCAGATATTCTGGCAATGCTTGGACAGTAACCTGGGGCCTTTTTCGTGTAAGGCAATCACCTTACCGACCGGGCTCCCCAGCCTCTTAGAACATGAAATAAACTTTTTTATTTTTAAAAGTGTCACTGATATATACATGATTTATACATAGTGTTCGAAACTTACCTGTTCTGCTTTTAGTGTAAGTTCAATAAATATTTGTTGCAGTTTTTCATTGACATAGTTGATGCAAAACTGTTCGAAGCCATTTTTATGAAATATTTCGAATCCATATATGTCTAGGATACCGACTGTAAGCTCAGTTATTTCAGTTTTCATGGCAGAATTTACAACCTTCAGAGAGAAAAAGAGAATAAAATGTAGTTAAAAATATCACAGTGTAAGGAAGTCATATCGCACAATGTGTTTTATTTTAATCATGTTTAATTTTAATCATTCAAAATTATGTGAAGACCTTAGATGAAAATATTTATTTAATGACTTAACTTATACAAAGAGCAAAATATAGAGTTAGTAATGATTAGCTTTAGTCTTAATAATAATCATAAATACACCAAATTATAATTAGATTAATATTGCTTTAAAAGGTATCATTTAAGTATAATCTCATTGAACTAATGAAAACTACAAAAAATAAGTAATTGTCTTTCATAATAGACAACAATACAAACAAGTTGAGTTTTAGTCCCTGTCAAAATTTGGAGACAATAATTATATATTGTCCAAATTTTGACAGGGACTAAAACTCAACTCGAGTCTTTTTAATGGTTCCTCTCACTTATTCCTTTAATTCACACTTCAAATATTAATAAGGGCTATATTAACAATTTCATTTCAAGAACTTTTTTATGTGTATAGAGTTAATTACAAAATCAATTACTAGTTTAATTTTAATTAAATTATACCAACTAATAAAATCTCTTAAATACATTTATATTTCTGACGTTTTGGCTAAACCCGTGCAAAATTACCCTTTATGAAGCGCAAGTCCCATGCGCTAAAATGTGTTTATAACTTTTAACATAAAATGAAGAATTGTAGATCTTGCTGCCACTAAATAATATAACCTTTTTTACTTATTTTGATCTTTTTCAACCTTAAAACTTTTTAACTTGTGACTTCACACTACAAAAATCTTCAGTTAGATAAAATTAGTGTTTTGTCATTTAAAAAAAGGCAGTCAATATTACAAAAATATCCTACTATAATTAATTTAATGGCGATAGGCATCATATATACCTTGACTAAATGATCAAAGAGCCTCGCATAAAGCCCCTTGGCCCAGGCATCTCTTGTGTAGCAAGCCTGCTCCAAGTTTAACTGCATGTGAATCGTTTCCGTTTGACCTCCCCATTTGCTGTCCATGACGCGACTGGTTAGTTTGGACTTTACTTTCTCGGCGTCTACTCCAAACAGGTAGGCAGGGAACGCCAGAACTGGAAAAGTAGTCAATAGTGTTATACTCCTTCTGATTACAATGCAGGCTTTGAAAGCACTTTCTTCTTCTTTTCTATTGTTTGGTTTTAAAGGAAATGATGTGAGTGTCACTGTTCTAAAAATAGCTTGTTTGAGGATCTGTTGTGAGGTTTAGAGGGACTGTCAGTCCCATAGAACTAATGCATTAGGTTTTAAATCACAACTTCCACAGAAAAATTGCTTTGCCATGTTATCCCTTTTTCCCCAGGTATAGGAATCAACATAACAACAAAATGAAACAAATTTGAAACAAAAATGTTATCTAGTAATTTAATTACATATTTTCGAAGTTTTAAAATGCCAAAAAATTATTAATTCAATAACCAGATGTTATTTTCCTTTCAATTTTGTTTTAAACTGATGTTATGATGATTCCCATACCAGGTGAAAAAGGGCTAACACGGCAAACAAATATTTCTGCAGAAGTTGTGTTTTGAAACTAATGCAATTAGCTCAATGGAACTGACTGTCCCTCTTAATTACAATTGCTATTCAAAACCCAAGTAGAGTGGTGAAAAAACCAAAACAGTGATACTCACGCCATTTCTTGGAAAACCACACAAGGGGGTAGGGAAAGAAAGTGCTTTCCTAGTTTGTGTTGTAATCGGAAGAACTATAGTGTCAGACAATGAAGGCCATAAATCAAACTTAATTGTTAGTTACATATTTTCGTAATCCCTCTCTGTTAGTGTTTTTAAGTAAATTCCTTGAAAGTTCCACTCTGCTTTAAAGTTTACTTTAAAGGGTATTTGTTATATTAAAAAATGGACAATGCAATAGATTCCTTTTTTGGGGGTTTTATTATTACAGTAGACACCGCTTAATGTGATCACGGTTAATGTTATCAATCGTTTAATGTTATCAAAATCGCTTAGTCCCGTCCTCTTATATCAAAATACATTGAAAAATCATCGTTTATTGTAATCAAATTGTTGGTTATTGTTATCAGTTTATATGTAAATTTTCCGAAAAAAAAAAAACGATATGAATGCTGAGGATTTTGAAGCATGGATGGAGATTGACGAGAAGGTTGCGCCTTCTACTTCAGTAACTGATGATGACATTTGCGAAGTCGTGTGTGTCAAAGATCAAGCTTCGTCACAAGATTCTGTTGCCAATGATGAACCCAAAAGTGCTATATCAAAGCTATATCAAAGATCTGTGCTGTGATCTGATCTATGCTGTGTCAAAGATCAAGCTTCGTCACAAGATTCTGTTGCCAATGATGAACCCAAAAGTGCTATATCGGACACAAAATTCCAACGCCTGCTCAGATGAGGGAGGCGGCACTTCGAATCTTGTATCTAGGTGTGCAAAACAAAGCCGACACGGAACACTTTCATAAACATTATGATTATGAGCAATTCGTGAATGACTTGCTTCAAAAGAATGCTAAACAATCGATAATTGATGACTTATTTTTCTGTTAATAATTAACATTGTCTTCTACAGTTCATCATTAAATGGGTAAGCATACTCACTATTAATTCTTTTTCTTTAGAAGGCATTAATTTCTATTAAATACTATAGAGTTTTACAGCAACAACTCCTAATTTAAAATTAATTTTTATTTTAATGGGTATGTTAAAAAATCATTTTTTTTTAATTTAAACTTTTTTTCGTATATTGTAATCAATCGGTTATTGTTATCAAATCACGTTGGTCCCGATGTGATCACATTAAGCGGCGTCTACTGTATCTTGAAATATTCTGATGATTCAATAATTTTTCACTCTTGAATTTCAATTTAACTGAACATGTAGAAACTGTAGTATAGTAAAAAAATGTACTGTCTACACACATCTATTATTAACATTCTTAATAAAAATATTCACTTTGTTACTTAACAATTTAAGAAGTTATTTAAATGATAATGATAAATAAAACTGAAATTACAATTTACAATCAAAATAAAAACAATTAACTATTAAATTAAGATGAAATTTAAAAATTGGTGCATAATTACATTGGTCATCTTCAACATTGGCATAATTTCCTTTTTCCACAAATGTCACGTTGCCTAAATGTAGTATACCAGCGACTACTTGCAAGACATTCATTTGGTCTTCGTCTGACATTCCCATAATGGTCATAGCTTTCTAAAGAGAAATGAAAGTTTGTTAAGTTTCGAAAATCCACTTCAAATAAACATGAAGAACACAAAATGCATATACTTCATGAAAAATAGTTTACATTAAAAAAAAATGAAACAAATACATTTATGATGTTTATAATTTTCTATTGAGAAAATGAATCGTTATAGTTCTTGATAAGAAATTCAAATAAAAGTTTCAAAATACACAAAAAAGATGTATTATTTTTTTTAAAATTGAAATTAAAATTTAACAAAAACATCCCTTTAATAATAATAACATTTAGAGAAATTAATTAACTCATTAATGACAACTTTGTGAACACCATTAAAACCCTTTCAGTCCCAGTGATGCCATTTGGCATATCATTATGTTTCTGACCATATTAAAAAAAAATAATAATAGGTCTGACACATTGGGATTAATAAAAAATATTTTATAATAGAACAAAAGTTTGAATAATCGAATGATGTACTTTTTGATACCATAAATGGCTATAGACAATCAGAAAAAAAAAATTCTAAAATGATGATGCCAAATTGTCATTGGGACTGAAAGGGTTAACTTCTTTTTTTTTTTAAATAAAAACATTACATTTAAGTTTTTGTTTGTGTATAATTCAATTTGTAATAAGGGTCTGTCTGGCATTGATTATGATAACAGATCGAAATTTTTAAACACATGCATTCCCTTGAAAATAGGAGAGCTAGAGGTGATTTAATTCAGTTATTCAAGTTCATAAAACAGGGAGACATGAAGTGCTTAGGTTTTGCCTTAAATAGCCGGACCAGAGGACATGATCAGAAATTGAATAAATCATGCTTTAGAAGGGAGGTAAGAAAACATTATTTTTACAATAGAGTTGTCAATGAGTGGAATGCTGTACCAGATTAAGTTGTGCATTCTAAGACAGTAGAAGATTTTAAGAAGTACAGTAAACTCCCGATTATCCGGGGAATTGGGTGGCGCGGCTTCCGCAGATAAGCGAATTGGCGGATAATCCGGAAACAAAATTTCTTCTGGATTTTATTAAGTAAATTACAATAATCAGCATGTACAAATTTACTTTCTTCAAAATGTCTATTACTGTCGTTTCTCCTATGCCATACTGCATGCACGTTTGATTTTTAGAGGATCCGTTTTCCTGCTTTTTAATGAGTTGTAGTTCGTCTTGAATTGTCAAGACAACTTTTTTTTAGTTTCGTACACATTTCGCCAGTATCAAAACCACATAAAGCAATACAATTAAAATAGTGGATAGTTTATTTTACAAATGACGCTTTTTGACAAAAACATGTTCGTGATGTACACCTGGCTTTCACCAGGTACATCACCAGGTTTCCTAATCATTCTTATTTTAATGCATTTGTTGTTCTTGTTAAATGTATTCGCCGTTCTTCGAATGTGTTCGTCGTTCTAGAAAGGATTTCGTTGTTCTCCAATGCTTTCTAAATTTTTTTTTTTTTAAACAAATAAAATTTGTTTATCCTGTTTTTTTTTTATTTTTTATATTTGAACTGAAAAACGGGAGGGGGAACAATGGCCCACGGTTAATCCGCAAAGCGGATAATCCACCCGCGGATAATGGGGAGTTTACTGTATCTTGATATCATTGGAAACTTTAAAAGTATTAGATTTATTTTGGACCAGGCCTGTTGTTTGTCAGCAATTTGTGTATTTGAATGGGTTAAAGAGTTTAATTGGATCCTGATTGGAAATTCAAATATTTGAATTTCCAATCAAGGACTAATGAAAAATCAGGACTTACCAGGGTTTCTTGAAAATCATGAGCATCATTTGTACCATCAACTTTAAATGTACCACTTTGATTTAAATACCAGTAATAATCAGGATTCATAATGCCGAGATTTTCTACAAATAAATAATTACAAGTGAGATTGTTTGATCAAGAAAAGTTATTTATTGTAGATTTTTACAAAGTATTAAATTTAAAACAGTAATAACAACTAGTAACAGTAAAAATTACAGGTTTAAAAATTTGTTTAACTAGAAATAGTGCAGTTATAAAAGCTAGATTGTATAGTTTTATTATGGAAAATAATAACCTAAAAATAGTTGGATCAATGCGGTTTCAAAAATCATTAAAATGCATAAAGAATTTTATCTAAACAGTATTTAACTAACATAATTTAACTTACGTTGCATATCTTGCGTTACGCCTGAACAGAGTTGATAAAATATATGAAAATTCCTTTCATTTGCATTTTGATTTACTACTCGAGACTGAAATTAAAAAAACAATTAAAATTAAATATTGTTTTAAAAAATTGGGTAAAGTAGAATTGCATCAAATAAGCATGTAAAAATTTTACCTTTTCAAGCAAAAAATTTGAAACTTTTCCACCTTCTGGTTCCCCTCCTTTGCTAAACTGTATCTCAATATATTTCCCCTAAAGAAAACAGTAAAATAAGGTTTTACAAAACTTTTTTAAGGAAATTTCAAATAATTGAATTTATTAAAAATTGGAACAATCACTTACAAATCGAGAAGAGTTGTTGTTTCGAACAGTTTTGGCATTTCCAAATGCTTCCAGAAGTGGATTTGATTCTAAAATTATTTCTTTAGTGTTCTATGAAACAAGAAGTAGTAAAGTATAAATTTTTTAAGACTGACAGCAACTATAATTGAGTTTAAAAACTTCCAAAATAAATATGGTTGAACCTAACACGATTTTAAAAATTCAATTAGTTTAATGCTTGAATAATTTAAAATGAAACACCAGACACAGCTTATATATTTTAAGCACTTTTAACAACATGAACAATGATAAGCAATAATAACAGCATACAATATAAATCCTTAAATGTAAACAGAAAATGCACATTAATTGCAGAGCTTGGTAGAAAACTATGCTAAGTGACACTTTTGAAAAAATTGAGATTTTTGTGTCAATGTACATATTAATAACTTAACTCTTTAATTATGCAGTGCAGGGCCGGATTTAAAGATATGCCGCCTGTAGGCTACGATCGATATGCCGCCATATATAGTTTTCTGGACAATTTTTTTTTCTTTCTACACAATAGAATCATCTATATTATATGCACTCTAAATCAAAAGAGAAATAGTAATAGGCGAATTTTTTAAACTGTTTTACCATTTTTCTTTGAACTTCCAAATCCGGGGGAGTGGCTGATGCAAATGTCCTCACAGCTTTCATGTTTACCACGAAATGTTACTACTACTATATATATATACGTTTACGATTTACGCATTAATGTAAATTATTTGTTTCTTTCTTAAAAATAGTATATTTATAATAATTTTTATGCCGAATGCCGATTCAATTGGACGTAAAATTTGCCGCCCCCTAAAATTTGCCGCTCTAGGCTACAGCCTACTTAGCCTATTTAGAAATCCGGCCCTGATGCAGTGAAATGGTAAGACATTAGTTAATATAAGTTAAGCAGTATTTTTAAAAAATAAATCTAGGACACAATTTACTACCATATACTTTTATGAATTGATCGACTTGATTAAATTTAAGATGTTATTAATGAATATAAATATTTTTTATTGGAAAAGTTAGAATGCATACTTGAACCCTAGATCCACCGCCAGATACTTGTGATATGTATGACATGATATACTTTGCAGCAACAGTTTTTCCAGCACCACTTTCCCCACTGTAAAAGCAATTTCATACTATAAAAACATCAATATTTCACTATAAAACAAATATAATGATCAAATTAAAGAAAAGAATTAAAGCCCCAGCAAAAGATAAACTCAAATAAAGTCTTTCGTGCTATCATTAAACATTGATAAGAGATCCAAGTTTCTCTTCTCCTTTTAGTAATAATTAAAATTTTAAAATCTGAAAAGCAAACAGTAAATAGTAATCAATTAATAACACTAGTTTAATTTTACAAGAACTATATCATTAAGATATTTTTTCTTTCAATTAACTAATATGAAATATAATTAAATGAAAATATTACGATGGAGTTCGAAATAGAAGCTTTAGTGTTTTTGTTGCGCTGAGTTTCTTAAACATTTTTCTGTCTAAAATATTACTCTGCAACACAAACTAAAACTTCAAATTTAGTATACAAATTCCTTAGTATAAATACAATTTCATACCCTAAACTCGGGACGACATAATAAAATTTTAGAAAAAAATCGGTCATGCGCGAAAGGCAGCTGCCATATAACTTTTTAGGTTTCAAAGATATTGCTGAAAAACGAACACCTTCTTGTACAAATCTTTAACCGAATTTTAGCGTATCAAATACAGTAGAACCTCGATTATTCGTCCCTCCTTTATCAGGAACTCTGTTAACCGACCGTCCCTAAGAAATATAAAAAAAAATTTAAATAAGGTAATTTTCCGCTGTTTAGGAAAAAAAAAAAAACCAAGATCAGAAATCTACCGCGATTATGAAGTGAGCTATCTCCGGCGATTCTGAAATCTGAATTATCCGGTGACTTGAAACTGGTGAAAATTCTTTTAAGACAGAAAACTTCGGAACTCATAAAAGTAAAATTTCTAGCAATCCTAAAATAAAAACTACTATTTAATTACCTTAAATTTTTTAAATTTATTATTTTACTAATTATACTTTACTATTTAATGAAAATTCTTTGCATCCAAAATTTTCGATTTATCCGACCTACCTCCGGTCCCAATAAGATCGCATAATCGAGATTATATGATCAACAATATTGATGAGTCTATAATTAGACGGTAATTCGAAATCGTGTAATAATTACAGAAGTGCCAATTGTACATGGAAAAAATAAAGAGTTCCTACCTTATAATCACACATTGGCTTTCATTGTCAATCAGCATGTTACGATACATATTGTCGGAAAGAGCATAAATGTGAGGAGGATTTTCATATGAAGCCTAAAGAAAACATTATTTTAAAATAATATCGTTCGATTAATTGTTTAAAAAATTATATTTTAATATAATATTTTGTTACTTACTGCACCCTGATATTGTTCAATTTCCCTTTCTGTAAAATATGGCATTTGTTTGAAGGGATTGACTGATATGAGCACAGGACCGATGTATGTCTTTCATTAGTTAAGGAATTTACTTTTTCAAAGATTGTAAATAACCAATTACAAATAAGTTATGACAATAGCACTACACCACAAAATTTCTTAAAATTACAGAAATTAAGCAGGATAAAGTGACCAGATGTCCCATTTTTGGTGGGACAATCATACATTTGCTCACTGTCCAACAGAACGAATGTCTCGACAAAACATCCCGCTTTACTGTTACAGTTCTTTCGCCAATTGAAATTTCACGAAAACCGGAGAAAAATATAGATTAAAAAAAAAAAGTGTGAATATTCTTTCTTAAAAACGTTAAAATGGCTTCAAAATTATTATTAGTCCTTTAATTCTATATTTGATAACTCGAGACAATGGTAACTATTTACTTGCAAATTTGCTTATTATTAGCCTTGCCTTAATATGTTCTTGTTTGAAATTTTGGATAAGAAACACTATAGTAATAAAAAAATATTATTTTACTTAGAAATTAATTATAAATTTTGTAATCAAGTGATAAACCAATATAGAGAACAAAAAATCGGTAGAGGTATAGCAATTCAAAATTGTTTTTAAAACAGTCTTCAAATCTTTTTTATAAAAGTAAAGACACTATCTCTATAGTAAAGACATGGCTGAAATGGAGAATATAACAAAATATGTTGCACAAATAGGTAAATGTAATGTAATGTTTCCGGCGAAGGATACAAATATTTGGTCGTCCATGTATCTCTTCCTCAGGTTGTCCACGATGGCAGGTTCTGTAATTTTGGTGAGCAGCACCATGTCATCCACACCACTGTGCTTGATGTGGTGGCTCTGCCAGTGGTAAACCTGCAAAACAGAAATGCCATTGTTAAGCAACAATATTAACTCATTAACGATGGTTGGTAAGAAAATTAGGAAAATAAGCTTTCTGCAGAAGGTTATCTAGAAAACAAAATCCAAGACAATGGAGACCTATGTCCCTAAAAATTTATATAAGGGAAAATAAAGTTACAAGAAAAACGATTTAAAAAACCCCCCACACATTTTTATGTTTTTATACGAAAATGAAGGCGTTAATGATGTTTATGTTTACAAAGTCGTCGTTAATAAGTTTAAGATTTTTAATGGCGAATAAAAAAGTGTTTATTAAAAAAAAAACACTTTATTCTTAACATAGCCAATGCCCATGATTCTCAGTACATTGTCTTAATCCTTTCAGTCCCAATGACAATTTGGCATTATCATTTTAGAATTTTTTTTCTGGTCGTCTTTTTAGCTATTAATGGTATCAAAAAGCTCATCATTCGATTCTTCAAACGGTTTTTCTATTACAACATATTTTTTAATAATCCCAATAGATGTTAGCCTTATTATTTTTAAAAATTATGGTCAGAAACATGATGTCAAATGGCATCACTGGGACTGAAAGGGTTAATATCGTCGCTCCAGAGGTACACAACACATAAACGGACCTTTTTAGAACTCCCTTCATAATTTCATTAAACAATTTCTCAATTCCAACTTTTCTATTATAAATTAGAATGTATCAAGATGACCAGATAGATTTCGAAGGTCTTTCAAAAGAATTTGCTGTTTTCCAAGAGGTAAATCTAAGACTTTGGATTCCATTCGAAAAACAATGTTAGAATGGACTATTAATTACAAAAAACTGCCAGAGTTTGCTTGTTTTCTCGTACCGCTCAGAAATGAGTATTATAATTACCGCTCAAACTTCAAATTCCATTAAGTTGACGTGCCCTTCAGTAAAGGCTAAGCGTATATATATTTTTTTTTTACCAAATTACTTGCAAAACGGACTTTGAAATATATTGTTTAAAAAATATGTCAATTGTATATAGAATAGATATGAAGGAATTTTTCTGGAATATAGAGGATAAGGATAATAAAAGAGGCATCCAAAAACTAAAAGAACAATCACAAACCATGGTAAATATAACTTCAAACATATTTTCTGATAAATATATATATTTTTTATCATCTAATAATTAAACGACCATTTTAATAGCGATGTGATTAAAAAAATTTCAGTGGAGTTTTAAACTACATTTTTTTTTAATTCATCTGAAAACCAATCAATTGGAAGAATTTGTTTTGTATGTGTGCTCAGTTTATTCTTTAAGTAATTTCTTTAATATATTTTTAAAAATCTACGAGCAGAGTTCTTGAAAAAGTGCTTGAATAAAGCTGAAATTACCATTTTTCTCTGTCTTGAAAAGCCAAAAAAAATAAATAATAATAATAACAGAATTAAGCATTTTGCAAACGATTTCCTGATAAAATTACATTTCGACATCAAATTCAACGATTAAGCATATCGAAGGTCATTATCACCCTCTAACTCCTTTTTCAGTACTAAAACCTTGCATTTCCTTTATGTAATCCAGCCTGAGTCATACACAGTGGCGATCACAAAAGTAGAAAAAAAATCACCATTCGAAGTGAATCACTGAAGTTCGCATGACGTAGGCAGTGTCATATCTATTACGACAAAAAAGGTAAACACACTCAGTCTACGTGGGTGACGTATAAAGTATAAAATAGACGTAAACTTTGTGGTCCTCTACTACATTTACAATCCCTATCCATTTCAAAACAATCAGATTACGGATATATCCAGAGAAAAAAATATATGAATAGGGGTTTGTAATAAAAATAAATGATTGCTGTATTCAACGGCAGGAAGTTCTTTTTAAACACGAAAGGGGTTGAGCCATGTATCCTTTTTCTGGTTTAACATGGTTGCGTTTGAAGTTTTTGTCAAAAATGTTGTAACATGGATATAATTTAATCTACCTGAAGATATTTGTAGAGTAGGGTCAAGTGGGGCAAGTGTGATAGGGTTTCTGCATTTTTCATTAAGAAAATTCGTTCTCTGCTTCAAGTAAATTCCAAATCCTAAAATTGGTAGTGAATTATTACAAGAAACATACATATGTAGAAAAAAAATTATATGTTTGAATTCCAATTTTAAGTGTACAAAATTTGCATTTCAAAATCCATTGCTGTTTTATCACACTTACCCCACATAGAAAGACCTACATAAAAAGACAGTTGCACTTAAATTCAAAACCTCAAAACTTTTTTTAAACAAAAAATAAGGTCAATATTTCTTTTTAGTTTAATTATAAGTGGTCTAATGTTATATATTGCAAACTTTCAGATTTTTAGAATGATTTCCAAAGTTACAAGAGCTGTTTATCACACTTACCCCACTTGACCCTAAGTCATAAGTTGAAAAAAGCTTTTTAAAATGTGGGAAAAAATCAAATTTGAAACTAAAATACACTCTCAAAACAAACGAACAATCTTAACTCAGTCTAAGTTAATTTTCACTCCTTTCGGTGTCTAAAATGCACTTCCCCTATAGGGGTGAATTTCACTCTTTTGTTTTGTTAAACCTCCAACAATCTTAACAAACACCAAACGAGCGATTTTAAGGCGATTAGGAGCGATTACGAGAAATTTTGGAGTTAATTTCACTCCTTTCCAGGGCCAAAAATGCATTTCTCCTATATGAGTGGTTTTCACTCTATTGTTTTTGAGTGTAGGTTAAAATTTTTTAGTTGTAGTAAGTGAAGATCGACTATGCCGTAAAATTTGTTTCCTTCAAAGTTTAAAGTTGGAGTGGTAAATCATTTTTTACACACGTGATTTACACTGAATAAAGGTTAATTTCGCATGGAATTAGACGTACACTCTTAAAACAAACGAGTGAAATCCACTCCAGTAGGAGAAGTGCATTTTCGACACTGGAAAGGAGTGAATATTAAATCAGACTGAGTTAAAATCACTCGTTTGGAGTGATCCTGTCGGAGGTTTAACACACAAAGGATCCACTCTAAGAGGAGAACTGCATTTTACAGACTGGAGGAGCGAAAATTACTCAGACTGAGTTAAAATCGCTCGTTCGTTTTAAGAGTGTATTAGGGTACGTTTAAAGTAGAGGTTACGGAGCCCTGTTCATTCCAATTACTAAATTATCTCAAGTGCATCAAATGTATAGTAAAGTGTCTCCAAATTGAATTTGGTTGCAACATATCAGTCGAAAAGATGTTTTAGATCTTTCGGTTAAAGTGATGCCATTTGGCATCATCATGTTTCTGATCATAAATAAATAAAAATAATAGGGCTGACATCTGTTGGGATTAATAAAAAATATTTTCTAATAGAAAAAAGTTTGAAGAATCGAATGATGTGCTTCTTGATATCATAAATGGCTATGGACGATAAAAAAAAATCTAAAATGATGATGCCAAATTGTCATTGGGACTGAAAGGGTTTCGACAAAGTTATGAGAATGACCTTCATAATGTTATTTAACCCTTTTGTCTCAATAAAATTTCCTTCGGTAAGAAATACTTAACAAATAAGACGAATTTCTTAAAAGTTTGGTGAACTTCATATGTTTCAGTGCTGCAAACCATAATTCAGCTCCTGCTCATTTCCCTAAAAGCTTTAGGGATTTAAATATCGCAATTGAATGAATTAAACTAAGAAAATTGAAGAGGAAAAGGGTCATTGCAAAGCCGAGAAGAAAAATGTGAAGACGCAGATAACCTTTTTTCTTTTGAAAAGAGCACGTTTATTGTTAAAAAACTATATTTGTTTTGTGATAATGTTTTGGCTATTGTGATTACTAAAACAATTTTATTCAAAACAACTGGTAAGGTTAGGTTTTGAATTATCGTCGCACTAGAGCTACACGAGGGCTATTGGCGACGGGCGTCGTATTTTAGAACCACAGTCAGGTGACGAGCCAACACCAGAATAGGCACCCAACGCAACCGTTAAGGGCGACATCGTACGCAGCGTTCAAAACAAGTGGAATTTTAGTTACATCTTTACCAAACCAATATTAAAAGATGATAGGATAGAGCAGACGGAAGCGGTTCAGTTCGGTGGTGAGTGACGGGCTGCATCGGGCCGAGCTCGTGTAGATATCGGATCGAGCTAGATTTCGATGTCAGTCCGATGATAATCAAATAAGAAAGTGAAATTACATCCAGATGAAAAGAATATTATTCATAAAGGAGTTAAGTTTTTTTCATAACGCGTAACCTCACTTATCCACAATAATGTCTAAAATTATATTTACATGGATATTTTGTGAAATTTTTGACACTTCTTAAAAATTACTTTGAATTGTGTATTTTTCTTTTGATTACTTGTATCACGCACTTCAACACATTTTTTGTGCATAAACAACCACGATTGCATAGAATAAAAAAACATTTTATGAACCAGCTTGATCTTAAAAATCTATAAAAAGATTCTTCATTTGAGGATATATTTTTCTAAATATTAGCAGAGTTTTTGCAAAAGAACTAACTTTATCTAGAATATTTTAGGAGAAAAAACATTAAAGAAAATAACAATCCTTTCTTGTCGCTAAGATATGTTCATACAAACTTCACTTATTAAACCAAATATGAAACTTTTTTACATTTAACAGACATAATGAAATATAGTTTCAATGTATAAAGTTGATTTAAAAATAAGTTAAGAGTATTAGTATGAGTTATTAGTAAATGCTGCTTTTCTGCAAATGTGCAAGACATTTCTCAATTTCTTTTCATGGTTTCATTTTAAAATAACATTGTTTTCCCAAAATTTATACATAGGAACATCTACCATTTCCTTTGTTTCTTCGGAATCACACAGAAGGTAATCTTTTTATACCTCGAAAATCAATCGGCTTATATGGTCAAAAGTCGACACAACCACTTTCCTCTATCACCGACATCACCTTTTAAGCCGAAGCTGAAACATGCTCCTTTTATTGTTTGATAAAAAACCATTAATACCCACAACCTAAATACTTTACAATCTCAATCAGCATCAACGGAACTTAGAAAACAAGAACACTCTCGTTTGTATAACAGCGAGTAGTAGCAGCAATTAAAAAGAGCGATTGTTTCACGAGATAAATTTAGTAAGTGGACAGGATTCTTTTTTTACGACTTTACCAGGAAGGAGTGGAAGCTCAAAATATTGTATAGAGATAAACTTGCTACAAAAGTCGTTTTTGTGTAGCCGGATGTTAGAAAAGAACAGTGTCAGGTTCTTTAGATTTCTCCCTCCACGGTGGCTGTGAGTCTTAGATCTTAGTCACAAAAGTATGCCCCTTACTTGGTACCCCATGTTTTCATTTTCATTTATTTTTTTTTCTTTATTTTACGCCTTGTTTCAGTTTTTTAGTTTTATGACTGTCATCATATTCCACCCACAAGCGGTCTTCTTTCAAGTTCGTGTGACATGTTCAAGGAAGAAGGGAAACTTCATTCCTTAAGGCATTTGCAACATTGGCTGTTTTAAATTCACTAACTTTTTGTTTTTACAAAGATGGATATTTTTTTTATAAAATAAGGTAACCCGGTAGAGTACCAAGGAATGGTTTTACTACAAATATTAGGTGTATTTTCATAATTAAAAAATACGACTAAGACTTTAATGCTTTTTTTATTTGTTTAATGATTGAATCTCAAACGTCCTCAGAACATTTTATAAAATTATCAAAAAATATTTCTTAATTTATATTTTACAGTTACTTTATATAAGAGGAAAAAATCTAATCACACAACATATAGAAAAGCTAAAGGAAGGCGCGACCGAAAGTCTTGTCACTATATTAATTCAATGAGGGAAAATAATGTTCTAAGCTTAATTACTCTAGCTGTATGGAATATTTTTACAAAAAAGCTTTTTTCCTGAGAAAAATGTGGCTGGTTTAAACGTCTATAATTATACGTTTTGAAACTGGTTTCATCTCTACTTAATCTTTTAAAAATCGTTTACAAATGGTATTCAATAGAGAGAGAGAGAGAGAGAGAGAGAGAGAGAGAGAGAGAGAGAGAGAGAGAGAGAGAGAGAGAGAGAGAGAGATAGAGAGCAATTAAGCGTAGAACATTATTTTATCTTAATGGATTCACAGAGGGAAGACTTTCAATTTAGGGACCTGACTACTGGTTTCAACACCTCTCAGCTCTTTTAATTTTTGACAGTTAACAGAATACATATTCCAACTCTATCTATATTTCATTTGCTTCTGACACTTCACTAAAAAGTTTAAAAAAAAATCAATACTTTAAGAAATAATGGAGTCATTAACAAAAGCAACTATAAAGCAGTCCTTAAAAATAAAACCATTTCACATTATCTAATGAAAAAAGGCATTTAAGAAAAGTCCGTTTCATCAGAAATTATAAAGCATTCTCTAATAATACTTGTAAAACAATTTCACATTATCTAACCAAAAAAAAAAAAGGATTAAAGAAAAGTCATTGCCAACTTTAACAGCAGAAAAACCCAAACAATCAAATGAAATCTCAAGACCGCTCATTGTGGGAGATACGGCCGGGTTGAGCCTCACAACAACGATTAAGCATGACACAAAGACTTCCTTCCGCCTAGCATGATTCCTAACTGAATTCCGTCAAGGTCGTACGACCAAGAAGCCCAATGTTTCCCAAGGAAAAGGGTCATGCTTCGCTTCCGGAATTTGCTAATAAGACTTAAGAATTATCGCTGAATGAATAATAGAATTGCTTCAACCTCTTGCGAGTTTACATGTCTGTTAACGCAGCCCTCCTCCTCCGCCCCGTTTAAACCGCAAGCCGATAACCTAGTCGGAATCGAGCATGTACTCAAGCATGTAATCCCGAAATGATGCATTACTGATGAGTTAAAACAAGGGGTGGTTTTTGAGAAAATCAGGTCAGTTGTTGTTGTTGGTAGTCACAGCGAAAAACGTTTAAAGTTTCCTAAAGTGATTGACTAGAAAAAACGTTGTTCACGGTTTGTCTAATGTTATAAAAAGATAAAAAAAAAATTGATATACTACACTAGCAAATGAATACCCGTTTTTCCCAAAAGCCTAAAAAATTGCAAACAAAAAAGCTTAAAACAAATTGCATTCAAATATATAAATCAATAGATTTGGTTTATTATAGGATTTAATAGTTCTTTTATCGTTATTTTAATTTATATCAACTTGAAATTAAAAAAAAAACCTTTACTGAATTTGTTAATATTTCAACCCAAATATAACATGCAACCTCATTCTTAAAAACAAAAATCGATGTCAATATCACCTTGAGCCGTCATCATAATTTTTCCCAAAACAAACATACACACAAACACACAGGTACATTATGCTTTTATTATAATAGTTGCTAAATAACACACTATGCTAATGAGAAATTAGATGGTTTTGGGGTTCTGGCAACAACTAAAAATGAGAATGTCATTGCTTAATGGTAGATTCATATTAATAAGAGTGTTTATATTTAACTAGACAAAAGTATGTCATGGCTATGGTGAAAGATATTTGTATTCAGTTTGCATAAACTGTTTATGGGAATGACTTATTAACTCATATTGCACAACTTTAAAACAGCAGATAATTTTTCCTTTCTTTGTCACATTTCTCTGGCTGTACTGAATATCTTTACAAACATTTTTGTTATATGATAAATGTATCTGACTAGGGATCTAAAATCCAACTTCTTGAAATTGGTTAGAATATTTTATTGTAAAATTATTTGTCGAAAATTCAATTAAAAAAAGTGGGAATATAGAGCCAAGCCCTGAAATTCAGCTACATTTATCATGTAAATCGTTTCAAAAAAATATTCAATACAACAGAAGAAATGTGGTTTTAAGATTTTTTTTCCATTGGATTAACACAAAAGCATTTTATTTTTTTAGAATCGCGGTCACCAGGGCTCATTCGCCCTTAACCTTTTAAGACCCGAGCAAAATCCTACACGTACATTCTCAAACTAAACATACTTTTCATACTAATACATGCTAAAAAGTATGTTTTGCAAAGAATTAAAAAAAATTGTTTAAAGGTTACTAGAGACATTCCTTAAAGTCTAAAAATACAATTTTTTTTTGTGTGCTATAAAAGCAACAAAAAAGCCGTACCACTTATTTGTAGTTAACATATTATTTTAACATTGTTTTTAATGCAAAATGCCTTTAAAATTAACTACTAAAAAAACTTTTTTCAAAGTTTGAAAAAAAAGTTTAAATTCATTTTTTTAAGAACTCTAATAATACATCTTTTGACCCTCGTTCAACTCCATTTTTTTTATAGAAATAAATGTCTGATACCTGGTAATCAAAGGCTGAAAACTGATATTTGGATATTTTTCTATCGGACCAGGTCAATTTCGGAACTAATTAACAAGTTAATTGTTTGTGGAGAGGTTTTAAAAAGTGACCCCAAATGGGGACGCCAGGTCGCAAGAGGTTAAAAAAATTTGATGTATCGCTATACCACACTTTCCTTTTGTAGGTTTAAAGGAAAATGCGAGCAAATCTCACTCGCGTGATCGTGGATATTGGAGACGCACACTTGAGCAAGATGCGACAAATTGAATTCCAAATATCATCCATTTCTTTTCAAGGAGGAAAAGAGTCAGCATGCAGAAGACATAAAAAGAACTCAAGCGAGGTTGAATGAGAAGTTTAAAAACTTCTTAAGTCAGATAGCACACGCATGTCTGATGGAATTATTAAAGGGTTTAAAAGTTGAATATAATTAATAAAGTGTTGTTGTTCTGCTTTTGGTTAAGACTATTTCAATTGTGTGAGGAGAAACAGAGGAGGTGCGATGGGGACGAGGACAATTAAACTTCCTAAAAATATCTAAATATAGGACATATTATAACTTAACTACCTCCAAATCTTATATTTTTAACCCCAATTAAATTTAATGACTTAAATTACTTTTTTTCAAAAATGAGCTTACTCCAATACTTAAAGTCTTAAAATACCCTGTGTTAAAGAATTTTTTTTGAATAAAATATTTATGTGTGAGGAAGATAATTGCGCGAAATCTATAAACCTTTTGATTGAAGCTTGAAACAGCCCGTGCAGCAAAAATCTCCGACGAATAATACCCCGTGGAGTGTAAGGGAGTGCACGTTAAATATCCTTCAAAGTCCTAACGCTGCGTACGATGTCGCCCTTAACGGTTGCGTTGGGTGCCTATTCAGGTGTTGGCTCGTCACCTGACTGTGGTTCTAAAATACGACGTCCGTCGCAAATAGCCCTCGTGTAGCTCTAGTGCTAAGGTAATTCAAACCGAATTGAAGCTTGAATAACTATTTTTGTTCAATGAAAAATTGACTTAATCACCTAAAATCGTTTTAAATTTTTTAAAAGAAACTCAATTTTTCATACATTCAGGTGCTTTATAAAATAACCACAAGTCAAAGTTTTCATTACGAATAATAATTATGTGGGATGTGGGACAACAGGATACCATAACTCCAATCGTATTGACACAATTTTTTTTATAGTATCTGATAAGCTGCTAAATCGAGAGAGAATTTTCGTTTCAAGGCTGATAAAGATGGGAGAGCACTTAAAAGATAATGTAGAAGTTTGTGTACAAATCCAGATTAGTATTACAAAATAAAATGTTTCTTAACAGTTATAAAATGTCATACGTGAAAAAAGGATTGAAGCACGGCTTATTTGGAACTTGCAGCAATTAAGGGGTCACAGGAGTCTTAAAAATGTGCAAAGAAGATACTACAAAGCATAGCTTGATCTTTCATGTCATTTTTTAACTATTCAATAAATGAGTATAATTTTTTTATATGTAATTCTACAAGATTTATTTATTATAAAACAAGTTTTAAAATAAAGGAAACTTTAGCCAAAACTAAAATAAATGATATTAAACATGAAGCTATTTGAACACATTGTGATTAGGCTTGCGCGGCAAATTGTGAGGCCAAAATTGAAAAAATGACCAGGAAAATGACTTTATATTGTACAAATATGTACAAACAAAGACTTATACCTAAATTCTCAGCTCAATTTTAATCAGAAATTATTTTTAAAAAAATTTAAAATCAAAAATTTTAAATTTTTATTAATTTTTTTACTAAAAAGTTCTTAAAATTATTTCTAATTAAAATTGAGCTGAGAATTTAGGTATAAGTCTTTGTTTGTACATATTTGTACAATATAAAGTCATTTTCCTGGTCATTTTTTCAATTTTGGCCTCACAATTTGCCGCGCAAGCCTAATCACAATGTGTTCAAATAGCTTCATGTTTAATATCATTTATTTTAGTTTTGGCTAAAGTTTCATAAATTTTAAAACTTGTTTTATAATAAATAAATCTTGTAGAATTACATGTAAAAAAATTATAATTATACATTGAGTAGTTCAAAAATGACATGAAAGATCAAACTATGTTTTGTAGTACCTAATTTGCACATTTTTAAGACTCCTTAGACCCCTTAAGGCTTCATTGCTATAAATTGCAGGGTTCCTTATCTGAAATGCCAATTAAAATTAAGGACTTTTTAGGGAACACCTAAGGCTAGTTGAGAAAAATGAGTTAAAACATAATTACTTACAGCTCAATTAAATATTAATTTTCATCCTTTGATTTTTAGAAACCAATCACTTATTACAAGAATTGAATCAAATTATATGAATAATATAACATTGGTTATTCAGAATTTGAATGATTAGAAATTTAAGCAAAAGGTTTTTTGATTGAAATTTTCGTTCAATTAAGGGGTCATAGGAGTCTTAAAAATGTACAAAGAAGGAACTACAAAATATTGTTTGATCTTTCATGTAATTTTTTAACTACTCAATATATAAGTCTAATTATTTTATATGTAATTCTATAAGATTTATTTAATATGAAACAAATTTTAAAATTTATGAAACTTTAGCCAAAACTAAAATAAATTATATCAAGCATAGAGCTATTTGAACACATTGGGATTAGGCTTGCGCGGCAAATTTTGAGGTCAAAATTGAAAAAATGACCAAGAAAATGACTTTATATTGTACAAATATGTACAAACAAAGACTTATACCTAAATTCTCAGCTCAATTTTAATTAGAAATTATTTTAAGAACTTTTTTTTAAAAAAATTAATAAAAATTTTAAAATTTTGATTTAAATTTTTTTTAAATAATTTCTATTTAAAATTGAGCTGAGAATTTAGGTATATGTCTTTGTTTGTACATATTTGTACAATATAGAGTCATTTTCTTGGTCATTTTTTCAATTTTGGCCTCAAAATTTGCCGCGCAAGCCTAATCCCAATGTGTTCAAATAGCTCTATGCTTGATATAATTTATTTTAGTTTTGGCTAAAGTTTCATAAATTTTAAAATTTGTTTCATATTAAATAAATCTTATACAATTACATATAAAAATATCATACTTATATTGAGTAGTTAAAAAATTACATGAAAGATCAAACTATATTTTGTAGTTCCTTCTTTGCACATTTTTAAGAGTCCTATGACCCCTTAAGCAATTTGTTTATAAAGATGTACCGCTGCCTCCCTTGACCAGATCCGCCTGTACTTCTCAGCATTGTACGGCTGCGCAATCTGGGGTGCCCGAATTCATACCACTGGACCGCATGTACTTCTCAGCTATGTACGGCGCGCCATCCAGGGTGTCGATTTCGTTCAGAAGGACTGCTAATTAGTTTAGCAAGAATACGTCGGCGATTTCGTCAATTAAGAGACAGAGACATAACTGAAGACGGTTCGTTTAATTGAACTTGTAAGTGATCATTTTAAAGTTACAGATATTTATAGAAAAAATATTATAATGTAAAGGAAAAGGCCAACATGGCCGCTCAACCACGTACTCCAAACTTGTCTATCTCTTTCAAGAGTTCGTTACTTTCTCTCTAAGCACCAGGTGCTCACCTCTTTTGTCCGTGTCGCGGGCCAAGTCTGGCGCGCGTATTGCCCGATTTGGCGACCGGATCTTACACCTCCCCCCTAAGGAAGCGCATACTTCACCTTAGTGAATATGCGTATAACCAGTTCAATAGTTCATATTATCAGTTCAACAGTTTGTTTTAGGTGGGGTGAGAGCTCAAAATAAAATGCTAAGGGAAAAGAAAACACAAAATACACAAAATTTTCATGTACTCCAAAATAGAAATCAATATATATATAGATATAACTATGAGATTGATAAAGGTATATAAATGAAATACAATTTTAAGGCATGTTTGTATGTATATATAAAAAAAAACTACACTTTCTCCTATTTTGGATTCGTACGCAAAATATATAAATTTTCCCTTTTCTTGAACTTTCCTACACCTCAATTTTAGATTAAATTAGTCATCTACTCTCACCGGTCCCTTTGAGGTAACACCGTATATATAAAGGGGCTAAGTGTTCGAGTCTTTCTAATGCACTTACACAATACTGTTATTCTGCTTAATGACACTATAAAACACTTCGTCTAGTTGGACGTAAACCGTTTGTGCACAAGTTTTTTTTCTAATGCGGTTTCGAAACGCACTTAATTCGTCATTATACAATTTATGATTGCTCTCGTTACTCAGTATGTCGGTCGACTCACTCGAGTCTCTTAAGTCACGAATTTCAGTCTTGCTTTGTACGCTCTTCTTGGTCACTTCTTCCTCATCCAACTGATCTCTCAGAGTATCTTTTTCTGACTCAAGCCGGCTTAAGCGAGGTTGTAGAGCCAACTTCTGAAGCGTTTCTTCGACTAGTAAGTCTTGGGATTCTGCCAGCTGGGACTCCAGCGCACCAGCTTGCCTGATGTCAGCACCGGCTCTGGTCTCAAGTCCTTTAGTCTGGGCTGATATTGTGACGAGCTCAGTCGGTAGTTTCTGAGCTATTTCAGCATGATCAGTTTTGGCCTTATCCAAATCAGATAATTTAGCAGCCATGTCTTGCAACTGCAACTCTAACTGCTCTCTCTTCCTTTCAGAATCTTGCCTGTATGTAGACAAGGCATTCACTTTATCGGCTAACTCAGACTTTTCAACTTCCAGTTTAGAATTAACCTTTTCTAGAGCAGTTTTAGTCTTTTCCAATAAATGTAATTGTTCTTTAAGGTTTTCTATTTCAGCGTTATGCTTTAGTCTTATGTCACCAATTTGGGTTTCATGGGAAGCTGTTTCGTCTTCTAAGGTCTTTTTGAGCATGGTCAATTCTTGTTCTCTTTCGGTCAGGAGGTCTTCCTGAGCTGCCGCGCTTTCTTCTGAAACCAGCAACTCAGTTCTAGGTGCTTTCAGTTCCTCTTTTAAATCTTTCTTTTGCTTCTCAACTTTACCTCGAGCTTGTCTCTCAGAATCTACACCATCTGGTAACCTGGAAAGTTGATTTCCTATTTCTCGAAAGCTCTTCTGTGATAATGCTTTTCCGGCAGCTTCCTCTTTGACTTCAGTTTTCCCTAGAGTAAACCCACTGCCAAGCTCTATGTTTGAGTTCAAGGCCTCAAATGTTGACCAACTCACCAACATCTCACTGACTAGTTTCTTTGAAACTGCGCACGTGACTGGTATTTCACCATGACGTCCATCGTTTACTTTCATGTGGACCACCTTGAGTTGGGCCAACTCTGTTTCTCCAAAAGCCGAAATAAGTTTAATCTTTCCTTCTCCATCGCATAATAGATCGGATATCAAGTCTGCTCGAATTACGGATATCTGGGCTCCAGTGTCCACGATCCCCTCGACCACGTTTGGTCCACATTTAAGACTAATTTTTTCAAGTTCATTGATTTTCTTCTTGTGGATAATGGGGGCAGCGACGGGTACAGAAACTCTTGCTGTCAAGATGTGAGGTTCCTCCTCCTCTACGGGTAAGGGTTGGACGTCTACTCTATTAGCTGCTGTTTGAGTTCTTTGTCCTAGTCTAGGGCATTTGTTCCGCAAATGTTCATATGATCCGCAAGAAAAACACTGCAACTTCTTCCGTCCTTCCTGGCCATTTTTGTCAGGAGCCCGGTCGTACAACCTCGTGTTTTCGCGCCTTGCTTCTGGTCCATTTTCATTTCGCCTCTGGGGGATAAATGTTTTATCCTTTGGGCTATGAAAATTTCTCCCCTTGTTGTCAGGGTTGGAACCTCTTCTCATGCTGCTCCGCAGATTCTCAAATGTCTCAAATTTATCTGCGAGCTCACCAGGGTCGTTGCATTCCACCCACTCATCCAAATAGTGATCTTTCAGTTCTGGACCCGACTTGCGCTTCAGTTGGTCCGCGATGATCAAGTCCTTTAGTTGATCAAAGTTCTGTATGTTGAGTTCAGACAACCATCCCTCGAAATACCCTCTTAACTCGAAGTAGTAGTCTCTCCACGTCCCTTCAGGTTTTTTCCGATGGTAACAAAATAGCTGTCTAAATTTCTCGGCACTAAGTTTAAAACGTCTCAGAAGCATGTCCTTAAGGTGATTGTAATCGTTCACCTCTTCTTCTGATTCTCTGGCGATCAGTTTTGTCACTTCCGCAGGCAAGGCTCCAATGAGGTAAGGTACCCATTGATGTTCCGGTATCTTCATGAATCTCAATTGTCTTTCGAAAATGTTCAAAAACAAGCCCATGTCGTCTTCCTTTAAATCGAAACTTGGAATTAGTTTACGCAATTCCCATTTGGGGCCCACGAAGTCTTCATTTTGCCTATTAGAAACTGTTGTTTCCCTTGCGTTTGCTTCTGCCTGGATTTTCAATTTCTCTAACTCGAATGCTCGCTCCTCTTGTTCTTTGGCCCACGCCTTCGCTTCTGCGGCCTCTTGTTTGGCAAACGCCTTTTCTTCTGCCTCTTTAGCCTCAGCCTCGTGCCGGTCAGTGATAATCTGTTGAAGAATGTCCCTTGCCTCTTCTTCCTTGTAATCAGCACTAGCAGTTATGAGTGCCTTTAGTTTCGGCAACGTGTCACTGGCCTCATGCTGTACACCCATCTCAATAGCTAAGTTAATTATATCACACTTTTTTGTTTTCAACATAAATGCCATAATTACACTGTATTCGAAAATTTGGCTAACCACAAAATGAACTGTCCTAACACTATCCTATCCACAATTCTACTATCTTAAATACGAATATGACTTATACGTATTAGGAGTTAGACAACATTTTTTTTTTTTTTTAAGTGTTCAAAAAAAAATTCGCAAGATCAAAAGGGTAGTTATGATCAAAAATAATACACACCAGTATTAAACAGTAATGACTATAGTTATAAACTCTTTAGTATACCCAAAATCTAATTAACACATCATTAAACAAATAACTAATTAAACTTTTTAAAAAAATTAGTTAAATTTGTGACAGTTTAAAATAAAATTCTCTTACAATACTTAATTTCACACATGAATTAACTTTATTCAATTTTATATAAAGTACTTAAAAGGTTAATATTTCTAAATAACCATTGACATGTGTATCACTTCTTTTAAAAAGGAAATTATAAACTACACTTTTTGAGAAAAAAAAAATCACTCTAAATAAACGTTATATTCGCATTCAATAGCAAAATGTAATCCGCAACAACAAAATAAAGCAAAAAGTTTCACAAAGATTATCGAAAACAAGACTTTTACTGAGAACAATTGTTAACGTTCACCTAATATTTCTTTAATACATCATAATACAAAATAAATACAGCAATACCGTTATACTGTTCTTCAAAATAACTGTTTCAGTTATATAAAAAAAAACATTCACAGACAGACGCCTGCCTCACAAAATATTATTTCGTACTTTTTTTTTTATTATTTATACTACACGGGTTCGATTATTTGAATCTTTAGCAACCCTGTAAAAAAAACACAACTTCCAAGGAGAAATATATCAAGGATTTTTTTTTTCCACCTTACACGTGTGTTCGAATAAAATATTTCTCAACATCTCAGCGCCATTTTGGGCAAAACAAAACCAACGCGTAGTTTTAATACAAAAACACTTTTTCTTAATGTATTTTTTGCAATACACTTAAACTTTTATGCATGTAAATTAATAACACACTATTTATTTTTACCTTTTTTTTTATTAATTATTATTTTATTTTATTTCCCGCTTTATGGGGACAGAACAACTTAATGTATACTCAATTTCAACAGTATCTCTCGTGTTCTTAATGCAACTTGCTGATGGCCTCGCTAGCCAACACCAATTAATACCACTCTGGATTAATTAAATACTAAACTTAACTTTGTTTTCATTAAGTCTAAAACTGGTTGAGTTAGTAACCATAAATATAATACGATAAATCGACTTCCTGTTTCGATTGGTAAGTTTGAATTTTTTCAGCCTAAAAATTTTAAAAGTTGATAAATTTCTGTTTCCTGGAAAAAAAAAAAGAATCACAATATTTGCATTGTCTACCGATTCTTAAACAATTTTTTTTTAAACATCCACCGGAAACACCGAAATTACATCAAAAACAAAATCGCTTACCAACCAAAACGGAAATTAAGCATTTATACACTAGTAACTTTAAGGGAGTACATGAAATTAAAATAAAACGAGCTCTCACCACCAACCTGTAGTGAACTCGTCGTCCGATGTTGAGGTCCTCGGAATCCTGTCGATGCTGCGCCAATAAAGATGTACCGCTGCCTCCCTTGACCAGATCCGCCTGTACTTCTCAGCATTGTACGGCTGCGCAATCTGGGGTGCCCGAATTCATACCACTGGACCGCATGTACTTCTCAGCTATGTACGGCGCGCCATCCAGGGTGTCGATTTCGTTCAGAAGGACTGCTAATTAGTTTAGCAAGAATACGTCGGCGATTTCGTCAATTAAGAGACAGAGACATAACTGAAGACGGTTCGTTTAATTGAACTTGTAAGTGATCATTTTAAAGTTACAGATATTTATAGAAAAAATATTATAATGTAAAGGAAAAGGCCAACATGGCCGCTCAACCACGTACTCCAAACTTGTCTATCTCTTTCAAGAGTTCGTTACTTTCTCTCTAAGCACCAGGTGCTCACCTCTTTTGTCCGTGTCGCGGGCCAAGTCTGGCGCGCGTATTGCCCGATTTGGCGACCGGATCTTACAATCATTAATAAATCAGATTAATATTGTGTCGATAATTTTTATTTAAAAAAAATCCGTAATGATCAAAGTTTATTAAAACTTACGCGATATTTTTATTATTAGCGAATCAATTAGAATTAGGCAATATTTAACGAAATTCTGTTAATTTGTTTAATGAAATTAAATTTTTAAAAATCTATCTCAAATTATTATTAAAAAGATACAAATTTTAGTTAGCGAATTAACATAATTAACTCGATCGTAAACTGAAGGAAAATAAAAAAACGGCGATTAAGTCAACAAGATACCATCTCCTAATAATTTTAGCCCACAAGTACAATAACAATAAAGACAATCTTTAAATATTGGATTAAAAAAGGTTTCAGTTATTTCTTTACAAAAAAAAATTATAATTCACTAATGAAGTAAATAATCCATAGCAAATATAACTTGCCATGCTGTCCAGCCCTTAGTTTTAGACACTAAATTATAGTGTGTGAAATTTACACAATTCCTAATTTTAATAAAGAAATATTTAAAAAACATTTTTATTATTTAGTTCCTTAAATTACCAATTTCTATTCAAAATATTGACAAGTACTCATCTTTTAGTGCCCTCTCTTTGAATTTATTATACTTATTGACGACATAGAAATTTATTTTTAATTTTGTATACACGAAGCATAAGTAATTTAAAAAACCAGTCTCTTGCCAAATACTGTGATGCTGTAATTTATTATTATTTGTGCTTTGTTAAAGCTTATCTGATTTAAATTTCTAGGCTGCTTGAACGGGAATGTTCTCTTACGCTGCTACACTCCTTGCCAACATAACCTGGGAAAAAACAAAGAGTAAAAAGGCAGAAGCAAAAGCGCGATTGGTCCGTTAGTTGGAAGCTTTTGTAAGGTAATATTTACACACAAAATGGTCAAAATACAATTTAACCAAAATACACTTTTCGTTCGGATAGAATTGCCAAATTTTCTCAAATAATATTCAAATCTGTTAGACCTTAAGTGAAATTAATGTTTCAAACATGTTTTCTGGATGGATTGACAAATAATTTATGGAACTCTTTACATGCGCGGAAGGATCTTCTCCATAGCATATTTCTATTTAACCAACTTAGGTTGGCAAGGAGTGTACTATATATTTTTTTTTTATTTATTCATGGTTGATATTTTCTTGGTTGGTATTGATACAGTTATTATTATTATTAAATAAAATGTAAACGTGAAAATTCCATGAGTCACGTCCAACGTGGACATTTAACATACTTTACAAAGAAATGCCTGTAGCAGGCCCCATTCACCCTATCAACAATAGCAATAGGGTGCTTTTGAAGAGGCACCCCGAGGTATTTGATCGAATATCAATGGGTGGGGGAATTTATTATCCTCCCACCATGAACGAATAACATATTTCTTGCATTTTTTTAAAATATATGTAGGAAAATATCCTTGAATATGGGGAATGATCTATACTGTTATAATTGGCTGGAAAAATATGTTCAACGTCATGTACAATGTAGATAATATTGGCTCTTAGTGAAAAACAAGAAAAGAAAAAAAAACATCTATTAAAGGTGTCATATTTTTGATGTTTCCAATGCTTTTATTAGTCGAAGGGGGAGGTGGGGGAAAATGAGGATAAAATCTAGCATTTTTTAAAAATTATCTCATTAAAAACCTACTTTTTAACTAATCTTCATATGGAATTTTTTTTGTATGTAATATACATTTGAACTATTTAGATTTTAAATATATAGATATTTTTAATTTTTTCCCACTTCATGTTTTAATATCTGGCAATATTTAAAGAATTTAGTTTCATACACTCTTGGGGAAAATGCGTATCTTTGAAATTAGTTCAAGATTTTTTTTTTTAAAGCTATCGATATATGTTCAGAGTCTCAGTATCTCTCTTATTACAGAAATGCGTTAATTACTTTAAACAAGAAAAATAAATAAACTTTCTCTTGTTTCTTCTTCTTTAGCGCTACAGCCGATTTCCGGCCAAGGCTGCTCAACAAGCTTGGACCATCTTGACCTATTAGACGCCAATGGCTTCCAATTATTCACACTTAAATTTTTCAAGTTTTTTTCATATCGTTCAACCACCTCGACCGGGGCCACCATTTTTTTCTGTTTCCTACTGGGTTTTGAAACGTTATTTTTTAGTCGGTTCTTGTTTCTAGTGATACTAAAAAACTGACCCAATTTAAAAATTATAGTTCCATCTGTGTAAATCACTAAAATTTTTCAGACCAGATAAAAACAGATAAAAATTGTTCAGTTTAATTAAAAAACTTCATACAAGATATCCATTAAAGTTAACCAATCGTTAAGTATCTTTATTTGGAGATATCTATTTTCATTAGCAAGTATACTATTAGCAAGAAAACTCGATAATAGTCTTGCGAAAACAAGTTTCCAGTTATAGTTTGGTTTATCGAAATTTCCAAAGAATATAAGACAAACGGTGACCAGAGTACTGAACAATTATTGAAGTTTTAATTAAATGGAATTTTAATAATTAAATGGGATCAACGTGATAAATATAAACCAGTTTTTAAAATAATCAATAGTCTTGCGAAAATATGTTTCCTGCTATATAGTTCATCTAAATTAACAAAATATAAAGGACCACTGGTGACTGAGCAATTTTTGAAGGACAAATTAAAGGAAATTTTAATAACTCAAAAGGGTATTTTGAAAAATAATCAGTTTTTTAAAATAATCAATAGTCTTTCGAAAATATGTTTCCGTCTATAGTTCATCTAAATGAACAACATATATAAGACAAATGGATACCAAAGTACCGAATAATTTATGAAGGACAAATTAGAGGGAATTTTAATAACTTAAAAGGGTCAACATGAAAAATAATCAGTTTTTTAAATAATCAATAGTTTTACGAAAATAAAACAATTTAGACCAAAGCACTGAACAATTTATGAAGGACACATTACAGGAAATTAAAAACTCATCAACATGAAATAATTAATCAGTTTCCACCACAACCTCACCTGTTTAATACGGTATCCATCGCACTCGTCTCCCTTCTTTTTCTTCATCCCCATATAAACCAGTCACACACACACACACCTATTATATCCCACTAGAAACCCGCACGTCCGCAGCCTCCGACGACAGTTGGCCGTCTGAACACAGTTTCGTGCGGCATGCCAGTCATGGGCCGGCGAGCAAGAGTGTTGACCTTCTATCCCACTAGGCGGCCCACACTGTTATGAGGGGGATGGGTTTGGTTATTTTTTGGTAAACAGTTGTTAGGTTTATTTATTAAAAAAATAAATTTTACTCCTTGCCAACCTAAGTTGGGAAAATAGAAATATGCTATGGAGAAGATCCTTCCGCGGATGTAAAGAGTTCCGCAAATTATTTGTGAATCCACCCAGAAAACATGTTTAAAACATTAATTCCGTTTAAGGTCAAACATATTTGAATACTATGTAAGAAAATTTGGCAATTTTATCAGAATGAAAAGTGTATTTTGGTAAAATTGTATTAAGATAATTTTGCATGTAAATATTACCTTACAAGAGGTTCCAACTAACGGATCAACCGCGCTTTTTACTCCTTGTTTTTATTCAAGTTACGTTGGCAAGGAGTGCAGTATCGTTATACACTGGGTGATTGTTGTTTAACCTCTTCCTTTAGCTCCCGTCAAAATAACGGGATGAAGTGTTCAGAAGTAGCGTGCCAATAAGATTAAAAATAACTTAAATCCACCAATTAAAACGCAAAAAAGCGACCGATTAATGAGGAGATCCGATTAAACGAAATAAAATTGTAGATATAATGTGACAGAAGCGGTTGTGGAGCAATGGTATTTGTTTGGAGAAGAACATTGAAATAAAAAAAAAACAGAACCTACATGGTACCATGACAAATCTAGCAGTATTTGTGGCATGCTGAATTTTATATAATTTTTTTTAAACAAAAAGCCAATCATTATTATCATTTTCCTGAAAAAGAAATTTTATCTAAAAAAAAACTAACGGCATTGCAGTTTTCTATTATTCCGATTTTCTATCTAATTTAAAAAGTATAAATGAGAAAAAAAATTGCATACAATTAAGTATCAAATTGATATATTTCTTTCACATCACTCTGAAAGGTAAGAAACGATTTATTGTAAATTAACCCCCTGGGTAATGCAACTATAAATAAGCTTTTATATCGAGAGCAGGTCTATTGAGAAGTTGGAAGCAGCCAGGGGTCTGATAAACCAGAGGCCTCTCCCATTCTAAAAATTTTAATGGTAAATTGAAATTTTTTAGAAGCTACTCATATATCCGGAAATATCGTGGTACAATGATTGGTTATAGATTTTAGTGGAACATTGTAAAACTATGATTTGGGAAACAATTTGGGGTTTTACATCCTATAGTATTTTATGGGATTGGCAGAGGAAGTATTTTTTTATTTGAATGTTGAATGACTACATCTTAAATACACTTTACAGAAAGCAACTTAACGAATAAATATCAGTTAATTAATTTAAAACAAAATTAGCAAATTAGATTTCAAATAATATCATTTCAAATAAAATGCAAAAAAAAAAATTAAGAAGCAAATTTGTAAAAAATCATTTTTTAGCTTGAATTTTTAATTTTAACTGTATTGATTGACTATCATGTGAGCTCTCGAGTTAAGTAAAAAAATACGTGATATAGGTTGGGTTTAAATTCTATTACAAAATTAATTTGTTAAAAGATAAATTATGAATATCTCTTTATCTCTTGTATAAAGTTCATTTTGAGAAAATCGATGAAAAGCAAAGGAGATAAGTAGATATCTCCCTAGCAGAGTCCAATACAGTACTCTATGTGATTGGGGTTAACCTCAAATTGTTGGCATTTTGGGCATTGCGGAAAGACTTTCACAGCTCCAGAGAAGTTTAAACATTTCAGATGGCCACTTGCAAATCATGAGGTTCTCTATGAAAAACGGTAAAATGGCAAACTTGTTGGAATCTTATAGCTTTAATTGTACCTCGTTAATTTTCATTTTAAGTAACATTAACTAGTTACTTATCAAATAAAGTAACTGTTAAAATCTATTCCGAGATTCGACACATCTCCTGATATACAATGGGTGTCACAATTGCATCTCACGCTGATTACAGAGGAGAGAGACGACACAGGATAAGCGTGTGCGGCAGTGAAGCGGAAATCATTTTGTTTTAAACTTGCATTGTTCCGTGAGCATGTGGGTCGAAGGAGCCACGCGTACCCTCGCGCAAAAAAACAACAACGGCCACGCTACTTTCACAACAGGTTCGTTAGTTGGAAAGAATGGTAATATGGTTAGGTTAGGTTTTAATTATCGTCGCACTACAGCTACACGAGGGCTAGTGTAAAACACTTCTGACTTTTCGGAAAATGTCGGCAATTAGCATCTTCAATATTAAATAGACATCGGAATTTGCTGCAATATATGCACTCAATGCGCATGTTATTAAAAAAAATTAAGATTTATAAGAGCCCATTTGTTTAGTGTGGGCACTAGTCAACTAGTCATATGAGGTTATTGTTATCGAAAGGAGTCAACTATACCTCGTTTATCTAGAATGCGAGCCTCGAAAGCATTTTCTTTCCCCATCCCTGCATGCGATTTTCGTCGAAACGGCGTGAGAGTGCTTTTCCCCCCATCCTACTTGGGTTTCAACTATTAGGATTGTTAACCTCCCCTCAACAGAATCTCAAACGCGCTAGGTTTAGAAAAGCGATGCTTCCCCCCGCTATAAAACCAAGCGGAGGGATGGGGGAAGAAAGCCTTTTTGAGTTTTTGAGGCTCGCTTATTAAATAGACAAGGTATAAGACAGTGTAAATGTTATTTGGTTCTGTTTTTTATTTTAATTTGTTTTCTTATAGATAACTGTAAGTGGGACAAAATTGTAAGTGTGCCTACGTAGGGTAGCCCAGTTGGGCCCATGTGGTTTGACCAAGAATAAAGGAAGTCCTCGAATGGATCCCATATGGGTAGAACCAAACGGACCCATTCGGATTCCACATTAGTGAACTACCTGGGTTAGTTTCAATACAATGCAACCTATCTTGTTGTAGTCTCTAAAGCCTCGGTTTCCTCGGAGTCCGTCAACAGTTTTAAGCGGTCGGACTTAAGGGGACACAGGAGTCTTAAAAATGTGCAAAGAAGGTACTACAAAACATAGTTTGATCTTTCGTGTCATTTTTTTAACTACTCAATGTATAAGTATAATTTTTGTATATGTAATTCTACAAGATTTATTTATTATAAAATAAGTTTTAAAATTTATGAAACTTTAGCCAAAACTAAAATAAATGATATTAAACATGAAGCTATTTGAACACATTGTAATTAGGCTTGCGCGGCAAATTGTGAGGTCAAAATTGAAAAAATGACCAAGAAAATGACTTTATATTGTACAAATATGTGCAAACAAAGACTTATACCTAAATTCTTAGCTCAATTTGAATTAGAAATTATTTTAAGAACTTTTTTCTAAAAAAATTAATAAAAATTTAAAAATTTTGATTTTAAATTTTTTTAAAAATAATTTCTAATTAAAATTGAGCTGAGAATTTAGGTATAAGTCTTTGTTTGCACATATTTGTACAATATAAAGTCATTTTTTTGGTCATTTTTTCAAATTTGACCTCACAATTTGCCGCGCAAGCCTAATCGCAATGTGTTCAAATAGCTTCATGTTTAATATCATTTATTTTAGTTTTGGCTAAAGTTTCATAAATTTTAAAACTTATTTTATAATAAATAAATCTTGTAGAATTACATATACAAAAATTATACTTATACATTGAGTAGTTAAAAAAATGACACGAAAGATCAAACTATGTTTTGTAGTACCTTCTTTGCACATTTTTAAGACTCCTGTGACCCCTTAAGTCCGACCGCTTAAAACTGTTGACGGACTCCGAGGAAACCGAGGCTTAAGCAGTAGTCCCAGCAACAACAACAACAAAAAAAAACCTCTGTAGCAAAAAGTAAAAAGTGGTACTCAAAAAGTAAACCCGCACAAAATAAGTAGAGATTATCACTTAAAAGTTTGTTAAACCAAATCAACGAAATGGATGTTCCGATTTCAAGATTCTTTAGGTATAGATAATCAACGCTAGTTTTGGAAATACTGATAGATATGGATCAGAAAAAAATTAGCCGTATTAAAATTTTAATAAAAAAATTAGGAAAAAATATCAATGCCGATGGAGGATTAAATAATACAATGGAAGGAAAGTCTTGTACAGCTTTGTATTAGTAGGATTAGGACATTGTGAAACTGATAACTTTATGCTCAAGACTTCAAATAACGTTAACGATTTAAGTATGCGATACGTAAGCAAAATTTTGTATGTGTTGTCGTTGCCCCATATCCACACATTTTTTTTTATATATATGCTGTATATGCTATAAATTTTATAATAAGTAATTCTGGTGAATATATTCACCAGAAATACTCATTTGCATACTCATGATTTATAATTTTTAACAGTGTTACAAAGGTAATTGTAAAATAAGACGAAATGAGGAAGACATTGCTGTTTTTTTTTTGTGTGTATCCAAACTACATTAAAATCTTGGCAGAAAAGTTACAAATTGATCTTTAGCCAAGCATCAAAAGCACAGACCCAACATTATGCAAATCAAACGGCCCTCAAAGTCCTGTGAAGTCTTACCAGAGATTATTCACCTTTGGACACAAACTCAGCATACACTGAGTGGGAAATCTGGACCCAGTGCCCACGCATATGTCACACACCCAGCATAAGAACACCGTAACATTCTTTTCCCAAAAAGCAAAAAGAAAGTCACCGAAACGGCCATTCTCACTCTGCTCGAGCGCATTTAGCGCCGGCCATTTATAAATTGGGGTCATCAGCAGAGAAAAAGAAGCAATTTTCGCTAAGTAACTCGCAAGCCCCATATCCTTATTAACAGCCTCTAGAAATAATAGAAATAAAAGGGACAGTTAGGAAATGTCAATCTCACTATTGGGACCATAGAACGGGTATGTTATTTTAAGTTGCATGACGCTGTATGTTTCAATATGAAAATTCGTTCTTGAAAAAAAAAAGTGATCAAAATCACAAGTTTTAAACCGTATATAAATTTTCGAAGTACCCAAGAAAAGAAAACATGGGCACTGTATATGGAGAATGTAAAATAATTGAAAAAAAGGAAAGAGCTAAATTTATTATAATATCTAAAATTGCAAAATGACCAACATTAAAAGTTACCAACAAGAACTTTTGACAAATCAGTAAATTGTTTTAGTCAGGATCATAAATTTTTAATGTATTTATCAGTTTCCGGTGTAAAGTGTCACACAATGAGCGAATCTCTGAGTCAGTCTTAAGAGTCTAGTACGTTTCGTTTAATTTAATTTTGAAGAATTTTTTCAGGGTGTTTTAAGCTTTTAATATACTCAATTTCTAAGGCACAATATCTCACATTCAAACAAAACAGTTAAATTATTAAAAAGAAATCGGTACAGTATTATTCGTAGTTTAATTAGTATAATTTATCACCTGACACCAAAAAAAAGAAAGAAACATAATAAAAACCTTCAAACTGATGGCTATAATTATTATAATTTAAATTCACATTATAACATCAAATAATGCAATGTAAATCGGTCCATCGAAAATATCATATTATTCAAACCTACATACACTCCTTGCCAACCTAAGTTGCGTAAATAGAAATATGCAATGGAGAAGATCCTTCCGCGGATGTAAAGAGTTCCATAAATTATTTGTGAATCCATCCAGAAAACATGTTTAAAACATTAATTTCGTTTAAGGTCTAACAGATTTGAATATAATTTGAGAAAAATTGGCAATTTTATCCGAATGAAGTGTATTTTAGTTAAATTGTATTCACATCATTTTGTGTGTAAATATTACCTTACAAGAGTTTCCAACTAACGGACCAACCGCGCTTTTCCACCTGCCTTTTTACTCTACGTTTTTACCCAAGTTAGGTTAGCACGGATGGTAGTGGAATCAAAAACTAAGTAGCAATACATAAACCTAGTGACAGAACGGGGAGAAATTCGACAAGAAACTACTGAATAAAAGCCTTGTTGCTAAAAGTTAGAGGGAGACCCTCGATGTTTAAACAATGAGGCCATAAATTCAGAAGAGTTAATTCGCTGTCTCCGGTCTTTTTGGGGAAAATGGTTATGGGGTCAATTTCTATGGCGACTTTTGGCAAGAGAAGAAAATTCTTTTTAGTGTTAGGAATAAAAAAAAGTTATTGGTTATTGAAAAAGGAAGGATTATAAACTTGAGTTATGTTATTGCGGTGTGACATGCAGGGCCTGTTCTAGGAAATTTCAGATTATAGGCACAACCAATTTTGGAGGCCCCTTTACGCAAAATGTTGTGTATGATTGCAAGTAACAATGGTGCTATATGACCTATGTATAAATTTTTTTGCTACAATTTTATATAGGCTTCCTTATAAACATGGATAAAAACAATTACGTTAGGTCAATATCTCAGTCAAAATTGAGAAAAAAATTAAAGGTGGAGTATCAGGATTTATTTTAGTTCACTGATATTTTTGGGATTTTCAGCATTTAGCATAATAGAAACTGAAATTTAGAGGGCCCCTAGGCCCAGGCCTAACGGGCCTTATGGAAGAAAAGGCACTGGTGATATGTAAGAAGAGAAAGTTTACGGAAGTTTTGAGTTTTATGAAAAAGAATCATTCAAACGAAGGTAGCAATTTATCAAAATATTTTTTTTTTCAATCGAACAAACCTCAAAATTTGTGTACATTTTTAAAAAACTTTTGAAGATGCTTGTAACTGTGTAGCGGTTTCATACACATTTTTGAAATATGTAGTCGAAAGTGAAGTGTGCCCACCATATATGATAGAAAAAAGACAACAGAAATGTTAAGAAATATTTTCGAGTCGAAATTTTAAATGTACACTTTTTTTTAATAACGGAATAAATTTTGAAACTTAAGAATAGTACTCACTAGATAAGTTTATGTTAAAGACGTTTATCAAAGTTTAACCTTCTCGAAGTAATTTAAATGGTAACAAGTGATGCTTTAAAATTATAAAATGCCATACGAAATAAAAGTGCAGATTTTAACTGAAACATTTACTTTATAGTAAAATAATTATTAGAAATTATTTATTCTACTCTAATAAGAAAAAAAATCTGACTAAGAACATCTACTCTTCAACGGAACTCACTTAAAATAAAGTGCCCCATTTGTTACTGTAAATCATTCATAAGTCCGACTCTACAATACTTAAGAACAACCACTCACAGGTTATTGACTTAAAACACATGAAAACCAGGAAGCAATCCATTTCAACACTTCCTAATATTCACCCGCACAAAGAGAGAAATAAAAAAAAAATGTTCAAGACGTTAAAATGCGTATGAAATTATGATGCCGCGTGAGAGTGGAATTACATAGATTTTGCGAGCTTATTACCTTATGAGCTTGTTCGACCACATCGAAAACTAGCGTGCAATATATTTAACAGCTGCTTACTTTCTAACGGCTAGTCGCTGGGTTAATCTGACAAAAGTTTAACATTTTTTTTATAGTAGAAAGTTAATTTTTATAAAGCCCAGCCGTACTTGTGTTTCTAAACCCAGCACTGCCAAAGTGTCGTGCTTGAATTTTATAAAAACAAAGTACATAGTAGCGCAACGGATGTGTAGTGAAATGCTTCAAAGTTTTTTGGTATTGCATGGGTTGAACCATTTATCAGGTTTTGGTCTACAAACCTGAAAAATGGTTCACCATAACACCGAAAATATGGTGAAATATTTCACCCCACAGCCGTTGCAGCTACTATGAACCACTATTAATGCGAAACCAATAAAATAATTAAAATTTAGCTAAACCACAAAAAAGGGAAATAAATTATAAAAAAAAAAGAAATTAGCAAATACTAATATATTTCCCTAAAAAAAAATTGCTAAAAAAGTTGCATTTCTGGGATTGCGACACGAAGGAATACATATAGGAATACAACATGCATAATAAGGAATGTCAACAAAAGTGAGAAGGAAAGAAATTAATTACTGGATGTCTTTAATAGCATAATACAAAATTATTTATGTTTTGACAGTTTAATCAAATATATTTTTTCCTTGGCAGATTTGTTGTTTGTTTTTCAATTGTACCGAGTTAGTAATTTTTCAGTTTCCAACTTAGAGTAAACTTTATTTCTTTTGTGTATGGGTATTATTCCCGGCTTTTAATATCCAGCATAGAATAGCAGGTTCATAGAATGCCAAGGAACAACACAAATGATGTTTCGGCTTCACGGAAGACCGCAGATGTTAAAAATTATCTATGGCTTCAATTGTAGTTTTTATTTCAAACCTATTTTCTAAAATAAGGTTAAAATACAAAGTTACATAGATTAAGTTTATCAGTTAAAAGACACTTCCAGCTTTGTCAAACGAAACATCGTTGTTATTTACCACTGATGTTAACAATTTAACATCATTGAGTGGAACGACGTTTCCTGAACATTCGTTCACTTTTTCTTATAACGGCTCAGTTCTATACTTCACTTATATTCCAATTGTTATTATTTACTTTTAATAAGTAGTGTACAACATTGCCCTCGTTTTTAGTTGATAATCTTAATTTTTTTTCTCGCTTATATAGATCTAAAAGTAGGGGAGATCCTACTTCTGGTGTCACACAAAGAGAAAAAAAATTAAGTTTTGTTAAAATTTGCTTCACAATATAGGGCGTAACAAATTGCACAACAATAATTTAATTATGATGCATATTAAAGTGCGTATGAATGTGTTCAAAAATTAAAAAGTTTTGTGTATGTTGAATTAGACATATTTAGAGCATAGTTAATTAAAAAATAGTTGGACACTGGTCATAAGTAACCTGACTGACCTATTTTTTAAAAACAGATTTGTGCATTGCTTCCGTTTAATTTAAATGCCTTTTGGTGAAATATTACACTAAATTGTACAGGCCAAGTATCTAACTTCGAGTTTCAGTGTCTTTACAGAAAAAAAAAGAGAAAATTTTCAGGTTTCCTTCCGACATTATTTCCGGCGAGATGAAAACAGGAATCAAGATAACATCCGCATTTCACAGTTGATTTAAAGATAAAGTACAAAGAAAACATTAGATATCTTGCTACTCATTACAAACAAATTTGTGAAACGTAAATTCAATACATCGATTTACCTAAGATGCTGTTATATTAAATGAATACCATAGAGCAAACTTCACTTAATATACTTTCGATGCGAATCCGATCCTATTTTGACATTCTGATATTCAATGTGATCATTAGATATCGTGAGATATAAGGGTACAAGAAAAGATCTTGATATTAAATTATTAAAATTAAGTACAGAAAATTATAACGATTAGTTAATTATTAAATATAGTTGCAGGGAAATAAACTACATATTCATTTCGGCCACGAATGTTAATATCTTAAAGACAACAATTATTTGCCGATTTTCTTAAAAAATCAATCTAAGTATGCTGCTTCTTTTCTATTCCACATTTAGAATCTAAAGCTCCGCAATCGATAGTAAAAACAGCACTACACAAATTTTAAATGAAATTGGATGCAATGTAATTACTGAATTAGCAACCAAAAAATGCATATAATTACAATATTAATTATATGCATCAGTTTCAAGATAATGATCATGTTCTTATTTCTAAGTGCAATTAAAATTACAATTCATTTAGTAGGCAATTCGCAATTAAGAGGGTCTAGTATCAAGAGAAGAAGGCAAATTAAAATAGTTAACCATAGGACAACTCAATGTTTTCACTGCTTATTCAATTAAAAGCCCAAACAAAAAATGACAAGCTTATAAAAAATAAAACATCGGTCCATTTAATTTTGCCCATGTTCCCTTTCAATTAAAACTTGTTCCTCATTACCTCAAACCCCAACAAAAACATCTTTTACGAGCTTAGTTACAGTTTAAAGGAATCGGCGAATGGAGAAATTGGTCACGTCCGCAGAAAGGTTTGCGCACAAGCCTTCTACTTGCACTAACATTATAAAGGAAGATGTATAGAGGGAAAATCTCCAATGAACTCAATCCCATTTTACAATGAATGACCACAAGCTACAAGTTCATAGTTCGATTTCTTTTTTTTTTTTAATTTTAGAGATTTCTCTGAGTCTTCACGCTTTCTAAAAATAAGAAAAGTTTCTGTTAACCTGAATGTGTCAGGAGAAGGGACCGTGACATTCACTGATCGGTTTCGTGTGCAGAAGATACAGGTTAAATACTTTTCCGCTGTGAGACATAAGCCCTGCTGGAGCATCAATCCGACTGCAGGATTAAGGGAGGCTATCAGTGGGTGAGAGTAACTGTGTGAAATTAACCATGAGTGTCCAAGTGTTTCGAAAATTTTAAATCCATTTGCATTTCATTTTTACACACAACCTATAATTTTTTTTAAAAAAAAGAAATGGTTTGTGAATTTGTTATATAACACCTCACCTTTCACACAGAGTTCCTGAGTAGGTAGCTATAAAAATCGTAAATATGCTCTCACAGGGCTGCCACTGGTAAGTAGCATTGAAAATAGTTGCTTTAGTAGCCTCAGATGTAAAAAATAGTAGCCAAATAGTAGCCTGGGATACAAAATAGTAACCAAAATAGTAGCCATAAGAAAGTCGATTAATCATGGGAAATGCAAAATTTTTAAGTTCAAAAGGGCTGCAATTTTATTTAACAAGAAAACAAGTTATAAAATTAATGCACAGTACAGAACGTTCCAAAATTTCAGTTGTAAAACATGGTAGAAATTAATAGTTAGGAAAAACAAATTCGAAGGATAAAGTTGAAAATATAAGTTGTGAAGAGAAAGACTTTACATTTAACTTTTTTTGAATTTTTGGTGATTTTTCATAGAAATCAATAAAATTTGTTTTCATTTTTGAACTATTTGGTTTATTTTTTCTGCTTCATGTTCTCGTTTCTTTTGACTCATCTGCCCTAATTGGATTGGGAGATCTCTGCGGCCAAATTGCCGAAACTCGATGCGACTTTCAGATCACCGTAGTTTCGCGACTTTCGGATCACCGTAGTTTCGCGACTTTCGGATCGCCGTATTTTCGCGACTTTCGGAACGCCGTAATTTCGCGACTTTCGGATCGCCGTAGTTCGCGACTTTCGGATCACCGTAGTTTCACGACTCTCGGATCGCCGTAGTTTCGCGACTCTCGGATCGACGTAGTTTCGCGACTTTCGGATCACCGTAGTTTCGCGACTTTCAGATCACCGTAGTTTCGCGACTTGCGGATCGCCGGAGTTTCACGACTTGCGGATCACCGGGAGTTTTGCGACTTTCGGATCGCCGTAGTTTCGCGACTTTCAGATCGCCGTAGTTTCGCGTCTTTCGAATCGCCGGAGTTTCGTGACTTTCGGATCGCCGGAGTTCTGCGTATGTCGGATCGCCGTAGTTTCGTGACTTCCGGATCCCCGGATATTCGCGACTTTCCCCGGATCCCGGATATTCGCGATTCCGAGTTCCGCAACTTTCGGATCCCTTTGTAGTTTCGCGACTTTCGGATCCCCGCAGATCGCCGTAGTTTTGCGACTTTCGGATTCCCAGAGTTTTGAGACTTTCGGATCCCCAGAGTTCCTCGACTTTCGAATCCCCGGAGTACCGCCTACTTTCGGATCACCGATTTTCGCGACTTTCGGATCCCCGGAGTTCTGCGACTTTCGGATACCTTAAAATTTTAATTGTATTTTTTTTAAAGACTAAATCGAACCAACATACAATTTTTCCAATTTTTTTTATGGATTACACATGGATTTACCGAATTTTGGTTTTTCCACCAGCCGATGAAAGACGGGAAACATCGGCCGAAATTCGCCAGTGGTCACGTGATCTCCAAGGCAACTTCTGCGCGCGCATGCCCATACAAGCTTATGCGTGCGGCGCCGGCGGGCCTAAAAGTACCGAACCTGGAATAATTTTGTTTCGCTCCCGCTTTTTGACACATGATTTTTTTTTTCAAAAATAGTCGCCGATAGTTCAAAATAGTAGAAGCGTACGCTGAAATAGTCGCTTTTAACCCAATTTTTTCGGAAAAAGTCGCCATAGTCGCCTTCCCTTGAAAATAGTCGCTTTAGTCGCCTAAATAGTAGCCAGTGGCAGCCCTGCTCTCATTCTGACTTAATAGGAATCAACAGGGCCCGATCTATGATAACACAGATTATAGATACAGAGCATTTTAGGACGCAACCTAAGGGAACTTAAAATTGAAAAAAAAAAAAACCACGATTGCTCGTATAATGGTCAATGTCCGAATCAAAGCTAAAGCTTTGAAAAAATAAAAATGAAAATTTCACTAATTTTTCTTAATTTCAGTATTTTATTGCTTCATTTCCTAGCTTCGGAAATAATTCACAAAATCACACAATTTACTGAAGTATCAGGTAGCATTAGCAACACAATCTGGCAAGAAAATCACTAAACTTTGGGCCCACGGAAGTTCAAGCGCTGGGAATCAGGGACACCCTTAAAATTTGACCTTGTGCGAGTTAAACTGGTTTCTTTTAGTAAAATTTAAAAGAAGAGCATATATTGCAGCTATATTGGCGATGCCCGGACCCGAACCTGGGACCTTCCGCAAGCTATGAAGAAGTATTAAATGCCAATGTAAAATATAAAATCTCTCTTGGCATCCTTTAGTAGGATTAACATTTGTACAAAATGATCCCTTCCATCTTACTATTAATGTATCACAATTAGGTTAAGGTTATGAGTCCGTCGCTAAGATGTCGATAATCGCGTACGAAAAACCATAAGAGGATTTTTACGCCAAGCTAAAACCATGTTTTAAAAAATTGAGCGGCTTTTTTTAGACAAAAATAAATACAGGTCGTTTGAGGACATGTGTTTTGTTCAGCTAATTTGAGGAAGATTACTTAAGGATGATTGATCGGGTCAAAGGAAACTTTTTAAAAGAATGAACTGAAAATATTTATTTAGTTTTTAACTTAACTGAGACGGAACACATCTAAATGGTCATCTAATTTTAGAAGTATTTTCTTAGGTTGGTTGAATAACAAATTAAAGTTATTATCTATCAATGAAACAAATTAAGGTTATTATCAATTATAAATAAAGTATTATGCAAAAGAGCTATTAAGCTAGATGTAGAGATAATACTCCTAACTAAAAACGTCTATAAATATCCGTAAAAGTTTGAACTGAAAATATTTAGCTTTTTAACTTTACTGGAACAGAACTAACTACATCTAAATTAAGAGGGATTTTTTTTAAGGTTGAAAACTAGTCAATAGAACAAAACGAAAGATATTATTTAGATACTACAGATAAATTAAACTTTACTGGTTTAGCTTATTACTTTACTGGAACAGAAGCTTATTACTTTACCGGAATAGAACTAACTACATCTAAATTTAGAGGAATTTTTTTTAAGGTTGAAAACTAGTCAATAAAACAAAACGAAGGATAACAATAACCAAGTAACTTCCTAACAGAAAACTTGGTGCAATTATTACAGCCATAACTAATACTTGATTATTAAGATTAGATTTGTGGAGATTACTTAGGGCTCTTGTATTATTACAAGATTTCGATATTGCAAATTTAATATCCATCAAAAACAATGTAATTAGAATATTTGAGTTTCTCAGTGTACTATTGAATTTTCAACTGAAATTTGAAACTAACCCACTGAAAGCTACAATGTGACATATAGAAGGGACAATGCATTATTCTTTGCGGACTTGGTATACTATGAATGTAAAAGGAAAATTTCATTAAAGTATGTGAGAAAAAAATCGGGTTAAAACATATTTAAAAAAGCAAAAAGCTTTAGGATTTTAAAAAGTTTTTAAAAAATAACATTTTTTAAATAACTTCAATATTAAATGAATTTTCAATTATTTTGTCATATTGTTTTAAAATGTAGGTTGGACTAATAGAACATCAGTTTTACAGTGAATATGTCTTTATTTATTTTTTTTGAAAGTGGTAGCGTGTCCCCTTAACTCATTTATGCACAGCAGCTAAACAGACAAAATCTCAATAAACAAAACATAAGACAAATGAAGAAATAGTACAGAACAATTTATATAACGTAGAATAAATTGGGCAATTAGGTTAGGTTTGAATTATCGTCGCACTAGAGCTTCACGAGGGCTGTTGGCGACGGGCGTCATATTTTAGAACCACAGTCAAGTGACGAGCGACACCTGAATAGGCACCCAGCGAAACCGTTAAGGGCGACATCGTACGTAGCGTTAGGACTTTGAAGGATATTTAACGTGCACTCCCTTACACTGGGTATTATTCATCGGGCATTTTTGGCTGCATAGGTCGGCATTTGGCCGTTTATAGGTCGACAATTATTTTTGGCAATGCCCGGACCCGAACCTGGGACCTTTCGCATGCTAGGCGAGTGCCTAACCGACTGGGCTCCCCTCGGCCCCCAATATTAGGGAATAGTCGAAACCCGCTATTGCGAACACTCGACGTACGTACTCAGGGGATCGCTATAACCGAGGGATCGCTACATCCAAATTCCAAAAATATTTATTATTTACAAGCATGTTAAATTTATTTTACTTAAGCAATCACATTGCACGAAATTTCCATCAATTCTAATAATTTATTTAGTTTTATAAAATTAAGGCTATTTATAATTAGGTTAGGTTTTGAATTATCGTTGCACTAGGCTACACAAGGGCTATTGGCGACGTGCGTCGCATTTTAGAACCACAGTCAAGTGACGAGCCGATACCTCTTTTTAGAATTAGAAATAACATTTTAGACATATTTACTCATTCAAAAATCGTGCGTTAATGGGTCAATTAAAAAACATTTTCTTGACGATTTTTGCATTAGGATGAAACCACGAACCACAAACTTTATACCTATTAACGGCTTCTATAAGCTTTTCATCATCAATTAAGGAAAACAAAAGCATTTCCCCTCTATATCCCAAACTGACAGAGCGTGGGACACATATACAATGCATTTGAGTGGGAAGCAGGAGAAGTAGAGCTTGACCATTTAGTGGGCACTCCCCTGAAATTGCATAAAAGATGTGGTGGGGTTCAAGTCTGCCGGACCAATAATGTCATTGGGCATGTGGGTCAGACCTTCGCCAGTACGGTGGAAAATATATTCTTGAAAAAAAATGGGAGATCAACAAATACATACACTCCTTGCCAACCTAAGTTGGGTAAATAGAAATCTGCTATGGAGAAGATCCTTCCGTGGATGTAAAGAGTTCCATAAATTATAAGTGAACCCATCCAGAAAACATGTTTAAAACATTAATTTCGCTAAAGGTCTAACAGATTTGAATATTATTTGAGAAAATTTGGCAATTTTATCAGAATGAAGTGTATTTTGTTAATTGGGATTCAGATTGTTTTGTATGTAAATATTACCTTACAAGAGTTTCCAACTAACGGACCAATCGCGCTTTTCCCTCTGCCTTTTTGCTCTTTGTTTTTACCCAAGTTAGGTTGACACGGAGTGTATGTCCCATGTTAGTATAGCCGGGTTATAGCGTCTATCAAGGAATCACGTTGCTTATGACGTAATAATAATAAACGAGTAAAGCTATAAACAAGGCTGAATAGTTAGTGTAGTAAATTATACAAATTCTGTATAATGCACTCATATTATTAATTAAAGTTATAAGATGACATTTATTGAATAAATTATAACTCTAGGTGCAATCAATAGCAATTTAATTTCCCTTTCTTCGGTTAATTAATCTGATCATAATTAAAATGTGAAATTAAAAAAAAAAAAATTCTTTAAGAAGACATATTGGATACATAAAAAACATATTTTTAGCATTAAAACTGAGGGACTATTTAAATTGTCACTATAAGCGAGATATTGTACATTTAAGTCAACCGGCAATTTAAAAGATCGAAAATTTGTGACGTTATAAAAAAGCTGCCGATGGAAACGGGGTCGTAGTAACCGAGTTTGACAAAGGGCAATTCTATAAGTGTCAACTTTTTGACAAGTCAATTTTCTTTTCAATATTTACTAATTAGGTTTAAAAATATATTCCAAGCTTTCAAATTATGATATTTAAGAAAGCAGGGAGATAAAGGACATGTATTCACATTTCCCGAAAAAGAAGAAAGATGACTTGTGTACAAAAAAAAAAGAGTTTTCTCGGAAATTCAGCCGCATTTCAACTAGTTAGAAACCATGTTACAGGTAGGTTGCTCTAAATTATAATTTACACAGCTTATATATCATACTTCAGATATGCATTATTTAAAAAAAACTCAATGTATTGTTAATTCAAAGAAATTTCCATTTTTAAGTACCAGGATGCAGTCGTGGTTGCAAAAATGTCATTCCGTCACACAAAAAGAAGTTAGTCAAATAAAAAAAAATTCTTCTTTTAAAAAATTTCAAATTTTTTTATAAATTTTAATCATTAACAGCAAAAAATAAACTCATTTTATATTATTTACTAGAATAAAAATAATTGCTCAGTCGAGTATGCAGCTGAAGGCTGTAATTAATAGGTAAGTAACCACAAAAGATGGGTGGATTACCAATGACTTCTTTCTTCTCTTATGTAATTGGCAATTCACAATAAACTACTTTTTTGTTGGGGACAAAAAAAATGAGGTTGAAGTAGTAAAACTAACAGAAATGATGCGTTCAGAAGAAACAAATCCTTACTTGATTGATCAAGATCTATGTAAAAATAAACTTCAAACTGGATAGTTTTTAAAATTAAAACAAAAACAGGTTAATAAGCAGATAATTAGGATCAGATAAAAAACATGGGTAACAGCCCCAAAAAGTTAGTGGAGTTTATCAAATGCAAATCACAATTTGGACAAAGCAACTAAAAAAAGTTATATAACTAATAATTTCACTTGGACTTAATTGGGATAAAGCCATTTAAATATTATATCATGGCAAATTGATGTCAAATATGTTTTTTTGTGGTTAAAAAATAAATATTATGCCCAATTTTATGTTAAAAGTATTGAGATAGCGAAAAAACATTTTTTTTTTTAGTTTCAAGCTAACAGGCAATAACAATTTTTAAAATATGTTTGATGATCTGCTTGAGAAACTTAATTATAATCTTAGTAGCCTTATCAGTGTAATGTAGGCCTTTAAAGCTATTGATACCAGGAAGCTCATAAAGACTTTCAAAAATAATCTTGCACACCAGTCTTAAGGCTGCTCATCACCCCCATACCCGGTCCTCCTTCGATCAGGCTGGCTAATGGTAAGTTTACATGTGGGGAAAAAATGGTTTTTGTTCCCAAAAAAAGCAATGAAATTATAGGAATATTTTGATGCAGTTTTTTTTAAATTCATAAAACTAGAATAAAGTTGTGCTTTTAGAAGTTATTTTTTTAAAAACATTATTTAACTTTTTTTAAAAGAAAAAAATTTAGATTAAAAAAAAGTAAATAACGTTTTTTAAAAAATAACCTCTATAAGCACAACTTTATTGGAGTCTTATGAATTTTAAAAAAAACCACATCAAAATATTCCTATATAATACCATTGCTTTTTTTGGGAACAAAAACCATTTTTCCCCCATAGACTTACCATTAGCCAGCCCGATCGAAGGAGGACCAGGTATGGGGGTGATGAGCAGCCTTCAGTAAATAAGTAATTTAAAAAAATCTGGGTAGCCTAGATGCACAGTTTTTAAGCTACAAGCTACTTAGAAATAGCTATTAATAACGTAAAAATTGGAAACTTTTTTAATGGCTATGTCCGCCACCCCCTTTCATAGCCCCATACAAATGCTACAGACAAGTGCGAGAATTTAAAAATTCAGTGCATCAAAACTAGAAAGCTTGGAAAATAAAAAAAAAGGAATTCAAAGTGCTTGAATTATATTGAAAAAAACTTTAACACTCATTTAAAAAGCATTAGAAGGTTATTTTTATTGGAAATAAATCACTATTGCTACTCCCAACGATTGCATGAGAAACTTTATTTCTATAAAGTAAAAATAACATATTTAATTTTGTCATACTAGGGGCTGGCGCCACTAGGCAAGCAAGCTCGCATATCACTAGATTTATGAATGTCACATTATTAAAAGATATGTTTAGTAAATTCTTTACTTCAAGTGCATATATAGTGCTCCATATTTGTTTTTTAATTGCTAGCACATAATCTTATTTATGTTCATCTGCGAGCGAGCACAGCAAGCTGGTTGCAAAGCAGCTAATGGGTAGGTAGGTAGGTTTTAATTATGGTCGCACTAGAGCTACACAGGGGCTATTGGCGACAGGTGTCGTATTTTAGAACCACAGCCAAATGACGAGCCAACACCTGAATAGGCACCCAACGCAACCGTTAAGGGCGACATCGTACGCAGCGTCAGGATTTTGGAGCATATTTAATGTGTACTCCCCTGCACGGCGTATTATTCGCAGGACATTTTTGGGACGGGCCGTTTATAAGCCGGCAGTTATTTTGGCGATGCCGGGACCCAAACCTGGGACTTTTTGCATGCTAGACGAGTGCCTAACCGACTGGGCTCCCCAGCCCCTAAAGCAGCCAATGGGAATTGCACAGAAATTCCCAAAGGTTTGGCTTTCGTAGCCCCCTTGATCCCCTGCTCGTAGTAGCAGGGAGCTACGGAAGCACAGGACGTAGACACCTGCTGCTATTGCTTGCCAACCGTCTTACACACAAACATTTTTCCCAAATGTTCCATTTAAATATTTGAATTAATCAGAATATTACTAACGTCTAAAGTAAATGATTTTTTAAGGAAAGACGATGCCTAGTTAAATAAAAGCTTCATTGTTATAGAAAAGTATAATTTTATAAGTACTTTTCCAATTTCTGGCCTGAGCTATAATGTAAACAAAAAGTACAATATCTGCCAAATAAAAATCTTTCTAATGATTACATACAATGGACCTTTAACTGCGTATCCAAAAAATTCTGTTTGCCTAAAGCTTTTATTTGGCAAGATTTGCAGAAAGCAGGACCAGCTATGATATAATGGCCGGTCTCGATTTGCATTATGCTTCCAAACCATGGATATGCAACGTAACATTACACTTATTGTGGTAATCATTACACTTATTATTTACCTTTTGCCACTAGATTGGTATAGCAACCCTATATTAAATTTTCAGTAACGCCAAATTTCGCCAATGAACAATGCCATTATATCATAGCTGCACCCGATTTATACCCCTCAAAAAGGAAAAGCAACTTTGTATCTCATTACAAAGGGAAGGTGTACATAGTAACATATTGTTTACAAGGCCATTTGGTTTTGATCATAAACATATGCAATTAACTATTATTTTACAAAAATCAAATTTTTTAAGAGAAATACAAAACATTGACTTATGTTAAAAAAAATCAAAATTCAGATTATGAAATACATTTGTCAATATTAAACTACAATTTAAAGTAACCAACTAGTAAATACTTCTAAATTTAACAAAATTCTCCCAATTATTTATGGCACAATTCAGTTATCAATAAAGGTTTCAGGTTAATATCGTAATAAAAATTACATTTTATTAAAGAGGATAGACCAGGTTGAAGTTCTAGTAACGTAAATAACCTACTTAAGCGTACGGAACTGCAAATTAACCCAAATTTTAACAGTAAAAAAAAATTCCAAATAAAAAGAGCAATTGAATGCGTTCGATTATTCGGTAAAATATTCTAAAGAATAATTTTAAGATGACTTACCATTTTGGACCCAGTAGTAAAGTACTTCTATCTAAGTAAACAAAATTTAAAATCTTCGGTTAATAACCATCTTCTGCATCATATAAGTTACTCAAAAGAAAACTTCGTCATACGAACTTAAGCTCTACGAAATACTGAAATAGTTTAATGTTTAAGACGTTGTCAAGTAATAAAATTGAGTATTTCGAAAGAAAATCGCCTAGTTTTGTTGTTGTTTTAAATGATCAACAGATGACACATTATGAAGAGCTTCCGGTTTCGGAGGAGTTTGTTTCCGGTTGCCAGATACACTAAGTTTAAAACTTGATAAAGTATTATAAGAAGGGGGAACGTCATCCGTAAAAACGTCATAAAGGCTGACTAATATTGGTAGGTAATAAACGATATGATTAACAAGTCGGAGGAGAATAGACTTCTCATCTTAGAAAGAAAAATCCTTCGTTCAATTTTTGGGGCGACTAAGGAGAACGATGTTTGGAGGGGTTTGTATAACCACGAAGTGTACAATATATATAGACAGCCAAATATACTGAGAGTTATAAAGTCATAATACAGGATCAGATGGCTGGGACATGTTTCGTGAAGATCACGTGAAGATCTCGACCCAGTTAAAAAGCTGACGTTTTCAAAGATTGAGGGTACATACAAGGAGAAGAGGGAGACCGGCTACGAGGTGGTTGGATAGTGTCGAGAAGGACCTGAAAGTGATGGGAATAACCAGATGGAGAGTGTTCTCTTTTAGAGATGTTTTTATGTACTACTTATTAGCTCAAAATATTCCTATAAACCACTTTACAAAATATTCCTATATAACTTTTATGAAGTTAATGGGTTGATAAAGACGTTAGACGAAAAGTGTAAAATACAGCATTTAACCCCCAAAGTCTGCAAAAATATTTCACCTGTATTTGAATCGAATTTAAATTTGTCTTTATAAGCTCTAAGTTATTAATTTAATATTTTTAAGCAAGTCACTGAAGTCAATTACCCCTTTAACACAAACAGACCTTTAAACCCTTTCATGAACTTTCAATTTTTTCCAGCCGGCTCAGTGGCTTAGAGGTGTAACGTGTCCGCCTCATTAGCCCAAGAAAGATCGAGGGTTCAAGTAACGGCTGAGTCGTCGGATTTTCTGGATGGGAAAATCTTAGGAACGCATGTCATATGATTACGTGGCATGAAAAAGATCCCCGGAGTATCCATTTGGCTTGGATTCTTTCGGAAAAATTAACTCATACTCTAACATCCACAGAGAGCTCAGATTCCTTGTAATCTGAGCGTCAAAATTAGTAGAGAGAGTTACCTAGATGTTGCCACAAAAAAATTGCTCTCAGTTCTGGGGAATAAACCGAGTCTGCAAAGGCTTCCCCGCCAATATTGCAGCCCCATTATATAAAAAAGAACTTGCACATTTTTCTCAACCACTCAAAATTTTTACATTTATAATTATTAATTATGAAGTATTGTGGTGTTTTTGGAACCATTGAGTATAAAAAATAACTTAATTATATTAATTATGAGTGAAACATATCAAACTCTCTATTTTGAAATTTTGTTTTAAAAATAAAATACATAAATTTTATTGGAAAAAAATGAGACGACAAGATAGAAATCGAATTTACATCTAAGAATGTGCAACCGTCAAATGTTTACCTGGTGCATTTTACATCAATATATATTTTTTTGCTGGAAATTGGCACCATTGCATAATATCGGGGTGTCAAAGATATGATCTCAATCTAATTCAAATTGCTTTTATCGTTCTCAAACTTGGTAGGTCACAAATTAAAAATAAAAGGGAATGTTCAAAAAGTAACTGAACAAGTTCAAAAAGTAACATTACCTTTCCACAAATGTTAATTAAAAAAGAACCGAACCTTTAAAGTTGATTTGTTGATTTAACAATTGAATGAAAAATTAAGTTTTCTTGAGAGTTTAGTTTTGCACCAATAAACATAGAAGATTAAAAATGAATAAAATTTAATAAACATTAAAAAATTTGTTTCATTTTTACAAAAAGCTCGCTTGCTGAATCAGGTATTTTTTTACTCATTTTCTTTTCCGAATCGATTCTAAAATTATTTTTCCGAAAAAATTTCATTAATATTAGGAATAGATAAATAGTTTTTTTTTTGTTTTTAGTAAAGATTTATGCGTTAAATTACAGAAAAAGATATTTTTTTAATCTATTAATTAAAAAAAATATTTACCTGATAACTGATCATAACTGACTTTATTCCATGCAAAGTTCTTCGAACTACTGTGAAAGTCAACATTGAAATTATTATTGCTTAAAGCTACTAACCATTTTATCATAAGAATTACACATTGCACAACTTAAAAAAAATATTGAGGTAATTAGAGATAACATTTTCATTCACCATTGTAAAAAAAAAAACGGAGACATCCCAGAAAATACTCCACATTTATTTTGAAAGTTAGTTACATTATGATAATAAAAGTTCACTGACCCTTGCAAACACAAGGAGATACAGGGAGCTCTAATCGCTGGTCAGCACTGTATGTAAATAAGGGACAGTCCAATCTAAACTATCCAAAGTGACAGATTGCTATTTGATCTGTTTGCACCTGCATTTCAAACGCGATGCTGCATTGGGCTTAGGATGGATTTAAAGTTTAAAGATAGTCTTAGCAATACTCTCTGTCCAATATTTAGAATTTACATATCGGTGTTTAATCGATAAATTAATGCGTTTATGCATATTGATATTATCGTACGTGAACTCGAGCGGAAGTAAAAGGGCTAGATTCGTACTTTAAAACATCTGACACTTTAAAAATAACAATTAAGAAATTCTGAATGTTGACTATCGAATAAATTTTGTTTGGTTATTTTGAAGTAGATGTCATTTATTCAAACTCATTTTCATTTATTATTAATATTGTAAATAATTGTGAGTATAACAAAGTCAGTCGGGTCAATTGTTTATCGAAAACTGGCAATTCTTAAATGAGAAACTTTAATTGTTCATTGAAAACCGTCCCTCGTTAATTAAATTTAAAACTGTTCATTAATTTTGCTAAATATGTATCATTCTGTATATTAAATTTTGAGTTCTTATTGTTCATAGTTTTTTTTTAATTTATTGTATTTTAATAGTTGTAGTGCTTCTAAAATTCAGACTAGCAATACGTACCTTTCTCCCCAATAATGAAATATGTATTCACGGTTGGGTGTATAAAAGATGAAAGTTTAACGCTGCGTACGATATCGCCCTTAACCCTTTCAGTCCCAGTGATGCCATTTGGCATCATCACTTTCAATATTTTTTTCAAAATGTCTATGTCCCGCTATGACATCCAAACACACATCATTCGATTCTTCACACTTTGTTCTATCAGACAAAATTTTACTTTAATCTCAATAGAAGTCAGAACTAATATTTTTTTTATTTAGAAAATAGTCAACAAGCGTTTCACCTGATTTTTTATAAGTTCACTTCAGTTCCACATATTTAAAACACAATTTAAACTATTTTGGTAAAAGTAATTACTAAATATTTTTAATAATATGGTCAGATACCTTAAAATATATAACTCGAAGTGTTTTTAGGTAATATATATATTTTTTATTTTGTTGTTTTCCACAGTTAAAGAATTTTGGCATTGTTTCAAAAACCATATAAAAAATTTTAGTGGATTTTTTTTCTTATGGAATTCGCATATTTGACCTAAAATAAGCTTATTTTGTGAATAGCAGTTGTTTCTGTAGTGTAGTAAATTTTTGGGACTGAAAGGGTTAAAGGTGTCGTTAGGTGCCTACTCAGGTGTCGGCTCGTTACCTGACAGTGGTTCTAAAATACGAAGCTCGTCGCCAATAGCCCTCGTGTAGCTCTAGTGCGACGATAATTCAAACCTTACTTAACCTAAAGAAGAAAGTTACGAGATCCAATTAATCTAATTATTAAAAATTATACTTTCAAATTACCAAAATAATAAGGAATAATCTTCGATAAATTTCGTTATTACAAGGCAGTAGGAGATATCACACCATTTTCTCGTTTAATTTTCAAATGAGTGTATTTCAGTGTTTTAAAGAGTTAATAAATAATGTCTCGTGAAGGAACTACGCCCTCATTTCATGAAGTATAAATAGAAAGATTTTGTCATAAAATATTAATCTACAAATATTTTAGAGGGCATTCTGTAACATTTAACAATGATTAAGGAATATTATTAAAATTTTTTCATTTTTTATAAAAAGTGCCCACCCTTTTAAAATATCGACTTACAATTTTTATTGGCAAATTTTGTTTTAAGGGATAAATTATTTTGAGCATTAGAGGAGGGTCCACTAAAAATCATAATATAAAAGGCATCATTGCTATTATTATCAAAAAAAGGAAAATACCTGGATTTTTGTTAGACTCATTTTATTTTCCGTTTACACAATCTTGTTCAACAAGATATCTAAAAATTCTTATCTCAGATCATCTACTAATAGACAAGCCATTAATGTCCTTTTAGAGGATGGAATGTTTTTTCAAAGTCAGTGCTTAATATTTTTTTTGGTCTACTATTATTTGGAGGAAAGGAATTTTTTTCGACAACTTTTCTACAATAAACTAGTATCAAAAGGGATTGTCAGTCCAATAGAGTTAATTCTTTAGTTTTGGAATCACAACTTCCTCAAAAGTATTGCTTTGGTAAGATAACTCTTTTTCCCCAGGTATGGAAATCAACTAAACATCGAAATGAAAAAAAATTGAATCGAAAATGTTATCGAGTTAGTAATATATTTATGAAGTTTTAAAATGCCAAAAATATACAGCAGATGGCGATACTGTTTGAAAACCCTATCAATTAATAATTCAAAAACCTGGTGATATTTAATTTTCAATTTTGTTTTAAATTGATGTTATGATGATTCCCTTACCTGATGAAAATGGGATAATAAGGCAAAAAAATTGTTTACAATAGTTGTGATTTCAAAACTAATGCATTAGCTCTATGGTACTGAAAAAATGAGGTTACTCTCAAAACTAGTTTTACTCAATTGAGATATCTATTTAAGAGATATCTTATATTGAGATATCTATTTTTTTATTTTCTGAATTGGTTAAAGTTCACTCACCAATAACATTTATAAGTAAAGTTACTTATGCTTGATGTACACATTAAATCAACTTCATAACTCAGAAGAACTCGTGGCACATCACGATATCACATGGCATCATTTCGAGATTTCGAGATCAATCTGATGCTCCATGTCAGTCAACGTTTTGATATCGAGGTGGCATAGAACGGTGATTGTAGATATTTTTTACAGCTAAGGAACCTAAGATAATCTTAAAATAATAAAGACCCACTAGATCTGTACGTACTAGTATAAAAATAAAAGAGAAAAATATTTTAAAGGCTGTAGTTTTTTTTGTCACATAAAATCATATCAATAAAAATAATTTTACTCTTTCTGGTCACACACATTTAACCAAGAACCAAGACTTAGACAATATGAGCGCGCTATATCGTATGATATTGCGTAAAACTTGAACGGTTAGGGAGCCGTAGATCTTCAGTAAAACACGGTACTGCAAACAGTAGTTTGTGGGATCGAACCCGGGCATAGCCTCACTTTATATTTTCGTTATTTCTTAGTTTGAATTGTTTTATCATTATTCCCAGCTTATTTCTTAATTATGTAAATTTCTTGATTTCTATAACCTTCTAGTCGAGAAGGTTCTATTTCTCTTTATAATATCAAATTGTAATTGTCGGACGCTTGAAAGCCACGTGACTAACGCGACTCCAGCCAATCAGAAAAGCTGAAAGTGAGTGTGGCGGTGTGCTTGTTTTGTGCCGGGGCTGCTTCAGGTTGCGTCCCGTGGCTTTGTTAGAGATCGTTGCTTAGCGCTAGAGCTACGTGATGCCCTGGAGCAGTCCCACGGAAACTAGCCAGATTGTATAGATGAGCATTCCTGCATTGGCAGTATCCTCATGTCTTGCATAATTGTTTGCGGAGCAAAAAAATAGGAATTGTCAACCCAGGAACCCAGTCAGTTTTGTCATTAAAAGTCTTGAGTTGAGACCTATAGCTATCTTGTCTCTATTCGAATTCAACGCGTTAACGTATTTCCCTCTCCATCTACGCGACAATATCATTTCGATAACAATTCGTTATAATCTCAACCTTTCGTTATCAATGCGAAATCTGGGGCGATTGTAAGATATTTTCTAACAGCTATGGAACCTAAACCAATCTTAACCCTTTCAGTTCCAAAAATTTACTACAGTAGAGAAACATCTGATATTCACAAAATAAGCTTATTTTAGGTCAAAAATAAGAGTTCCATAAGAAAAAAAATTCATTTAAATTTTTTATATGGTTTTTGAAATAATGTCAAAATTGTTTAACGGTGGAAAACAACAAAATAAAAATATATCTATTGCCCAAAAACGCTTCGAGTTATATATTTTAAGGTATCTGACCATATTATTAAAAAATTTTAGTAATTATTTTAACCGAAATAGTTTAAATTGTGTTTTAATTATGTGGCACTGAAGTGAAATTTTCAAAAATCAGGTGAAGCGCTTATTAGCTATTTTCTAAACAAAAAAAAATAGTAGTTCTGACTTCGATTGAGATTAATGTAAAATATTGTCTAATAGAACAAAATATGAAGAATCGCATGATGTGTGTTTGGGTGTCATAACGGGACATAAACATTTGGAAAAAATATTGAAAGAGATGCTTCCAAATGGCATCACTGGGACTGAAAGGGTTAAAATAATAAAGACCGACTACATCAGTACTGTTATAAAAAAATAAAAGAGAAATAAAACTAAAAATTATTTTTCGGGCTGCAGTTTCTTTTGTAACATCAAACCAGGCTATAGTTTTTTTCTTCACATAAAACCGAAACAATAAAAATATTTTTAATATCTCTCTGGTCACACACATTTGACCAGGACTTTTTAAATGCGCAGATACAGGGTGAGGCAAATAAAAGTGGCCCCAGTCTAGAGATAGGAATACGTTGAAATGCTTGGGAGAAAAACTCTTGAAGCCGCCTGAAACCTGTTTTTGCATTGGTTGGATTGGATTAGCTTCACATTAGAGCTTATTCATACACCAGGTGGTGAGTTCAGATCTTAGTTCTTATTGCATGAAGACGTCCCATAATGCAAATTTTGTGTCTTGCAATCAATTTAGAATGTTTTGTATTACCAAAATCAAAAAAGTCCGATTTTCTATGATAAATAACGACCAAAGTAATCACTAATGGGAACTTTTGTTGATCAGCTCTACAAACCTGTTTATGTTTCATTTCAACTAGCTTCTCAAGCCATAGCATAGTTGCCGGCTAGTAAGTCGCCAAGCGTTTGTTTGAGCTTAATATTGAAGCTATCAATAGCTTCAGCTGGCGAACCTGTTTTTGTATTGGTTTTTGACTTAGCAACATTCCTGTCGTATTCTTATCTCTACGTTGGGGCCACTTTTATTTGCCTCACCCTGTAGTTTCAAACAGAAGCGAGTCTCTCGGAAACGGCGTGCCATAAAACGGTCTTTAAAAAGCACCTCGGTTTCTTTTGATTAATTTTCGGAACCATATTTCCGGTCCCGGACCATTTACTTTGAGAATTTTCCCGAGATGCTTTATTTGATTTTATGTTTTAACAGCAGAGAAATAACTAAACTCTTGTATTTTTTGGTTGATGGTATGCGTCACGCAATCGTTTTTTTTTCTTATTTTAAAGAGTCGCATTGGTGAGCGTAAGGTTGAGAAAATTTTAACACATTAAAAATAATCTATAATTGGCTTAGAAAATTTGTAAAAATATCGACCTCATTTTCAATAATTAGGAACAAAACTATCATTTAAAATATCCATGCCATGCCTGACGGCATGACATTTTGAGCTGTAGAAATGAAGTAAAACAGTTACCACAGAACTATTTTCAAAGGAAAATTGTTTTTTTTCCCAGTTTATATATTACTGTTGATGATTAAAAGATTAGAAAAAAAGTTGAATTTTTTTAAAAAAAAGTATTTTATTTTTGACTAACTTATTTTTGTGTTACGAAATGACAATTTTGCAACCACGTCTGCATCCTGGTACTTAAAAATGGAAATTTCTGTGAATGTAGAGTTATTGAAATAATGTGTGCATATCTTAAATATGATATATAAGCTATGTAAATTATAATTTAGAGCAACCTACCTGTAACATGGTTTAAGTTATTTTATCGTCCTGCTTTCTTAAACCATAATTTGAAAGCTTGGGATCTATTTTTAAACCTAATTAGAAAACATTTATTTAAAAAAAAATGACATTTGAAATAGTTTACTTTTTTATGGAATTGCCCTATACTAAAGTATATATAAGTACTACCGTATAATTTCATAAGGGACTGTATTTTTGATCGAAAATGCATGCCGTAACACGTGTTACAAGTCATAAAAAGCATTTTACATATTTCTTAATAATTTATGAAAATGGGAAAAAATTTAAAAATGTATGTACGCTACTTTTTGCGATCCCTATAGCATTTTTATTTATTATGTTTACAAAAAATATAAATAGAATACTCATTTCCTTATAATCCTCCATTTCAACTGTATCCACGAAATAAAAATAGAAAAAAAGGACGAAAAGAAAAAATAAAGCAGGCAGTTTAATTTTAACTCGGTGAAAATTATTAAATGTTCATTTAGGAAAGCATGATGAATATGTTTGAGCAACCGAAAGCAAACTTTGGAGCTTTTCCAAGCTAGATGGTGATATGATAACGCTCTTAAAAACCAATGAAATCCTTTAATATCTCAGAAAAATATTTATTTTTACTTACTCTTTTAAGCAAAGCAAATCTTCTTATTATTCAAAAGTATGACTTTTAACCCTTTCAGTCCCAGTGATGCCATTTGGCATCATCATGTTTCTGATAATAATTAAAATATATTAATAGGGCTGGCATCTATTGGGATTATTAAAAAATATTTTCTAATGGAAAAGAGTTTGAAGATTCGAATGATGTGCTTTTTGATATCATAAATGGCTATTGTCGATCAGAAAAAAAAATTCTAGAATTATGCCAAATTGTCATTGGAACAGAAAGGGTTAACTACGAATATACTGTTTTACGCTTGCATATGTTTTAAAAAAAAGTCAATCCATTTAAAACTGCAGTTGACTCTAACCAATTTAATATAATCTTCTACCATAATTTATTTAATTGCTTAATTTTAAATATTTATTTCTACTTAATTAAAACTATATTAATTAAAAGCAATGTTCTTCAATTACATTAAGGTTCGTTAAAATAAAAAGGTTACTATGTTCTACAAATGTGATACATGAGTGAAAGAGTTGAGTTTTATTACTTTAATTGGATCAATTAAGGAATCTTTTAATATAACTAATTTTGAATTTTATTTCCTTTATTTAAAGCGTTCCACTTGTTTTCCATTGTTAAAGATGTATCATATGGCTTTACCGTTGACAGACTAATTATAACTAATTATCATTTGAGTTCCTCATATATTTATAATTTAGTTAACAATGAAGATAGAATAACATTGTTCTATGAAATATACAAAATAATGCACAACAATACATGTCCATTATGAGGTTTATTAAATCGTCATTGTTACAATTTTGCAATATTTAGTAAACAAAAACCAATAGCTGATGTTGCAATTTATCTTTTTAAATCTGTTGATTTACAATTATTTCATGAAAAATGTATGAAATAGGCAACCTTTTGGATAAGCTTTTGTTTGGAACTAAAATTCATTACAATAATGTTGTTTATTATCCAGTTCTTTACAGCTTAATCGCTTTAAATTTTGTAATCATTATTGGTGGTCTGGTAGCTTGTATAAGATGTCGACATAGGTAAGTTTTTAGGTAAAGATGGTGTATAAACAAAAAAAGATATTTTTTTACTTCAAATAATAATAAGTAATTTAGTTCAAATAATAATACTTCATTGTTATTTAAAGGATATTCTTTCTATAGATTTTTTTAAGCTGGAAAATGAACATATAATATTTATAATTTCATCTTGCTGCATTTAATTAGCTTAAAACTTGTTTGCAACAAAAATTAATTCACAAAAACTTATTTTAAATTTTTGTTATATTAATTACATATACTTTAAAACTATGACTCACACTTCGATTTTTAACCTTTCAGAAAAGAAAAGCCAACCAGAAAGAAGAAGATAGTCAAAAGAAAAACAACTGCAAATAAAACCAAAAGAAAACACCGTCTTAAATATTCATCTTCTTCAAGCACCACATCTGATGAATCTGACAGTGGTAGAAGTTTCAAAATACAAGTCGTACCGAAAACCAGAACGGATTATCCACCAAAAACAGTGCAGACAAAAACTTCTGCCCAAAATGACAGAAGTAATGTCAAATCCATGCGAACTAATAGGAATTATACTGATGGTAAAATAACCAGGAGGGACGATTTCAAGACTCGGGCCAACTGCAACCCTCGTGTCTTCGTACCACATGTCACAGTCTCCACTCAGACTGAGACCATAAGGCCATCAGTCGTCAAGAAAACAAGTTCCACGCAGACGAACAACAAGACTTTAGAACAACATCCACTGACGCCTATGGATACAAGTCCTAAAGTTCCAAATTACCAGCGCTATAAACATTATTCGAATTATCCAGAGAATATTTATTCAAATCGTCAGCAAAACTTCACAAGAGGCCATCCTGGAATAAGAGGCGGCTGTTCTCCAGATAAATATGAATGTGATTTCTATAGATCAAATGGCAACAATATGGTGACTTATCCCGAAGAAAATCACAATTTTTACGCGGATCCTGAACGAAAGACTATTTTCGGTGTGCATCTTAAGCCTGTAAATTCACCACAAATAAACCTATATAGATAAAAGGAACATAAACGTTCCTATAAATGCAGTGTTACAAGTTTTGTTTGAGATCATAGTTTCAATAAAAGGTGTCAAATGTCTGTGTGTTATTAGTCATAATTTCTTTTGTACATTTTAAGGAACAGCTATACTATAATAGGTGTCTTTGGTTTGGCTTTTTTGTGTTACTTTGCCAATCAACGACAATGCCCAAATGTGATAAACGTTCCTCTTTATATTTCATACACTCGATAAGTAAAGATACCCTTACACTACTTGCTAACCTAAGTTGGGTAATTAGAAATATGCTATGGAGAAGATCCTTCTGCGGATGTACAGAGTTCCAGAAATTATTTGTGAATCCATCCAGAAAACATGTTTAAAACATTAATTTCGTTTAAGTTCTAACAGATTTGAATATTATTATTGAAAATTTGGCAATTTTTTTCAGAATGAAAAGTGTATTTTGGTTAAATTGTATTCAGATCATTTTGTATGTAAATATTACCTTACAAGAGATCAACTAACTGACCAACCACGCATTTTACTCTTTGTTTTTACCCAAGTTAGGTTGGCACGGAGTGTAGTTAAACTTTCAAGTTCGTCAAAAGTCGTCAAAGACTACAGGTTATTTATATCATAGCTGTACCATTTTAAAACACATGAGGATTAGTTTACAAGAATATTATTGGAATATTATTTCGCATATAGACGCGATATCACAACGTCAGAATGATATGTTAACGATGTTGTGTCAATGTCTAAATCAAGTTTTCAAAATAAGTATAAATTGCTATCAAAATTTTGTAACTGTATAAATACAACTAAATATATCGATACAAATAGAGAGAATAATTAGATTTTAAGAGAGATTTTTCCAAGAAGAGGCGGGGAAGAGAGAAATAAGACATATAAATGTAAGTAAAAACATCAACTACCAACAACTTGGCCGAAGACCAAACAAAGTTAGTCCGTTTCATTTCACAGTATATTTATTAGTCCCTAGTGGAAATCTAAATTCTTTTTGATATTATTTGTTCTATTAGGATAGACAACTGATGCTGATAGCAAGGCAAAATAAAGTTGTAAAGAAATAATTTGAAATACATAACCTTAAAAACGAGGAAAAGAAAGGATTTGAAGTTAAGGTGAGCTGAAAAAGAATGTAGTTTGTTCTATAAGTGTTTCCTGGAATTTGGACACTCAAACGTAACACATAAGTTTAATTTGTTTAATTTGGAACACCTGAAGCGACTACTTGAAAAGTCATTTCTTAAATAATGTAGCTTTTTTTAGCATTTTATAGTGCTGGTATTTAATTTAATTAAAAGTTGTTTGATCACGAAATTAAAATTATTTAAATTAAAAAGAAACTAATAATATAGTAACTCATTTATGTTCTTAAATTTGAATTTTCAGGAACGAAAAATCAATTATAAATATGAAAATTAAAAAGAAAGGTAACTTAAACTAGAATAAATAGAAAACAACGTTCTAAAGTATTCATCTTCTTCAAGTACCACATGCATCGGAATCTGATAGTCGCAGAAGTTTCAAAATGTATGTAGCAGTAAAATTGAGAGATTATTCGATATCAAAATCAGTTCAAACTAAACTTATGCAATCAAAAGATGGCACCAAAAATTCTATGAAACTGATGCAAAGTAATAGGATTTACGATAAGACGTGACCAGATTTAACAAGCCTCGGGTTAACTGTAAATCTCGTGTATTTTTCCATTTGAATCCAGTTACAGTCTCTAACCTAAACAGAGACCTTAAGATCTTCAATCATGAAGAAAACAAGCTCTAAGCAGACTAGATGCAAGTTTTTAGAACAGCGTAAAATAACTTATATAAAAGTTTCGAAGAACCAAAAAAAAAAAAATGTTATTCGAATTAACTACACTCTTTAAACGAACGAGCGATTTTAACTCAGTCTGATATTGATTTTCACTCCTCCAGTCTGGAAAATGCACTTCTCCTTTTGGAGCGGATCCTTTGTGTGTTAAACCTCCGACAGGATCACTCCAAACGAGTGATTTTAACTCAGTCTGAGTTAATATTCGCGTCAAAAATGCACTTCTCCTGCTGGAGTGGATTTCACTCTTTTGTTTTAAGAGTGTTAATAAAACAGAATACTTATTCTCAAGAGAGCAAAACTGATAAAGAGAGAGCATATTGTTATAAGATACAACTCTTTTGGATATATAAACATGAATATGGGTTCGATAAGTGGAATGGTCAATGCTCTGAGTACACTCTTAAAACAAAAGAGTGAAATCCACTCCAGTTGGAGAAGTGCATTTTCGACACCGTAAAGGCATGCATATTTACTCAGACTGAGTTAAAATCACTCGCTTTGAGTGATCCTGTCGGAGGTTTAACACACAAATGATCCACTCCAAAAGGAGAAGTGCATTTTCTAGACTGGAGGAGTGAAAATCAATCAGACTGAGTTAAAATCGCTCGTTCGTTTTAAGAGTGTACAGAGTATGAAAGAAATTATTACTTCAAACTTTCTGCTATAAATTTTATGAAGGAAATATCAAATGTACTACAACAGCATAAATAACATAAAGTATATTCTCGTAGTCAGTTTTATGTAAGAATGGCATCCAAAAGATGCATATGCCATATCACACGATGTAGGGTGCTACTACTATAACATTTTAACGTCTTAAGGTAGGCGAATACCCAAAATTCTAAATTTTTTACTATTACTTTAATCTTTTCCAAATTTGGCATAGGGATTTCAAATATAATGAGCAATGCTTTTTAGGCAATTTTTTTTATTTAAATATAATTGATTTATTTTAAACGGTGTTTTTCACCTAAAAAAAGGGGTTTGCGCCAACACTTCTAGTATAAAAAGTTTTACATTAATTTACCTGAAATTTTTCGCAGATGCTATTTCAATATATATCTGTGCCATGAACCTCTAACATCCGGTGTAAATATATAAGTTTTTTTTTTAAAAATGTCCAAGTGTAAGTTAATCGAAAAAAATCTAATTTTTGTGGTTAATTTATAACATTTTTCTTAATAACTTCTTTTCTTGTAATTTGTATGCAACTCTAGAGGGTCATTGCATGCATCAGTTCAAAACGAAGAATTTAACACATAATAAATGTTTATAGGATGAAAATTCAATGTGGTAGACTTGTTAGCGTAAACCTACTTTTTTAGTAGAAAAACACCGTTTAAAATAAATAAATTATATTTAAATTTTAAAAAATGACTAAATAGTACTATTCATTATATTTGAAATCAGTATGCCAAATTTGGAAAAGATTAAAGCAATATTAAAAATTTTAGAATTTTGGGGAATTTTGGGTATTCGCCTACTTAGATTACTACAGATGCAGAAAATGTTACAAAATACATGTAACATTTGAAATACTGCAAATGAAACGCATATATTTGCATTTATATAATTGTATTTAATAGAATGATATATTGAAGGAGGAGGGAGAGATACTATATATAAAGTGCAATTGTTAATATTAAAGTTTAAAAGCTTTAGTGACCTTTCTTTTAACAGCCAACAACTTGCCAAAGACCAAACAAGGTTGGTTCACTTCATATTTCGTTTCCTATGCCCAAAAAGATGTATAAATTCTGTTTGTAAGCATTTCGTATCATTAAATAGATAACAAACAACGGATAAAGTGGAACATGGGTTAGGGGGTAGAGGAAGGTAGTGGAGTGGACGGAATCTCAATGATGTTAATACACAATTTAAGTTAAGGGGGTCACCTTCCCCAACTTTTTTTTATTTATGAAGTTATACTACTCAGATTTTATACACTGGTGCATCATGCATTAATAAAACCTATTAGCAAAAAAAAAATTTGAAAATGACTCAAAATTTTTAAAAATTAATTTTTTGTTAAATTTTTTTACAATTTTTAAATCCCTACTCCTCCCTAATTTTTCGACTTTTTATTACCAAATTTTTTATATGAGTTCCCCAATAATATCTTAACAAAACTATGCATCCAAGTTTTAATCAAGATTCAACTTTTTTTTTTAAGAAATAATTTTCGAAATTTTTTCAAAAAAATTCACTAAAAACCTAAAATTTGAACTTTGAAATTTAAAAAAAAAATACTGACAACATAAATGAAGAGTTTTAATGCATAGTTTTGTTCATTATACTTTTAGGATGCTATAGAACTTTACAGAAACTTTTTATGTATTATATTAAAAGAGGAGTAGTGTTTTTCACTATCCTAAAATTTTAAAAACACGAACAGAGATACGAGCATTTAAAGTACAGATCCGTGATAGGATACTTGGAGGGTGAGTCTCATTAAAAAATTAATAACTCAAAAGCTAATGCATAAAATTTGAAGCGGTTTTTTGCAAAATATTAAGAAATGTTCAAATAATATTTTTAAAAAATAATAAAAAAAATTGCATTTTTCATGATTTTTGGGTACTGGACCCCCTTAAAATTGTTTTGAAGATAAAAGTAATTATATGCTACAATAAAAGAGTGGTAAAAACGCACAATCTTCATGTGAATAATTGATAAGAACTTGCATATCCTGGCAGATTAGTGGAATACGGAGATGAAGATAAATAGAGAGATAGAGAGAAGAAAGAGATAGAAAGACGAAAGAGAGAGGATAAGAAGAGAGAGAACGAGGAAGAGAAGTAGAAGAGAGATAGACAGAAAAAAGCATAAGGGAAAAAGCGAGATAAAGGAAAGAAATAGGATTTAAAAGGGGAAGAAACAAAAAAGGAAAAAGGCAACACGTGAAAGAAAAAAAAGGATATTAAAAGAAAGGAAGAGAAAGTAAAGAAAAAAAACACGAAAGAAATGTAGAAAAAATTCAATAAAGGATTAAAAAAGAATAAAGGATAAATAAAGGGATGAAATACAAAAATTAGTAATCAAGAAAATATTTTTTTTAAAAAAAAAGAAAGAAAAATATAATAAAAGAAAAATGGAAAACGTGAAAAAAGAAAAGAAAAAAAAATCGAGAAATAGAAAATAAAACTAACAAAAAATATTTAATAAAGTAATCTGGTAAAAAACACACACAATTAAAAAAAAAAAGAAAACATAGACACCAAACAGCGATTAATATAAACACATATAGCCAAACCATCCTCAAACCGCCACACGGCTACTTTGAATGGCGTCTGAGAATGAATGGACGTCTGCGTCGGCGGCACCTCTCCCCGAGCATGAGCAGAAACATACCCCTCCTCCCCCTCAATCCCTACTGGAAGAAGAAGAGCACGCAGAGGAGAGAGAGAAGGATGCTCGCCAACCACGGGCCCCCACAGCCCCAGGGGCAAGCCCCATGCAGCCCCCCCGGCTGAGACCCGCTACGACGACCCCCGCACATGACCCCCTAAGGTAAGGCACCCCCATCGTTGAAGTCACCCCCATCGGTAAGACAATAATTGAGTCAACACCTTTAAGTTCTCCTCAAAGTTCGATTTACTTCGAATACTAAATAATATTTGTCCTAGACATCAGGATTTATATTTTTACACTAGTAACCCTTTAAAGTAGTAAGGCACCCCTTTAAAAAGAAGCAAGGAAATGTCGACCCCCCTCTACACAGGTAGAGCGGGCCTTCCACCCTCCCCCCATCCACCAACCCCCCCATCTCTCTCCAGAAGTATCGATTGTGGTGGGGGTAGTAGTGATTCGCCATTCCTCGAAGGGTGATCCTTGGAAGGAGGTGTCGGATCCCGTGTTGTGATGGTTGTTGGGATGGCCAGGAAAGCCGCCAGGCACAAGATCGTCGCGGTCCATGTCCATGTAGAATGTCCGGGGAATACTACTGTCTTCGTCCGATAAACCGCCGGATATCCACGCTCAAGGAGGAAGATAGGTGAGTCGAGAGTCCCGGTTGGGGATGACCCCTGACGAAGTTTCGGATCGGTCACGGTGATGGGACAGTTGTTCCATGGGGGCCTAATTGATTTTGTTGGAGTTGCTTGAACCTCTGTAGGACATGTCTAGGACGAATGTTTTCAAGAATATTTAATGCTTAAGTATTATTTATTTTTCAGAATTTTTAGTTCATTTAGATATTTAACTTAAGAGACAATTAATTGTACCGCGCCATGATCAACAATGGTATCGTTTATGTTTTCTAATGATTATTCATATCGGGACACTTAAACTTATTTTTTATCCATTGGTATAAAAGCATAACGATTGTGTGAATTCACTTAGTTAAGAAAGGAAAAAAGTTACTTAAGTGTTGAAGTAAGGGGAACATTGTAGAGTTGACTCACATATCCCTGATGAAGTTTCGTATCGGTCGCCATGGTTGAAGTAAGGGGAAAATTGTAGAGTGTGTTAACTCAATTATCCCTGATGAAGTTTTGTATCGGTCACCATGATGGGACAGTTGTTCCATGGGGGCCTAATTGATTTTGTGAGAGTTGCTTGAACCTCTGTAGGACATGTCTAGGACGAATGTTTTTAAGAATATTTTGTGCCTAAATATTGTTTATTTTTCAGAGTTTTGGATAAATATTGAACCTTAGAAACATTTAATTGTACCGCGTCATGATAAACAATTGTATCGGTTATGCTTTCTAATGGGCCTTCAGATAGAAGCACTTAAACTTATATTTTTTATCCATTGGTATAAAAACTTCTATTAACAATTGTAAATTCACTTACTTAAGAAAGGAAAATTTTTACTTAAGTGTTGAAGTATAGGGGATATTGTAGAGTGTGTTGACTCAATTATCCCTGATGAAGTCGGTCACCATGATGGGACAGTTGTTCTATGGGGGGCCTAATTGATTTTGTTAGAGTTGCTTGAACCTCTGTAGGACATGTCTAGGATGAATGTTTTTAAGAATATTTAGTGCCTAAGTATTATTAATTTTTCAGAATATCTAGTTCATTTAGAAAAATATTTAACCTTAGATACATTTAATTGTATCGCGTCATGATCAACAAATGTATATTTTATGCCATCCAATTATCTTTCACATAAAAACGATTGAAATTATTTTTTATCCATTGGTATAAAAGCATCTATTAACGATTGAATTCACTTAATAAAGAAAAAAAGTTACTTAAGTGTTGAAGGAAGGAAACATTGTAGACTGTGTTGACTAAATTATCCCTGACGAAGTTTTGTATCAGTCACGGTGATGGGACAGTTGTTCCATGGGGGCCTAATTGATTTTGTTGGAGTTGCTTGAACCTCTGTAGGACATGTCTAGGACGAATGTTTTTAGGAATATTGAGTGCCTAAATATTGCTTATTTTTCAGAGAATCCAGTTTGTTAGGATAAATATTTAACCTTAAGAGACATTTAATTGTATCGCGTCATGATAAACAAATGTATATTTTAAGCTTTCATATGGTCTTTCACATAAAAACAATTGAAATTATTCAATTCAATTATTCAAAACGATTGAAATTACTTAAAAACAACTCCTAACGATTGATTTTACTTACTTAAGTAAGAAAATAAGTTACTTAAGTGTTGAAGTAAGAGGAACATTGTAGACTGTGTTGACTCAATTATCCCTGTTGAAGTTTCGTATCGGTCACCAGGATGGGACAGTTGTTCCATGGGGGCCTAATTGATTTTGTTAAAGTTGCTTGAACCTCTGTAGGACATGTCTAGGACAAATATTTTTAGGAATATTGAGTACCTAAATATTATTTATTTTTCTGAGTTTTGGATAAAATTTAACCTTAGAGATATTTAATTGTACCGAGTCATGATAAACAATTGTAACGTTTATGCTTTCTAATGGGCCTTCAGATAGAAGCACTTAAACTTATATTTTTTTATCCATTGGTATAAAAACATCTTTTAACAATTGTGTGTGGATTCACTTACTTAAGAATGGAAAAATGTTACTTAAGTGCTGAAGTAAGAGGAACATTGTAGACTGTGTTGACTCAATTATCCCTGATGAAGTTTCGTATCGGTCACCATGATGGGACAGTTGTTCTATGAGGTCTAATTGATTTTGTAAGAGTTGCTTGAACCTCTGTAGGACATGTCTAGGACGAATGTTTTTAAGAATATTTAATACCTTAATATTATTTATTTTTCAGAGTATCCAGTTTATTTGGATAAATATTTGACCTTAGAGACATTTAATTGTACCGCGTCATGATAAACAATTGCATATTTTATGCTTTCTAATGGTCTTTCACATAGAAACGATTGAAATTAGTTTTTATCCATTGGTATAAAACAACTCTTAACGGTCGAATTCACTTACTTTAGTAAGAAAATTAGTTACTTAAGTGTTGAAGTAAGGGGAACATTGTAGACTGTGTTGACTCAATTATCCCTGATGAAGTTTCGTATTGGTCACCATGATGAGACAGTTGTTCTATGGGCCTAATTGATTCAGTTAAGAGTTGCTGGTGGGATATGGACCAATGAAACGTGTCTATCTAAGTATTATTTTTTTCTGAGCATATTTATCCTTAGAGACATTAAATTGTACTATCAACAATTGTGTTTTTTCATATCTAGGACAATTATTTGTAAGAATATTTATAGTACCTAAGTATTTTTCAGCTCGAATTCATCCTTAGAGACATTTAATTGTACTATAAACAACTGTGTTTTTTATGCTTTCTAATGGTCCGTCACATTGAAACGATTGAAATTAGTTTTTATCCATTGGTAATGAAACATCTATGAGAGATTGAATTTACTTACTTAAGTTAAAATTTATAAGTAATAATAAAATGTTACTTATAAGAACAGAAGTAAGGAGAGCATTTCAAAGTGTGTTGACTCAATTATCTTATAAGATGTCTAATACGAAAAGTATAGACATGTTGTGTCTATGGATACACATCTAGTTTGCTTAGAATGATTATAATTATTGATTTAAAATTTTAATAATCTAAAAATGTATATTAATTGATGATACAGTTGCTGTATGGGATCTAATTGATTGTGTATTGATATTGATATGATGATACAGTTGCTGTATGATCTAATTGATTTTGTATGGGATATTGACTCTTGTAGGACTTGTCTAAGACCTCGTAAGGATATTTATTAATTTTTTCGATGGAGGCTAGAGTGTGTTGACTCAATGGTCTGCATTCGAATGGATCAGAGTAAATGTTGTTTCATGATTATACGCCAGATTCAATCAGTATATTTTTTATCGTTCAAAATTTATATAAATTATAATTCAGGTTAATATTCATTGACAGACAAATTGAATGTACGTTTATTGATTAGTTGTGTGTATCAATTGAATAGATTTACATATTTAACATTTTTAATTTACAAAAGTGAGTTTTCTATTGATATCTAAACTTTTTAGCTGAAAACTAAAATCGTTACTAAAAACTAAAATCTAAGGAAGTAAATAAATATGATTTAATTTTTAATAGTTTTTGGATTTATATATAAAAAAAATTTCATGTACATTGCCATAATTTATTTTACTTCACACTTTATTTAATGTATTTACCGAATTATAGTTTTAGTATGAAATTTGTATAGATTTAAGTTGAAAGCAATTTTGATAAATCATTTAAATATTTTTTAATCGTTTAATTTATTTTAAAGGAAATTTTAAAAAACAGCAACACTGATGGTTTAATTCATTGACAGTATAAAACATGTTTTTTTCATCACAAAGTATATTTTAGGTACTATAAATAAATAATAAGTGTGAATAACAGATAACCCAATATTATAATACGTTCGATAAATTTATAAAATATTAAAGTAAGCAATAGGAATATATGAAAATAAGTAAGATCAAAGCAATATTTTGTACAATTGTTTTAAACATTGTAAACTGGCTTTTTCTAAAACAATATAATTTGAAATCGAATCAAATGTGAAGTAACTTCCCCCCCCCTAAATAATAAAACAATAAATTAAAAGAAAGAATCATTGAAGTTGGATGTTTTCTTTTAGGAAAATGTCAATGAAATTTACAAAAACTGAACAAAAAATGCTAAACGCATTTTAGCCTTATTACATTTTCATAATTTTTTTTGTTTCATTTTTAATTATTCAAACTGCCGTAAATGAAAATTGAATAAACATATTTATTAAGGTTGTAAACCAAACTTATGATCATACTTCCTTTTTAAGTATTTTTGCTATGAAACTGACAAGAAAAGTTTCAAAATTGACATTTCTGGTTTTGGCTTCTTTCCATTTTCTAAAGTGAAGATAAATTACTTTTACAAGTTTTACTGACTTAATCAAAACTTAAAGAAAGAATTTTCTAACATACAAAATAGAGATTGAAAATGAGAGACAATTTAAATTAGTTGTTCTAGTTCTAAATAAATATAGAATATAAATTGTTATGGTGAAATATTTAGTAAAAGTTTTTTTTAGTAAAAGTCCTTTTGAAAATTTCATACTAAGGCTTTTAAGCTTAATTTTATTTTACAATAACTCTTTTTGTGTGTGTTTGTAACGCAATATTTCAAAACCTATTATGAAGAAACAAAAAAATTATATTACGGTTCATTTTATTTTAGTAAAGTTTATGGCATTAAGAAATGTATAAAATGTAATTATTAACTTAAGGCACTCGTAGACAAACTTTTAAAGTCCAAATCGCATATACTTGATTGTAAAATCTTTTGTATGTGCATAGAAATTACGGAACTGTTAAATGTGAAACTATCACAAACGTGTATCAGTAAGAATGCCTGCATTTTATTGTGAAGGAAATATTCTCAAAAACAAATATTTTAAAATTTCAAAATCAAGATCGATTGAATTACCCTGTTCTATATTAGCAAGTAGATTTTAATTATATTTTAATTAAGTTGGCACTAAATATTTCGCTAAAATAAACGCTAGCATGAAAGTATAAAAGAAAAATAACTTGAAAAAATACAAAGAAAATGAAATAAAAGAAAAATGCATTTCTGTAAAAAATAAGAAGCACTTTCAGAAAGATATTTATTTGCATACTTTGGAACTAGCTACAAATATGCTCAATACACTTTGGATATACTTTTAGTGGCATTTCTAAACAATTTTAACCCCTGAAAAATATTTTATGAATCTAACTTGATTCATTTTTTAAAAAAAGTTCCTACAGCAAAATGCACTCAGCCTTTTCTAAGTCTGTTATGAAACAATGGGATTCATCCATTTAGTTTATTCAGTTTTAACACTGTTTTGAAACAATGGATTGTCTAGTATGCTATAATTTTAAATCGTCATTCTTTTTTACTTTTTGACATAAAAGTATTCACTTTATTTATAAAATGTTTAAAATGTAACTAAATTGTTTTCGTAATTTTTGTTTTGAATGTTATTTTAACAGTGGAGGAAAAGTAATTTGTAAAACCGAAATTAGTTTTTGAATTAAATTAGCTGTGAAAATAATGAAATAATTAATAGAGTCAAAATTTTTGTGGCTTAAAATATCGCCCTACACTCCGTGCCAACCTAATTTGGTCAAAACAAAGAGTAAAAAGGAAGAGGGAGCGATTAGTCGTTATATGGAAGCTCTTGTAAGGTAATATTTACATACAAAATGATCCGAATACAATTTAACCAAAATACACTTTTCATTCCAATAAAATTGTCAAATTTTCTCAAATAATATTCAAATCTGTTAGACTTTAAACGAAATTAATATTTCAAACATCTTTTCTAAATAGATTCGCAAATTATTTATGGAACTCTATACATACGCCGAAGGACCTTCTCCATAGCATATTTCTCTCCCAACTTAGGTTGGCAAGGACTGTAGAAAACATGAAGTTTCTGGATTTCTACTGAAGGAAAAGCTTGCACACAAACATTGGTTTCAGTGAGTTAAGACGATATTTTATTGTTCAAAACAAACATAATTACAGGGAGATCAAATAATAAAAAAAATACCTCTGGAACTGTTGTCACTCACGACGTTTACGTTGGTACCTTACCACATAAGCATACACCACCACTTACCACATAAGCATTACAAATTCAATAAAAACACAAAACACTTAATCCTTGAAACACAATAAACACCAAGTTAACACCACTTACCACATCGTTTTAGCTTCAGAAACCTTAATAGACTATTCGCGTGTACCACCTTTTTAAAACACGCAGCCCCATTACCGCTCAATGTAAATAAATAATAAAACGGGACTCCACTTTCTAAACCACTGTTCTCCACTCGCTAAACTTTTTCGCAAAGATCATCGCTTCGCCTCTCTTCAATAGAAACCAGATAGTGCGGTAAGAGAATAAAAAATGCAATATTAATAAGAAAGTGGGTCTCTTAGTGAGTGGGAATCGTGCATCTGAGTGAATTTTGTGAATGGGGCTTTGTGCCAAGTGCTTGATATTCCTTTTACTACGAGCAACACGTTGATGGTGGTTTGGAAACCACTATTTTATCAATGGGATGGCGAGGAAAAAATTGTGTGTCTTTTTTTAACTGGTGTAAATAAAATGAAATAGCTGGTAGTTCTTATACTTAAATTCAATGCTGAATGATAGGTATTAGAGATAAAAAGTTACAAGAAAAATACTATTTGAGAAGTAGATGAGGTCTGGAGCAAATGAGAATGGAGATACAACCGTTTTCAAATATTAACTCTTTATGCACAGAATCAATATTTAATTTGAATTATTTTCCCGTGCCTATTTTAAAGGTATATGTACAATTGATAACAATATATTTCGTTAAAAACATAGGAGACACTTAGGGGGGGGGGGGAGAGAGAGAGAGAGAGAGAGAGAGAGAGAGAGAGAGAGAGAGAGAGAAGAGGGCCGACACCTGCCAGCCTTGGTGGTGTAGCGATGTAATTTTATGTTTGAAACAACTGAATATTGCATAAATAAAATCTCTACTACCATGTATTATATTTTAGCTTACACGAATAATGACAAGTTTTAAAAACCTTTTTTTTAAAGATTGGACTTATAAGCACCTTAATAAAGACTTGAAAGGACTTTTAAGGACATAACTTGTTTTGGCAGGATAACAAAAGTAAAAGTTATCTGAAGAATTTACTGTACCTTTGTAGACTATAATGCTCTGAAACCGAACAAGTCAATCAAACAGTTTCAACTCCCCCCCCCCCCATTTTCTCCAAATTGAACAATAAAGTGATACTTATAAGTACTGTCAGTACATAAAAAATACTTTAGAAGTTTATTAGAAATTTAACAATAATTTGAGAGATCAGCGGCAATGCCGATCTCATTCTCCATCTTTCTTCTTCATTACATGAACAGTGAACAAGGATTAGTATATAACAACTTAGTGCTCTTCGAGCCCTGTGTTTGTTTAAATATACAAATTTATAAAAGAAACAAGAGTTGTCTACTTTTACATGTGCAATTATTTCTGTCGTTTACAAATTTTACCCGAAAAGTGAAGCGTTTCTTTGAACAAGCACACAAGCTGGAATATATATGTATCATACCATACCATACCATACCATACCATACCATACCCGAAAAGTGATGTTTTTATTTTAAAATTTATATTCTGATTTCTATAAAATTGACAGTAAAAAAATAATTTGTTCTTACTAGAATATTTGTTTTAATAGTTAACGTATAATTCCATATTCATTGAACTACCTAGAAATTATTATAAATTTTACTAGCTTTAAAAAAATTTGGGGGGCAGCTTTGATCTTTTAAAAAATTGGGGAATTTTGAAAAGAAAGTTATAATTTAAAGAGGGTAAAAGAGAATATTTGAGAAAAAAATGGGCCCATTTTTCACTTACAAGTTCTTATTTGTTCTTTTGCCCAAAATTTTATATTTTGTTGTAATAGATATTTACGTTAAGATAAAAGTAATTCTACTGTTTGTGAACCTTCGTAAATACTAAAAATTTGTTCATGTGTTTGTATCAAACACTTTATTAATTTTTGAACTATGCTTTTTACTGATAAGTAGTTACAAAAGTAAATTTTTATCTTTTTCATTAATAAAAAATAGTAATAAATTTAATATTAAAGAAACATTTTTATGTATTTTTATCTGTTGTATGTATTTTTATCTGTATTATAAATAAGTTAGGCAACTAATAGTATGATCTGTCTTAGTTTTGCAAGTCATTAAGCCACCAATTTGTATTGCAATTTCAGCATAAAAGAATCCATTGATTGTGCTTGTTTGTTCAATTAAAATGAGCATATCTTTATTTGTAATGCAGATACTTTAATCCTGTTTTTTAATGAAATTCTACAATTATATTACCTTCAACTTACGATTTAAATGTTTGTATTTAAGCGACATTTAACAGATACAAGCACACAGGTAACAGTTGAAACACATGTAACTCTCAAAAAATTTCCACACTTTTGGCCACCACTGTAATTGTAAAACTACATAAACACGAAACAAATACTTTATGAAAAAGAACTTTTGAAAGTACTATGCATAACACCAACAGTTTCATGTGGCTGGAAGCCAGAGGATTTCTCCTCCATTGAATATACATTATACAAGTGTAAAAGATGAAAAAAGTTATCCACTTATATTCCCATGTTTCACAGCCTCCTACTGTAAAGATTTAGTGGTCCCTTTGATATGACAAAACTTTAAAAGATATTTTGGTCAAAATGTAGCTTTATATTTGAACACAAACTAAAAAAGTGATAACTTATTTTCCAATGTTTCACAATACTTATTTCCCACGTTTCACAGTCTTCTACTGTAAATATTTAGTAGTCCTTTTGATGTGACAAAGCTTTAAAAGATATTTTGGTCAATATGTAGTTTTATATTTGTACACAAACTAAAAAAGTGATCACTTATTTCCCCATGTTTTACAGTCTTCTACTGTAAAGATTTAGTAGTCCCCGTGATATGACAGAACTTCAAAATGTAGTTTTATATTTGCACACAAACTAAAAAAGTTATCACTCATTTTCCTACGTTTCACACTAATTATTTTCCCAAGTTTCACAGTTTTCTACTGTAAAGATTTAGTAGTCCCTTTAATTTGACAAAACTTTAAAAAATATTTTGGTTGAAATGTTTTTATGCAAACTAAATTAAAAGTGTCCACTTATTTTATGATGTTTCACAGTCATTACTGTAAGATTTAGTTGTTCTTTTGATCTGACTAAACTTAAAACGATATTTTAGTCAAAATGCAGTTTTATATTTGTATGCAAACTAAACAAGTGATAACTTATTTTCCCATGTTTTACAGTTTTCTACTGTAAAGATTTAGTAGTCCCCGTGATATGACAGAACTTCAAAATGTAGTTTTATATTTGCACACAAACTAAAAAAGTTATCACTTATTTTCCTACGTTTCACACTATTTATTTCTCATGTTTCACAGGCTTCTACTATAAATATTTAGTAGTCCCTTTGATATGACAAAACTTTACGTGATATTTTGGTTGAAATGTTTTTATGCAAACTAAATAAGAGTCCACTTATTTTATGATGTTTCACAGTCATTACTGTTAAGGTTAAGGTAGGCGAATACCCAAAATTCTAAAAATTTTACTATTACTTTGATCTTTTCCAAATTTGGCATAGTGATTTCAAATATAATGAGCAATGCTTTTTAGGCATTTTTTTATTTAAATAAAATTTATTTATTTTAAACGGTGTTTTTCACCTAAAAAAAGGGGTTTGCGCCAACACTTCTAGTATAAAAAGTTTTACATTAATTTACCTGAAATTTTTTACAGATGCTATTTCAATATATATCTGTGCCATGAACCTCTAACATCCGGTGTAAATATATAAGTTTAAAAAAAATGTCCAAGTGAAAATTAATCGAAAAAAATCCTTTTTTGTGGTTAATTTATAACATTTTTCTTAATAACTTCTTTTCTTGTAATTTGTATGCAACTCTAGAGGGTCATTGCATGCATCAGTTCAAAACGAAGAATTTAACACGTAATTAATGTTTATAGGATGAAAATTCAATGTGGTAGACTTGTTAGCGTAAACCTCCTTTTTTAGTAGAAAAACACCTTTTAAAATAAATAAATTGTATTTAAATTTAAAAAAATGCCTAGATAGTATTATTCATTATATTTGAAATCAGTATGCCAAATTTGGAAAAGATTAAAGCATTAGTAAAAATTTTAGAATTTTGGGAAATTTTGGGTATTCGCCTACCTTAAGTGGTCCCTTTGATCTGACAAAACTCAAAAGGATATTTTGGTCAAAATGATTGTATGCAAATTTAAAAAAAGTTGTCTTCTTTTTATCATGTTTGACAGTCTCCTTCCGTTAAGATCTAGTGGTCCCTTTCTTAACGGTAAGAGAATAGAGTTTGATAATATTAAACCCCTAAAATTGTCCTAATTCATACAATACCGATTTCATTTGAGAATTTCAATTGAACACGTTTAACAAATAATCTTCAGTACAGGTTTCTTGCTTTCCATCGATATATGTAATGTTTAGTTCATATCTTTTAACTATTACGTGTACTTTTAATACATTTCTATTTCTACATTTTCGTACCTTATTATACGGGGCCCGGATGATCGAGTGGTTTGGACCATTAGTCCAGCAGTCTGCGCGCTGTAACAGATGCGGGTTTGATTCCCGAATTCGCTCTGGGTGTACTTCCTTTCTCTGTGACAGTAAAAATTCTTTCCGTGTCTGTCTTACTTGACGATGGCTTATATAAGCGGGTCTCTGATCAAGCACAAAAGCTGAAATATGTATGTACAGCTGGGGAAATAAAAACGTTCCACCCTTCGTTTCTCGGCTGCTATTGGTCAAGAAACTTTATGAAAGGTGTCATTTTTCAGGAAATAGCTTAAGAAATTGAGAACTGGCTATAAAAATTGCATAAGGGGTCGTCTAAATATTAAAATGAGTACCAACTTTGAAAATTCCAATGGTAACACCTAATTTTTTTTAACATAAAAATGTTCAGCACCTTCAAAATACCCCATGTATAAAAAAGTATTATAGATTTTGCATTATTTGCTGAGATATTAAAGCATTAATTTTGAACTCGTTTAGGGGGAAATCTCTAAAATGTGAAAACAGTAATATTTGGGTTGCGTCTTTTCAAAACAACAAGCTAACAGGTAAACATAATCTCGCCAACGGATGCTAGAATTTAACCTGCTTTACTAACATTGTGATTTTTTTTATGTTTTTTTTTATTTTGGATTTTAAAATTCAGAAATAAAGACTTACAATTGCGATTAGTTACAATCACATTGACAAACATGATTATTGCATTAATGTTTTAAATTTTTTATGCAAATTTTTGTTTCATTCATATTGCTGCAAAAAGTTTGTTTAAAATGTGTCGCACTCTATCGGTAATATAAACCACGTATTACAAAACGAGGGTTACAACCATAACACGACATTTAAGGAAAGCAAAATAAAATATTCAGAACGATTTGGCAATGATTTTTAATCAAGGCAAGTGAGCGCTAATAATTTTAAATAAGCAATGTGGTAACAATAAAATGTACTAAAAACCGAATTCCAATAATATTTTAGGGTATTTAGTTTTTAATATTTAATTTAAAGTAAAACTCACTTTTTGAAATTGTACTGGAAATAGCACATATTTAAAAACATAGTAATCGATATAATTTAAAGTTAATTCGACAAACAAAATACATTGCATGCACTTGAAATAAGAAAAGATTTTTGGAATGTTTTCAGACATCAATAATTAGAATAAACATTTATCAACAAGCGCTTTTCAACCACCAAACGATAATGCAAGTTAGAATCAAATTCACTAAGTAATTTTGTACACGATCCCTAAAATTCATCTTTTTTAGTTTTTTTACAATAACTCGGAAAATAATTGTTGTTTAATTAACAAATTTGGAATTTTGGTTCTACTTGATCTACTTTATCGATTTATGTAAAAAAAAATTGGGGTTGCTATTCATGTTTTATTTTTTATTATTTAAATTTAAAAATTGATGAAAAAACTTGTGTGACTTGTGTGATTTGTTTTTGGAAGATTCAGAAGTATATAATGAAAAAAAAAATCTTTGTTTAATTCCTTTTATTTGTAGAGGTATGAATAAAAGTTTATGAAACTTTTTTAACATTATGGGTGTTCAATTTTGAATGCTACAATATAACAATATTGAATGTTATATTTTGAATGCTCAGCAAATAATGCAAAGTAAATCATTCTTTTTTATACATGGGGTATTTTGAAGGTGTTGAATATTTTTATGTAAAAAAAAATTAGGCGCTGCCATTGGAATTTTCATAGTTGGTACACATTTTAATGTGTAGACGACCCCTTATACAATTTTTGTTGCCAGTTCTCAGTTCCTTACGCTATTTCCTGAAAAATGACACCTTTCACAAAGTTCCTTGATGAATAACAGCCGAGAAACAAGGGGGTGGAACGTTTTTTTCCCCCAGCTGTACCAACCCCTTACCTTATTATACATAGCTACTAGCTTGACCAGATCCATTTCAGTAATCAAAATTTCAACTTCAAAATCCTCGTACAACTTTCATAAATAATTTTTTATTTGAGTTGCTTTAGTTTGGAAAAACTAACACAAACAAACGGGATATCTATTTTTTAAAAAAAATTTTACAGCTAGATAGTTGATTTATTAACTAAGTTGTACTGTGAAATGTAGTACGTATGGTCACCTTAATAACAACGGCAGTAAAGCTTATGTATTTTATCCAAAGAATTTCTTTTCCATAATGTCTCTGGCTATCTTATATTTTTTACTTGTTAGATTAAAAAAATATAACCAAACTATTTCTAATTATTATTTAAAGTGCATTTTAACCTAAATAAGTCAAGAATTATTTACAACCAGGTCACATTAATATTGCAACACGTTTTTGGGGCCCCCTTGTTGGTTTTAATATGTATGCTAATAGGAAGTCTGACGTAGGACAACGTTTGTGTCGTAAGCTGGTGATTATTCATAGCTCGCCGGGAGCCTGCAGGTCCTTTTTATGAGAGTATATTTTTGGTCGGGAAGTTTCAAGGGTAAAATGTAGTTCAAGGTCTATTATTTATGTCGTAAATATGGGAGTTTAGTACCTGTGTACCGGTGTAGGGGTTAACTACACTCCTTGCCAACCTGAGTTGGGTAAATAGAAATATGCTATGGAGAAGATCCTTCCGCGTATGTAAAAAGTTCCATAAATAATTTGTGAAACCATCCTGAAAAAATGTTTAAAACATTAATTTCGATTAAAGTCTAAAAGATGTGAATATTATTTGAAAAAATTTGGCAATTATATAGGAATTAAAAGTGTATTTTGGTTAAATTGTATTCAGATCATTTTGTATGTAAATATTACCTTACAAGAGTTTCCAACTAACGGACCACTTTTTACTATTTGTTTTTACCCAAGTTAGGTAGGCACGGAGTGTAGTATGACTTCGGTTTTTTTTTGTGCTTGTCATGGCTCAACTAGTTACCTTCATATTGTTAGTTACTTGGTTTTTGATTATCAGTGGAAAAACAGCATTCTGAATTTATAGGTTAAAACAAAACTTTAACAAAGAGGTCTTTACAGTAAAATTACCATCTTAAGAAATTTCAATGGCGGCACACCCATTATGTTTCAAATTAGAAATGATATTTAAGGTCAAATATTAAAAATATGAGTTTCATTCCACTCTTACATACCACCTTCGAATTATTCTAAAGTTTAAGTTTGAATGTAAAAAAAAACTGATTTCTTTATTTTATAGTTATACTCTTCGATTTACCAGTTTATAAACCAAATGATTTCCTACTAAGTGAATAATCAGTAGGAAATTAGTTCATATTGTTATATTGTTCATATTAGTTCATATTATTAATAACAAAAGTTTTTATCCATCTAAAATCGTAGTGGTCCTAAGCAAATATTACTCGCTAAATCTCATTTGTCTTATATGATACAAATTTTCGTGGAAGCAACAGCTTCAATTTATTTCAAAACTTTCTTACAAGCAGGTAGATTAATGTAAGCTCAACAGCTGACTATAATGCATCATAAGTAAGTATGTACCATACCTAATAAACACTATGTTTATGTTTTTATTTAATGAGCATGTACGTCATGCTCTTCAACATTTGAACTTTTTGAACACGTAAACAAATCTACAGGAAAACCTTTTTAAGTCAGTGATTTATGCTTGAATCCGAACTGCTTTATGTAAACATTCTTCATGCGACTCTTCACCTTAATTAAAATTCCTCGGATGCCCCTCGGTTTAAGACATAATTATTTTTACAGCACCTTCTAAAAAGAAAAAAAAATCCTAACTTGTTTTATGTTCCTTTTTACGACTTACATAAAAATTTGGGATTTTCAAACAGAGGAAAAACATTGAAGAAAATAGAGTTTGAAAAAATTTCGAGTGCTATCATTTAAAAATCGTTAATGTTATTTATACAGCTTCTTTAAATTCTACGTAGAACTTTAACCTCGTAAGACCCGAGCAAATTCCTACAAGTATATTCTTAATCTACGCATACTTTTCACACAAATATATGCTAAAAAGTATGTTTCTCAAAGAATTAAAAAAAAATAATGTTTATAGTTACTTAGGGACACGCTATAAACTCTAAAAATATACATTTTTTGTGCTATAAATGCAACAAAAAAAGGGCGTATCACTTATTTGTAGTTAACAGGTTATTTTAACATTGTTTTAAATGCAAAATGCCTTTAAAATTAACTACTAAAATAACTTTTTGAAAAGTTTGACATTTTTTTAAAAATAATTTTTTAAGAACTCTTATATCTTATTGACCCTCGTTAAACTTCATTTTTTATAGAAATAAATAACTGATACCAGTACTCAAAGGCTGAAAACATATATATGAAACTTCTTCTATCGGACCAGGTCAATTTCGGAACTAATTAGAGTTTTAGTTGTTTGTGGGGAGGTTTTAAAAAATGTCCCCAAATGGGGACGCCAGATCGCAAGAGGTTTAGGCTTCAAATAGTTTTTAATATTAAGACAGATTTTCTGAATCGGTACAATTTATAGATATATTCCTACTCTTGGCTGAATCTCTCTCGCAATTTCCTTCAGCACATTATTGGCGCAGCTCTGATAAAAAAAAAGGCTGGTTTATTTTATTGGAGACTTTTGGAAAAGCTTGAAGTTTTAACGTAGTGTTGCTGCATCTATCAAGTTGTATGAAATATGAAGTGGAAAGTGTCCCCATTTGTGCATTTTCGTTGATTGCCAAATGACAATGACAAATGACAGCGAATGCGCCCTCTAGAAGGGAGAGTGTAGGCTTTATAGCCCATTACCCAGCTCGCCAGAAGAGACGGCCACAAGAGACACACAAAGAAGGACGACACAAACACATAGACATATAACAACATTTATTGACAAACATCCATGCCTTTACCGGGATTCGAACCCGAGCCCAGCATCTCCAAAGGCTAGTACACTAACCATTGTGTAAGTGGACCGGCTTCGTTGATTGCCAACATAACACAAATCTTAATATCCCGATCTGTCATTAAGTTATAGCTGTTGCTTGCTGTTTCTAATTTTAAAAAAAAAATGGAAGTTATTTTTTTGGATGACAAAAAATCGTTATTAATAAAAACGAAGACTCTACTTAATTACTTTGGGTGGAAAATACGCTAAAATTATTCCCAGTATCACATGACTAGGGGAAACTATAAGCCATGTTTGGCTGGTTTGCTGTCTTCGTTAAATATAATTTGACAAATATTTTACTTATTGCTGAATTTGGCATAAACTCTCTCATTGGCATAAACTCTCTATGGTGTCATAATATTATTTCTGCAAATTGAAGAGTGCACGGGAAAAACCACTTGATTTCGTAGAAGGCTTTCCTCAATAGGCCTCTTTGGTCATGATAGCGAGAAATCACCTCAACTAGTGTAAAGAAATAGGTTAATCTCTTTGTTTTTCTTTCGCGTCAACCCTTATTCACGCCAGAGATCAGTGGATACGAGTCACACGTTTAAATCGCAAATGAAGAACCGAAAGAAAACCCGGTTTCCTGTCGCCAATGTCCACCAATCAGACACAATTACGGGAAGACTCCTAACAAATCAAGCGGTTCTTCCTGTACTCTTCAATTATTATCAACTATTCGTGTTACTAAACAAGTTATTTGATATAAACAAGATACTTCTAAAAACACAGGCAATACACTCTTAAAACAAACGAGTGAAATCCACTCCAGTAGGAGAAGTGCATTTTCGACACTGGAAAGGAGTGAATATTAAATAAGATTGAGTTAAAACCACTCGTTTGGAGTGATCCTATCGGAGGTTTAACACACAGAGGATCCACTCCAAGAGGAGAAGTGCATTTTCCAGACTGGATGAGTGAAAATTACTCAGACTGAGTTAAAATCACTCGTTCGTTTTAAGAGTGTACTTAACTTTTACACAAACATTGCCTGGAAAACACATAAAATTTATTCCCAGTATCACGTGACTTTAGTAAATTTATTAGTCATGTTTGGCTGGTTTAGGGTCCTCGCCAAAAACACTATTTACATGCGGTTTCCCATAATGAATCCCAAGATGGCGCGAAGAATTCAATTTGGCGCTAAAGCAATAAGCGGTTCGTTAACTGAAGAACGGGCCGCGTGCGTGACAAATTAGGGTAATTGGACAGATTCCACGTCTTTTAAAGACTCTTAGGGGCTTTTCTTAATAGACGGATGTCTAGATCGTGGGAGCGATTAGAGGCGTATTTTACGAAAATGGGATGACACATTTTGTAGGGTGTTCTTATCGGTGTTTTGCTGGAAGGGTTCCGAAAGATGTTGCACCCGAAGAGGGTTTCTGGAATTTTTTTTCTACAGGACTTTGTTGCGAATTCGTTTGGCTTTCAAGTTTGCAGATTCGCGTATCCGGTGTGGCTTAAGCAATATTTACCAACGCTGAGAATTAGTGAAGAATGTATATTTTTGTTTACAGGACTAGTTGGGAATTTATTTAGCCTTCATTTTGTAGATTCGCGTATCTGGTGTTTTCGTACTCGCATTTTTAAATATTTAAAAATTTAATGTTAACTATTAAAAAATAAAATTTCGAAAAGTTATTGTTATAATTTCTTCAATATTTATGATTAAACCAATACCCCCTCCTTAGTTTTATTTACATAATTAAGATTTCCCTTTTCCACATTTAAAGTGTTTTCACAAATTTTAGATTAAAAATTTTTTTAATAAAAAGTTGTAATTGAAAGGGTTAAAAGTCTTTTGAAACTACATATAGACCCTAGCTAATGAACCTAGATATTGCAAATGAAGTAGTTCTAAATATGAAATATAAGTGTTATAATTGAGATATACTGCATTTTAAAAATTGTGTAATTGTTCGTTTAAGTAAGAATTTAATGATTGGGTAAAATTCATAGATTATATATTTTATTCATTGTTTGCAATTTTTTTTATATAACTTAATATTTTGCTTCACACAAATTTGTAAAAATATGCATCACAAAAACAAAATTTAAATCATTTGATTTCATAGTTTACATATTTTTAATTATTGAAATATTCATAAGATATTTAATTTTTTATAACTAAAAGAATAAATTGAGTTTATTGTCTTTTATTATATTGCTTTACTCGCTAATTTTCTTTACATAGTTAAAGGTAAACAACTGAAATTTCACTACGTTGTCTTTTAAATGCACATTTAAAATTTAAAACAATTTTTTAAAAAAATCTCAGTTCCATTGCATACAAACAAGGAAACCACGTCCAAAATATTAAATGTAATTAATTGCTCCAAAAGTAAGTATAACGTTCCAAACTAAACGCAACGTCACAATTTTGATACACAGGTTTGAACGAACACAAACTCGACTTAGAAAACTCCTTGAAGCAAGACGAAGATATTTTTTTTAGCTGAGAGTTTAACAACGGTTTCTTTCAAAACAAACTTGCTATTAATCATTACTTTAGTTGACACTTAACCTTAGCAAAACAAGTGTCGTGATATTCTTTAAACACTTCAAGTTGCATGAAAAATAAATTTGACTTTTCTATGATATGAAGTTATATATTTTTATTTACGTATTTATCTACAGCTTATTAAAACTGAGTGCCGATATTAACGCATCATTTTTTTAATGAAATTCAGGCAATATTTTTATTCAAATTAAATTGTTGGTATGGAATATTGAAATTAGATGAAAAAGTATTTCTTAGAGTGGTTAAATAGTTTTTCTTTTATTAAAATATTATAGACATATGGGTTTTGAATAATTTGTTTATCGCTATGTTTTAAATTTGTTTTTTTAATTCAAGCATACAATTTGGGATTTTCTTGTTTATAGTGACGTTTTTTTACTTCTAGCTTTCATTCTCATTTTCCTTCGATCGGTGCTCCAATCGCTGCTCTGTTACCACGTGACTTTGTTTCACCAATCGTGGTTCTGGAAGAATTTTTACTTCACTCAGCATTTTTTCAGAAAAACAAATTTCTGAGTTCCATTTAGAAAAACAATTTTGATTCTTGATATTTATTCTAAGTAGTTTTAAACAATTATTTAATAATCTGGTAAAGCAATATTAACTTACTTACCAAAGTATTTAAAAATTGTAATCCGAAATTGGACGTTTTCATGCATTTTTTTTATTTTTATTTTTCACTGTTGCACAACCAATCTGACAATCGTACAGTTGTTTTTTCGATAGTTTCCGAAGTATGTTTTCTTATCAAATCCTAACAGTAAAAGTTTTGACGTAATCGGCGAATAAAGTTTTAAGCACTGAGTTGCTGCAAAGTTTTAGCTTTACGTTTGGGAAAACTCTAAGACTCACCCTAGGCCATGCTTCATTTTTAGCTATTTTTTATAGACTTTTTTCATGTGGATTTTTTTTTTAAACTAAGTTTGGGTAACACTGATTTTTTTTGGCTGAATATTGTTTCCTTTTTGTAAAGCTCATCGGTTTGAAATGTTTTGATGAAAAGGTAAATGTAAATACTTAAAAAAACCATTTAATCAAAATGTTGATAGAGCCTGTTTAACGGGCTAAGGACAAGTTGATAGTTATGAAAATTATATAAAAGTGATTTTGAGCCTAAATAATGACCAGAAAAATAATTTTAGAAATTTTTTCCAATATATGTTGCTCAATTCGGTTTAAGTTGAAAAATTACCAATGAAATAAATTTAAAAGAACTATTTTGGGTTTAGATATTACTGAAACAATAATAAAAATCTAATAACGTTTCAGTCAAACCAAAACATAATAGAATAAACTTTGTGTTGATTGCATAGAAGGTTTTTGTAACAGAAAATCGTATAATGTTTTTCAAAATAATTTTTAATATCACAAATTAATGATAAACGCATTAAAGCGGAATGATTTTCTTAATATACCTTTCAGACATCAAGATTCCATTTTTTTTGCAACAAAAATGTCACGTATCGATAGTATAACACTTTTCTTTTATAATAACAATGTTTTAATTTATCATTCCTCAAATGAAATAAGGTATATAATTAAAAATATATATTTAATAATATCTGATTTGTATTGTTTAAGTACCTTTTAATTTTTGATGTGAAAATTTAAAATTAGGGTAAATTTATTATTGATTTATTGGATGCACATTTTCTTGGAAAATTTTAATTTCATAATTATTCTAATTCGTTTAAATTCTTGTAGCAAAATAACGAAAAACTCAATATAAGCAATTATACATCATAACAAAATATACCTTTTTGCTAAGTTTCATTTTTTAAACAATAAGAGTAAAAAAAATCCGAGGAAGAAGAAATAGAAGCAAAATATAAACATAAAAAAACTAAAATACCCTTAAAATGCCATCGTTCATCATAAGGGATATACGACGAAAAAATCTTTCATTTATACATGGATTTAAAGTCATTCTTAATTATATCAAAAGATTGCTTACAAACAACTCGGAAAGCTTCAAACTTGAGAACACTGTCTAAATTTTGAATTTATAATAAAATAGGTTGCTTAACAATTATAATTAGAATATTTATCAATTAATTAAATATATTTATATAATAATTATTAAATATGTGATCTATAATAAAAAACTTATATTATTATAATATGATTTATAATATAAAAAATAAGATTCGTAATATGAAAAATAAGATTTATAATATGAAAAATAAAATTCATAATAAGAAATCAAGATTCATAATAAGAAAAACAGAGTATTTATTATAATATTAAAAAATATGTATAAACAATGTAAAATATAAACATAAAATAAATTAAATATAGCTATCGTTCATCAAAAGGAATATTGTATACGACGTAAGAAATCCTACATTTAAAAATCGATTTAAATTTGTTGTAAACGACATCAAATGATTGTTTACAAACAATTGGGAAAGTTTCAAACCTCAGAATCACAGTTTCCAAATTTTAAGTTCATATATGACTTAAAATTTGGAATTCATACTATTAAAAATGCGTATAAATAAGAGTAAAAATATTCATAATAATAAAATTAATAAAATGGAAAATAGTGTACATAATATGAAAATGGTAATATTCATAATATGAAAAATAACAATCATAATATGGAAAATAGTATTTATAATACGGACAATAGTATTCATAATATGGAAAATAGTATTCATAATATGGAAAATAGTATTCATAATATGGAAAATAGTATTCATAATATGAAAAATAGCATTCATAATAATAAAATAATATTCATAATAATGAAAAATAATATTCATAATATTAAAAAATACATGTTTTAAGAATACAAAATATAAACATAAAATAAATAAAATGCTAATGCGATCATTTATAAGAGATTAACAATGTAAGAAATCTTCTATTTAAAAATGATTTTAAAGTCGTTCTAAACGACTCAAATTGTTGTTTACAAACAACTCGGGTAGCTACAAAAAATTACAGTATCTTATTTTTGAATTCATAATATCCGAAGTACTATTAAAAAGTGGGTACTTACCTATGTCGAGAAAGGCCACAAGAAATAAATTCCACTTAAACGAAATTTTTCCACCTGTCGTTGCATTGTTGCATTCCACTCAAAATCTTGGAAATGTGAATCAACTTCCGAGGGGTGAAAGGGTTCTTTACGGGAGACATTCCTGTGGTTTTTGTCGGCCATCCTTAAATAACACTTGTTAACAGTGCATCGTGAGAGTATAGTTCATTATAACCTAGTACCGAGCGGTCGCAGAAGTTTCAGTGATGCTTAATTCTATTATCTTGGATATGGGTGAAACGGAACCGAAAGAGTAAGACTTCTTGTTTAAATGTAACTGCATGCCTAGCATTAACAAAATGGTCGCTAACTTTATGGAAGGATTACATATTTAAAAAAAATTGTGAAAAGTTCAGCAGCTGTTGCTTGTCTAACTAGTTATTTCAATTTCGTATTTTACAGCTTTTTCTTTTACTGCAAGCAGATACTCGGAGTTTTGTAGAAAAAAAAACGCGAACAATATTTTGTACACATAGGTGAAGAAGTAAAGCATTTCTTAGCTAATTTTGAATTTTTCACAAACTCGATTCCAAACCTATTTTCATTTGATTGATAACAGTTTTATACAGAGTCACGATCCTTTTTTTAGTGCAGAAATCCTTATTGGTGTCAAAAGACATTCTTCCTCTGTTTACGGTCAAGAATAATTGCATTAACTTGGATTGTTTTTGAGGTTTGATACACACTTTTTGTAAACATAAAGTGACACATTATTTCCTGTTATACATTTGAATAGCAGTCACGGTTTCTAATATGGCCCCCTAGGGCCGGCCTTTTGCCTTCTCTTTTGACATACTAAAATCAAGTGTATCAAGCCTACCATTTCTTAGGTACTGAATAGCTTTAAACACTCAAAACAACTTCTAACAATTTACTAAATTTTTAAGGTTTTGATCATTTTTGAAAAAAGTTCTGAAGACAATTTCCCATTTTAGATACTAACGATTTAAGTCACAGAATTTTACGAGCATATTTTTTAACAACAGTTCACGAAGTCGGTGTGCTACAGGGTCTCTAGAGTAATACCTACCATGTCTGTTTAAAGTTTAAATACATTTCGATGCGTTGGTTTCATTTACTCTTGAGAAATGTGCACCCCATGGGTCTCAATGTATACACTACTTGTCAAAGTGTGATTTCGTAGGAAAGCTTAGGTGGATTATGTCATTTTCCTAAAAGGGTTAATAACATGGTGGTTTTGTAGTAACGATTGGGTGAAGTAAAACCATGGTCCTAAATTGTTTAATAATACGAATGCGTGATGTTTTTCTCATGAGTTTGAGTGCATTACTTTGCCAAGATCCTTAATGGGTGAACTAAATTTCTATATCTTGTTATGCAAAACCTTTTAAGACACTTGTATATGCCATGATAGTCAAACAATTCCACTAAATATCACAGAGTTGCTTTTCACGGGTTGCTTTTCACGAGTGCGATTCCAAGCATCTGTCTTTAAGATACATGTATACGACGTGTATGCAACTATACATTTACAAGTATTTTTGCCGTTTTGATAGGTTTTTGTTACCAGTGCTTTTAAATGCGAAATATACCATTGTAATTACATGTTCGAATTACATGGACCAATGTTGTCTTCCCACACACGAGCTTAAGTGCGATTTCTGTCGTCTGCCAATATGATGCATTTAGAAGTATACGACATATGTGTAATAATACATTACCACTTACTGTTTTGCCTTTTTGATGGATTGTTGAACTTTTGTTACCATTGTCATTTTTTAAAGTTCACCACTTTCTTTATACTTGTTTAAATACACATAAACTAAACTTTTCGGCGCAACAACCTATTATTGGGCCTGTCGTGCCCCTTTCAGCTTGCTCTGGGGTTCAAGGCTTATGTGCCGGTTAGGTGGTTAACCTCCCCCCAGTGTTTAGTTCCCAAGCATGCTTGGTTCACATTTAAGGGAATATACATATTGCTGTCTTTTTCCCCACAGGGGCCTGACTGCGATGGAGCAGGGGGGCGGCAAGCGGCCCTTCCTCCGGCTCGCCAACGGACGCTTGAACAGCAGCGGCCAGGCGGCGGTCGACGACCCCGCCACCGCAGAGGTCATGGTCCCGCTGTGTCGCCGCGACTCGATCAAGATCTCCATCGACAACACCAACACCGTGACCACGGACTCGGTGGTCACGGCGCTCGGGGACCCCGTCAACGACTACATCACGCCGGAGATCAACTTCAAGAAGGTGAGGATGTCTTTCTGTTTATCGTGTAGATAGAACTCTATTTGTAACAGAAGTTTTGAATTCTATTTGTAACAGAAGTTCTGAATTCTATTTGTAACAGAAGTTTCGAATTCTATTTGTAACAGAAGTTTCGAATTCCATTTGTAACAGAAATTTTGAATTCTATTTGTAACAGAAGTTTTGAATTCTATTTGTAACAGAAGTTTCGAATTCTATTTGTAGCAGAAGTTTTGAATTCGATTTGTAGCAGAAGTTTTGAGTTCGATTTGCAACGGAAGTTTTGAATTATATTTGTAACAGAAGTTTTGAATTCTATTTGTAACAGAAGATTTGAATTCTATTCGTAACAGAAGTTTTGAATTCTTTTTGTAACAGAAGTAGATACAGTTTTTTCCATATATATTGTCGTCAGTATTTATTGTCGACAATTGATGTATTTTCAACATATTCAACAGTAGGGGACAGTTTCTGGCTACTTTTGAGCAGAAGTCAGCAATAGGGGCAGTCTTTGTGTTTTCAACAGTAGTTACAGTCTCCGATGTGTTGTTAGCAGTAGGGGATAGTTCTTTCTTTCTATCGTGTAGAACATGCTTTGAATTCCACTTGTAGCAGAAGTAGAGATAGTTTCGTCAGTACATGATGTGTTTTAAGCGGTTGTGTCAGTTTCTGGATACTTTTCAGCAAAAGTCATCAGTTGGTATAATCTATGTGTTTTCTCAATTTCTGCTTATCGTGGAGAACATGCTTTAAATTGTAGAAGAAGTAGGGATAGTATCACCCGTATCTGGTGTCTCTTCAATAATAAGGACAGTCTATAGTTTCTTTTCATCAATAGGGACAGCAGCTGGTCTTCTGTAGAGAAAGTCATTGAGGATTTTTTAGAAGAAGGGACAGTGTTTGAAGTAGTATCAGTAATATGGGCAGTATATGAGGTTTTATCAGCCTAGGGACTGTCTCTGGTGACTTTTTTCAGTAGTATGGACAGTTTTAGGCTACTTTTCAGCAGCAGTCAGTTGCAGGCACAGTCTATGTGTTTTCTACAGAAGGGACAGTATCTTATGTGTTGTTGATAGTAGGAGAGTTTCTGAGGTCTTTTCGGAAGTAGAGACAGTCTGTTATTTCATTTCATTGGTAGGGAGAGTTACTGATGAGTTGTTAGTAGTATTGTGAGTTTCTGGTATCTTTTCAGAAGAAGAAACAGTCTCTAATGTATTTTCAGCAGTTGAGACAGTATCTGGTGACTTTTCAGCACGAGAGACAGTATCTGGTGGTGGCTAAATATCCTATCAATGGTAGCTTAGTAGTTGCATGGGGTGCCTTCTTGTCAATTGATTAGTTATCAAGATTATATGGCCGAGCAATAATAGTCAGTTGCAGCTTTAGTGCGACGTTGTATCACCATAATTAAAAAAAACGTACTGAAATGTATCCTTTAATACTGTTTTGGGCACAAATATCCTTAGCTGTGTGAGATCATCAATGTGCAGTTGTTCCTGTTCTAGCTCTCGTAAAAGTAACTAACGCTCTCCACAAACGAACTAAACATTTCTCTGTGTTTCACTGCTCTCTTTGATATTACGACTCGATGTGTCTTGAGTACGTATAAAATGGGTCGTAGCAGACGTATTGCGTACGTTTCTGGGCTTACTTCCAAAAAGTCGAAAGCTTTTGATGTTTCCCACCCCCTCTACATTTTAAATGTGCTTAGTAAATTGTGAACATATGAAGTGTGGATTAATCAGTTACAAAAATATATAATGAAACACAAATGAATAGTAAAAAAATGTGTAAAAAACTGGAAATTGACAGGACTGGGAAATCTCGATTAATTAATGCCCCAGGTATTCATATATGCCTGGGTAATACTCGGGTATTTCATCAAAAGTTAGTAACGAATAAAATTATATTCTAATAATCAACTAATATCAAGGTAACAGTTAGGTTTATTTAAATGAAGTTTCGAAAACCTATTCATTCAAAGTAAAAATTTCTCCTAAAAATGTAACCGATAAGAAATAATAAAAGCGTAAAAAGGGGAGAATCTTCAACAATTTCAACATTACTAAAAGCCTTTCGGGAAACCTTATTAAACTAACTTTACTACACTTATTTGAATTATCTTATTATAATTTCCTTAAATATCTAAAAAAAGACAGTAAAATCACTAGGTTCGTTGCATACACATTTGGGCTAGCTTCCAGAATGGTGAATTTATGTGTGATGTTTTACCTTAAGTGTCAAGATGTGTTTGGTAAACACTGTTTTTAGCGCTTAAAAAATGTAGCTCTACTTTTTATATTTCCGAGAAGTTGTAAGAACTACATGAACAGACCTTTTCACTTTTCAGGCTGGTTTATGCCAAAATAAATAGTCAAGGTTACATGGGTAATTCCTTGTAAGTGTAGTGTAAGTCACACTTTAAGAGGAGAATAAAAACTTTTTAACTTAGAAAATGAATCAAATTAAATATAGCACGTTATATTATTTAGTTTTAATAAGGGTAGATGAGCTATTCTACTATTTTTTTTTTTCAATTAATGTTAAAAAGAGGAGTGATAAGCTTGGACACGACAAAATTTCAAAAAAATTCTGCGACTGAGATGAAAGTACCCAATTGAAAAGAACAGGGGAAAAACCACTTAATTTAGTGAAGAACTTTCCTCAGCAGGTCGCTTTGGCGATGATAGCGAGTAATAGCCTAAACTGTTGTAAGGAAACCAGTTTCTACCTACCAAGATTCCCGCGATGCACGATTCCGACGCTTGAACCAAGCGAAGAAAAAAAAGAGAGAAACCGGTTTTCTGACGTCAATGTCCACCAAGCAGACACTTTAACGGGATGACTCCTAATAAATCAAGTGGTTATTCCCCTGTACTCTTCGATTCTGAATGATTTCAACGTGCATCACCTTAAAAAAATGAAAGTTTTCTCTTGTTTTTGAGTTACGATCGTTTTTTTTTCATTGCATAGGAAACGGCATTTTTCATTTAATGTTAAAAAGAGGAGTGAATCACTTTTTACACACGTGACTTACATTCACTACAGAAAGGTTAATTTTGCATGGAATTATCCCCATGCAAATATTTGTTTTTTCACAGAAATGTTATTTAGGAGATATTAATAAGAAAACTCTGCCCAACACAAGATATTAACCCAAAGAAGTTAACTTTTACTACCTAGTATGACAAGAGCCAGAGGTGTCAAAAAGATAGCGATTTATTACTGAGAGCCTTATCGCACAAAATGAATTCTCGCAGTGCATGGTATTAAACTGTCAACGGATCCTGTTATATGCGTTGAATCAAATTGATAGTATCGATTTCTTCTTCCAAAAAAACCCACCAATGTCATTTATACCCAGATCTTGACAGCTAAATATCGGTTTCTGCTCATGTATTTCTTCAAGCGTTATCCTGTGTTATCTTCGGTTTACCGTTCTATAGTTGTTTTAATGGCATGGCTATTATGAAATTTAAGTAAGTAGTTAAATATAGGTGTATGAAAATGTGTAAGTTTGCAAAAGGATAAACATTATCTGGAGTACATAGAGGGAATTAGATGGAAATTGTTTTCAAGAGTGAATTTTTTTTTAATTTTCCTTCGTAAAAGATTAAATTGGAGGTAATAAAATGGTCATATTGCCAAAATAGGGCATTTTTAAAAGTATTCCAAATTTAAATCTCTTTAAAGCATTGTGATAGTGAAAGTTTAACAGGTGTTTCTTTTAAGACTAGTCGGGAATTTCACAACTCTGGTTTTGCCGATATATAGTGCAAAATCTAAACCATAAAGGACGTTGAAGCTTATAATTTGTAAAGAGGAACAACATGATTCATGCATTTGATTTATTTCTTAAGTACAGTCACTTTTTTTAGTGTTCAACATGGCAGTTTGTTACCTGCAACATAATGCAATGGAAACTTAAATCCCTACACATTTGCTTTACAAATGTCGATAGTTTCTTGACTACATATGCGGCACCAATGTTCACTAGAAACTAATCACGTCAGACAGCTATTCGCTAAGAAATTTTAGAGGTGGGGACAAGGGCGTACCCAGGATCTCATTTAGAGGGGGGCAGGTAATTGTAGGGGCCCCTATTTTCTTAGTTGGATGGGCCCCCTTAAGGAATTTTCCTTTAAAAATGTAAAGGGCCCTCCAAATCAACCCTTTAGATAATCCGTGCTATCATCTGCTGCTTTGCCATATCGGATTAAGAAGAGTATTGGATTATAATGGTATAGCAATTTGATATAAAAATTACGTTGTCTTGTTTATTGTGTGGTAAATGTAACCTTTAATTTTACACAAGTCGGTAACCCATTACAAAATCTCTTGGCCCATTAGTTCTCCATGTTTAGACTGAAACGATACGTTGGGTTGGGGGCCCCAAATTCAAAAAAGACTTCACTTGCAAAAGAAGGTAGTGGGCCCAATTATATATATAGAACCCCTTTTATATATAGAATACACATCAATTGGACTTGGGGGCTTCAGAGGAAAGTGGGCCCAATTACTAACAAATGTCCCGATTTGAAAAATATGTAGGCCCCTTTATGCATGAGGTATTGGGCCCCCAGAGGCCAACTCAGGACCAATCGCAAAAATATGGGCCTCAATTCGAACATCATTCGTAGGCCCCTTTTATATCAAATTGTATAAAAGGCCCTCTAGGGGCAAAGTGGGCCCCTGGGCCCGACTGGGAAGAAATGGACTCGAATTTTTTAAAAAATGCATATCCTTCTTTATATAATATTTACAGGGGCCCCCATAAGACCGGGGCCCACTTCCCCTTTTCTAGAGGGGGGCAGCTGCCCCCCTCTGCCCTATGGTGGGTACGCCCATGGGTGGGGACCTTAAATTCTCACGGTCGTTGTGAAAAGGCGCCTCGATAAAACTGCGACTTGCTTTGATTCTCCTGTACGTGTTAGCTACAAAACTCATATTCTCCACAGCATAACTTAGATATAAGGTCCGGCAAGTTCATTGGCTACTTCGTCCAATTGAATTCAGGATTCTCTATATTTGCCAATGAACTAGGTGTGCTCTAAATCTTAGTTTTTTTTTACATATGGCTATTTTATTGGAATTTAATAATCCACAAAGTATACAGGATTTCATCACATATAAGATAAACAACAGACGATGACATAGGACGACAACAGTAGAACAAAAAGAAACAAGTCCCAAGGAATAAGGGTGGAAGATGAATGCGGAAAAGAAGATGGTCGTCCCTCATTTGTCCATGCTATCCCTTGCCTCCCAGTACAGCGTGACAGTATCTCTGTTCTTGTGACGCTCTATTTAGACCTGCATAGTCTAGGAGATGGTCAGAGTTCATAACTCTAGAGTAGCAGATTGTGCATACATTGGTGTCCATGATTCCAATCTTGTGAAGATGTTCTCTCATGCAGTCGTGGCCTGTAGTTAGTCTAAAATGGGCGACTGCTACTTTTCTTGGCCTTAAACTATACTTGTTCCAGGTGTTATGAATGTTTTGCCATTTCGTGTTATTACTTGTGGCTTTTAAGTTGTCTCCTAATATCTTAGTTTATGCTTTGAAAAAACGCGAATATTGTACAGTTAAGCACTTAAACTGTTTAAATAATTGAACAGAAGCAAGTAAAAACAGCAACAGCCTTCATTCTTTAATATTCTACTTGTTTATTTTGAGAATAATTAGAACGGAGTAACACTGCCCAAAAGACATTTAATTGCTAATTTGGTTGTTTTCTGAAAACATACTTATATTGTATGGTCTTGAAAATCTTTACAAACGAAGTTTAAGGCGTTTTAGCTTTCATAACACTTACACAAACCATAACTTTCTTGGAGAAGATAATACAAATATATGCCATAGTATCAATGGAAAGTATTCTCCACTTAGGGAACTTGGATTTTATAAAAGAAAGCAAAAGTAATTAAATAAATAAAATGCAAATTTTTTCAAAATGATAAAATATAGAACACGGTTAAGATAAGATCAATTGTTCTCTATTTTGCAATTTTTTTTAGGAAAAATTCCAAACTGATAAAATTTAGTATTTTATCAAAAAATGATTAGGTGAGGAAGTTTTGTTACATTGTTTGCACTAAAAAGTTTTATCTATAGCTAATCAATGTGGTTAAACTTACTTGTCAAAATAGTAAACTAAGTATCAAGTACACATTTTATTCTGCTATGGTGCAGAGGAACTTTAGATCTGTGCCGGTAAGGAGGAAACTCCGTAAAAGAAAGGTATAGCTTTTGTAAAACATTTGTAGTTTGACTTTCAACTTAAAAATTCAAACGACTTTTGTATTATATATTATTATTTAAAACTTTATCTTGATATCAAGGCAATGTGTTATTGTTACAATGAAATTAAATGATTTGTGTTACAAAGAAATTAAATGATTTGTGTTACAAAGAAATTAAATGATTTGTGTTACAAAGAAATTAAATGATTTGTGTTACAATGAAATTAAATGATTTGTGTTACAAAGAAATTAAATGATTTGTGTTGCAAAGAAATTAAATGATTTGTGTTACAAAGAAATTAAACTTTACTGTAAAATTATCCTTCCAAATCTCCCTAAATCTGTTCCCATCTCTTAAACATCACAGCGGTATGGTAAAAGTTCTACCGTCAACCTATTAAGTTCTACCGTCAACCTATGCTGTGGATTTATTTGTGAAGTAAAACTCGATGTGTGGTACCGTCGAAAACGTTCGCTTCACTGCAGGAATTGTGTTGATGACATACGAACACTAATTTGGGTTGTTCCACCGTAATCGGCAATGGCGAGGAAGAATGATAATTGGCGATTGACAAATAACCGAAAACGACGCTGCGTACGTTATCGCCTTTAACCCTTTCAGTCCCAATGACAATCGTCTATAGCCATTTATGATATCAAAATGCAAACCATTCGATTCTTTAAAGTTTTTTCGATTAGAAAATATTTTTTATTAGTCCCAATAGATATCTTAAATTATGATCAGAAACATGATGATGCCAAATGACACCACTGGAACTGAAAGGGTTAAAAGTGGCGTTGGAAGCCATACTTACTCGTCATTTGACCGTGGCTTGAAATTACAACCCCCGTCGACAGTACCATCTATGCGGAAATCCCTTCTAATTTACCATGCTACATTGTGATGGTAAAAGTACTGCCATCATTCTGTGATGGGAATTTACATATGAGGGTGAATATTCTGAAAAACGAACCATTTGACGTGGTAAGTCTAGAAAAAAAATATCGATGATTTTTGAAACTTAGGAAATTATATTTGCTAGTGCTACGAGCTTAGTGGTAGTGTTTCGGATTACCCCGCCACAAATCCGGAGATCGAGTCCTGCATTGGCGTGATTGACTCATTTTTTCTTCATCCTTTGGCTTATAAGGCCCTAAGACGGTCGGTAAAATGAGTACCAAGCACGCTTAGGAGCTAAACAATGTGGGTTCCGCGTGAGGTTGATCACCTAACCGGGTCATATTCTTAGCACTCCAATTTGGGTAAAAACAAAGAGTAAATAGGCAGGGGGGGGGGGGGGAGCGCGGTTGGTCCGTTGGTTGGAAACTCTTGCAAGGTATTATTTACATACCAAATGATCTGAATATAATTGAACCCAAATACACTTTCCATTCTGATAAAATTGCCAAATTTTCTCAAATAATATTCAAATCTGTTAGACCTTAAACGAAATTAATCTCTTAAACATGTTTTCTGGATGGATTCACCAATAGTTTATGGAACTCTTTACATGCGCGGAAGGATCTACTCCATAGCATTATTCTATTTACCCTACTAATGTTGGCAAGGTTAGGTTAGGTTAGGTTTGAATTATCGTCGCACTAGAGCTACACGAGGGCTATTATTGCGAGGGCTATTACACGAGGGCTATTATTACGAGAGCGTCGTATTTTAGAACCACAGTCAGGTGACGAGCAGACACCTGAATAGGCACCCACCGCAACCGTTATAGGTTAGCAAGGAGTGTACCTAACCAATACCACCTAGATTAGAAGGCCGGCGAACTAAATGCTTGACGTCAAATTAGTGGACCGATTCTGTGGTTCTGACCAATGAACCTTCGTGACTAGATCTTGTATTTGAATAAATTTTTAAGATAAGATAAATCAAGATGCGACGTCATCTGAAGATACGACGTTATTGGTCAACAAATCGAAATTGGTCGATTAGTGTGACGTTGTATTGCTTAGTTCTTCGGCCTTCTAACCTAGGTGGTATTGACCTAACTCTCTTTTTCCAGGAGGAGGCCGAGGGAGACTCCCTGTACGGCACCCCGAAGGAAGAGCTGGGCCCCGTCCTCGGAGGCAGCAGTGGCGGCGGGGAGAAGGCCGCCTCCTTCATGAGGAGCCAGCTGGAGGCGCTGTTCCAGCCCTCCGACAACAAGCTAGCCATGAAGCTCTTCGGCTCCAAGAAGGCCCTGATGAAAGAGAGGATCAGGCAGAAGGCCGCGGGACAGCTCGTCATACACCCGTGCAGCAAGTTCAGGTGGGAGTCTGATTGTAGATAGTACAGGGGAAGAACCGCTTGATTTATTAGGAGTCTTCCCGTAATTGTGTCTGCTTGGAATATATTGGCGTCAGGAAACCGGTTTTCCTGTCGGTTCTTCATTCGCGGTACAAACGTGTGACTCGTATCCGTGTGATCTCTGGCGTGAATCTGGTTGCCGCGAAAGAAAAACAAAGCGAGTAACTAGTACGACTTACTAGCGAGTAACTAGTAACTATAGGCGATTTCTCGTTATCGTCGCCAAAGAAGCCTATTGAGGAAATCCTTCTACGAAATCAAGCGATTTTTCCCCTGTACTCATCAGTTGTAAGAAGGTCACAAAGGCAGTGCTATAAGAATGTCAGAAAGTAAAATATTTCTGTTGTTTTCCAACGAAAAATTTCGCTTTTTTAGAAATTAAAGATTTTTTTCTGTGAAAATTCTATTTTCTCTTTTAAATTGACCGTTAGAATAAAACATTAAAATAATAAAATAAATCAAATAAGTTATCACTTGAGGCAAAAAATAGAAGGAATAACGTAAATATTAAACTTTTTCATCCTTTTTTTAGATATGAAATTTCGAATAAAATTAATATCTAAGAATTTGTCATTATAATATAATAAAATATCAAATAAATGAAATAAAAAAATGAAGTTGTAATAGTGCAAATATAGTATGTAGCAAAGATGACCGATTTTTTTTAAATGACCGTTAGAATAAAATTAATATTTAAAAATATATCATTGAAAAAAAAATGAAAAATCAAACAAATGATCGTTTGGAAAAAAAACGCAAGAGAAATAACGTAAATAAAATCTGTAGACGAAACACTGCATTTTTTAAAAAAGAAATGACCGTTAGAACGGCATTATTAATAAAAAAAAAGGAACCCCTGGACAAACCAAAGGCGTCCGTCCGTGCGGCCCACTTAATTGCGTGGGAAGAAAGCGTAAAGAAATAACAAAAGAGACTCCTGGAAACCGTATCATCTGAGGCTGAAAGAGCGGTTGACTTTCAGAGTCCCCGGTGTTGGCAGGGAGCCAAAGGCGCGATCCGCAGAGGGGGGACACAAATAGAGACCATAAAGGGGGGACTACATGGACATCTTAACTGGAACTGCGAAAATCGTCGTTTAATCACTTGCCGAATGTAAGAATGTGAATGTGTGTAAGACAGTGAGGTATTTGGGTTTCCTTGCGTTTGTTGAGTGTTGTTGAATTTGCAATAAGTTAGGAAAAGTTTAAAATTGTTTATTAGAATAAAAATATTAAACTATAAAGGATTAATTTAAAGATATTTTGAAATAATTGTATTAATTTGCAACACAACACATATATTAAAATTGCTACGATAGAAGAACTAAATTGGTAAATGTTTGCATAACGTATTAATTATTTTTACGGGAATAGACACTGTGAAAATCGTCGTTTAATCATCGTTAACGTAAATTAGTACAAACTAGAGTCGCTGCCAACACTCTAGTTTGTACTAATTTTTGTTGAAGAAACTGCTCTTATTACGAGACATCTTTTTTATTACGGATAACACAAAAGTACAAGACATAACGGTAGAAATTCTGCAAGTGCTACGACCGACGATGTTTAGCAGTCAAATTCTTATCAAGTTCTGACAAAAATCTCTCGCCATGCGAACACGAATTTTTACACATTTTTTTAAAATCTCTTCAGTTCAAAAATAGTCAGTCATTATGAAAAAATAATTATTTACAAGAAAGTCACGTCATTACAAAAACTAACCTAGTTTTTAATATAAGTGCACAATGTGTCAGCCTTTAGTAATACGGCACACATCCAAACGAAAATGCAATTCTTCCCATACTGTCTGCAGCAAGTCCGAAGTAATGGAAGCAGCAGTCTGAACGATGTAGCGGTACAAGCGCATGCGCTTATCTAAAACTGTTGGAGTTATTTTTCACTCGTCATCGTCAACCACCAGTCGAACAATTACAGCTGACCTGATACTATTACAATTTGACACTCGGGACATTCTTTTACGAACACCTGCAATTTTAAATATTATTTTTACATTCTTTTCTGATTAACATAAATATCAAAAGTTCACGAAAAAACACACACTCCACAGGTATCCTTTCACCCTGTAGCAACCTATCTATAAAACAATCGATCCGTAAACATTTCAGCTAATACCCTACCTGTTGAGTACCCCACCAAATAGAAATGCTTTCTTTCTCTCTATAGCCACTTGATAATTCTGACCATCCTCTTCTCTTTAGCCAGTCCTCAATTTATTATTTATAGTGGGTACTTACTTTGTACCGGTTCTATTCCCACCAAATCAAGTCAAGTACTAACGATCTAGTAAGTTCGTGAGTAGATAGTGCAACGACCCGGTGATAGAGGTTGTTTAAGACTTTTAATGTGTAAGGGCTTTTTAGTTAGTGCTTTATATAAATTTTATCAGCTATAAATGTCTTTGTTTTTGAGATTGCTTTCCGTTTCAATTACCTGATTTGAAATATAAGGTAATGCAAGTATTAACCCTGTAATGCATGATTTTTTTTTCATCCCGAAAAATATATTCGTATCTTTAATACTCATACATTATGGGAAAAATACTGAAAAAAAAATTAACTGCATTGGAATTTAAATACTTTAATTTTTTTTAAATTTTCGCCATATGGCAGAAACCAACTACAAAATTCCAATTTTGATAAGAATGACTACACACACACAACTACTAAATACATTTTAAAATAATCCTCTTGAACTATAATTATTTTTTCAGAACAATTAATTTGTATTTAGTAATAATATTATTGTACTTTGAACAGTGCCAAAAACTTTATTTCACAACAGTTAATAACTTCACTCTTAAATTTTGAATACACTTTTACTACTGTCATCTATGAGAGTTATTAGTAAATAATACTTCAAAATTGAATGTAATAGACGAAAAAACACAGATTTGTCGAGAGGGAGATCTACTTTAATAGAATAAAGTGGATTATGTTACTTGCCACATGACACCGTCTGATAGCCACCTGAAACCATTTTACAGCTCGACTTCAAATTTGGTACACGAGGTTTCTATTACTAATCAGGCGTCACAATAAGATTTTCGAGAATATATGGCGCATGTGAAAAGGGTTAGCTGTCATAGAACATTTTAAAGAAAAAGCTGGGGCCCGGCTGACCGAGTGGTTTGGGACCATTTCTCTAGCAATCTGCGCTCTGTAACGGGTTCGATTCTCACCTTCCCCCTGGGTGTATATTCCTTTCTCTGTGACAGTAAAAAAATCTTTCTGTATCTGTCTTACTTGACGAAGGCTTCGTAAGCGGGTATCTGAACAAGCACACAAGCTGGAATATATATGTACCTACCCCGCCCCCTTTAAGGTATAGCTGGAAAATGAAAACCTTCCTATTCAGATCTTTAACCTAACTCTAGCATATCAAATATCAATTATAGAATTTGGTAATTGACGTCGTTCGTTTTAAGTTTAAATCTAAGGAGTGAACAGGACATTATGTTTTAAAGCCTTCAATTTATATATTTCCCCCAAATATTTTCGATTCCTTATTTGAAAGCAATACAATTAATTGCGATCTTTATTAACGAATGTGTTAATTTCTAAATTAAGCATTTCTTTGGTGTTGAATAGCAATATATTTCTGAATGAGGTGCTTCCGTGACGGTTTAACTATTTTAACAAAAATCAGTAACTTGGCAGATATTCGTTTTTAAATTAGTCGCTCTAAATGAAAGTTTTGATGATTTCAACTAATATTTATTTCGAAATGAGACGATTTAATGAGATTTAAATGGACTGTATCGAATACCAATTTTTAAGTTTTAGACAGTTCGTTTACGTTTAAATAGTTTTAACAAAACCATTTTTAAACTACGTATTCAGTGAAATTTTTAATTACGTTTTGTCGAATATTAATTTCCAAATTAAGTAGTACAATGACAATTTAATGGCTTTTACGCATAATCACGAATAAATCAAATGATACGAGATCGTTTTAAGGACATTAACAGTCACTCTACTATCACAACTATCTAACTTTTAAATATATAAAAATAACAAATTCCATTACTGCCTCTAAAATTAGTATTATATTTAAACTTCTTGCGTATAAATAAATAGTATGCTCATTTTATAATACTTTGCATAAATAATTTGTAAAATTCTAAATGTACAAGACTGAATAAAATACAAATAAATAGTGACAATCTATTTTTTCATAACGCAAAAAACTAATCATCTAGAACTTTCCAAGCTTTCAGCAACAATAAAAAAGATGATTTTATTTCTGGCGTTTATTCTTGTTTGGTATAAAAATACATTGTGTAACTTAATAATGGACGCGATAGTATCTTGAAAGGATAAAATCTTTTTAATAAAGCCTTTAGAAACTCAGCATAAAGTGAGAGGTAATCATAAAGATACTAGCTTATTAGTTTTCTTAGATTTAGTAACATATTTTCTAAACTACCTATCGTAACTCAAAAATTAACTATTTTTTTAAAAAATTGTATAAAAAAATACGTAAGAGATAACTGTTACTATGAATAAATATCGATCCAAAGGCTATGTAAACATAAAGTATGAAAAGTTTCTTATATTAGCTTTCAATTTGAGCAATATAAAGAAAATAATTTTATTGATTAGTGTAACTTAGCCTTCCGAACGGCCAGGAAATGAGCAAATATGCATGTTTGTTTTCACTGAATAAATTTTAACTTAAATTTATTTCAAATAAAATAATGCCTAAAATATCAGAATTGGGTTTATTTTTGAAGAGATGATCTTAAAAACATTTCCAAATGAAAAAAGTACATTAAGAATAAAAATTTATAATTTATAAAAAAAAAATTCAATTTAAGGTTATTGCGAGAAAGGCAGATGCACAAAATCTGGTTCTAACGCTCGGAGGTTAGGTAGCTAAAATATTTTGTTGGAAATCGGTCTTAATTGTGTGTTCAGACTCTAATTAGAAGTAAAATGTACATTCAAAAAATTAAAATCCTTTAAAACCATTTATTTAATAAGTCTTGAAATTTTTAAAATCGTTTATTAAATTTTATTTAAATCAAATTGTAAAGAAAAATTGTAAAAAAAATAATAATGTAATTAATGTATCGAAATTTTTAAAAAAATCAAATCTTATCTTATTACAGAATAATTTTCTTTAAATAAATATATGGCTGCAGTAACTTCCATTTAAAATGTTTTCCAACCAAATATTTTGTTTGGTTTGGTTTGTGAAATATAAAAAAAATCCCAGGTATTGGTATCGGGATATTCAATACAACTTCTACAATAATGTACACAGATTAGCAAATCATATGGAAAATCTTGATTTTCAATACACCCGTTTTAAGTTAACAAATTTAACAAGTTCTTTAAAAATTAATTATTATTTATTTTTATACAAAATCTTTAAGAACAATAATTAATTTACTAGAACAATTTTAGCACTCAATTGATATTCGTTACCATGAACACATAGTAATTTTTTTCGAGTTTTTTTTTTTTTTTTTTTTACAAAAAGTTAAACTTAAAGTTTAAACGTGTCCAATATACGTTTGTAATTTCTTATTTTTCTTTCTTCCATGATCTTCACGATAAACAAAGGAATATTGAAATGCTAATATAATTCTGTCGTTGACAGAAAAATTATCATAGGTAAATGCCCTTATTTCCCCGAATGAAAACACCAATTATCTTTTGAAATCAAGCAGAAGTTATTTTAAAGACTTAATTTAATCTTAATAAATTCATTCATTAAATAACATATTTTTTTAAAAAAAAATTACCAATTTTTCATGTTTCAAAAAAACTTCTCAACAGATTATTTTTTTATATTAAAACAATTTTTTTTAAATTTTAATTACATGATAAAGTTAACTATCATTTTGATGGTGATTCCATATTTACTATAAAGTTACAAAGAATATGATAAGTTTATGATTAATAACTTAAGGTAAATGACGCTTTCAAACATTTAAGACTTGACAAATCTTTAATAGGTATGCAGAAATTATGAAATCATTATTTTTAAAATACTACTTGAACCTATCTCTATGACTTGAATGTGGAACATAGATCAAAGTAATGCAAGAGAATATGCCATGCATTAGTATAGTTCTTTGCGCTAGACATTTGGACCAAAATTAATCTATAGAGTATTTCAAAGCTTTAAAAGTTTACAGTCTGGTAACGGCATACTCAACTTAAAGGCCAGAGTAGCTCTCCGTGTCACACTTTCCATCCGGTTCGAAGTATCAAAAGGAAACGAAACATGTTCGGAATGTGAAACGTATGGACAGCTGTGTCCGAAAAGGTTTCATTCTATTTCTCTAGAACAGACAATACGCCGAACCGGACTGAAAGTGTGACAAGCCTACCCGGCAGCACAACGGTTAGAGAGCTATCATTGGGAGCTTCTGGGTTCCGGCTCGAATCCCGGTAAGGCATGGATGTTCGTGTTTGTCTCGAGTGTATGCGGAGTACGTGCTTGTTAAATCTGTTGGGTCCAAAAGTCCTGCAAGCTAATCGATCCGCTTTGATATATTGCTTGAATATTACGACTTATATTCGGTAATTCGCAAGTTTTAATTTTAAAGTTATTAAGTTGAACTGATGCTATGTTTAAAATAAAATAGCAAATAAAATTGGCTGGAATTGAATATTAAGACGATGATTTTTAAATTATTTGGTCTTTTAGTGAAATTTTCATAAAAACGTTAAATTTGTGTCTTAATGGTCCCTGAATATGAGATAAATTTTATTTTTTCTTTCCAAGTTAATTAAAAAAAACTATAAATAAATCTATTATTCACATTTAAGAAGGAAATCTCAATTGTAATTTTTCTTCAGGAGGGAGTGGGAGTTCAGCAACGTGTCGTAATTTTAGAGGGATAAGAGCAAAAAAGTTAAAATGTAATAATTTATGCACGTCCCCTTTAACGTTGTTTTATTGTGAATAGGCTGTACTAGGACTAACTTATTGTGTTGTTGATATGCTTTACTGGAAGTAACTTATTGTGTTGTTGTCAGGCTATACTGGGACTATACACTGCTCACAACTATTAGGGGAGCGCATGGTTTCAACTCTTTCAACCCCAATGTTTCCATTTGGAATCATGAGCTTGCGATTTTTTTTCTCACTAAGTTGAACTTGCACTAATTTATCGTTACATAGAAGAATCATGTCTTTTGAGGATGTAAATATTGTTTGTTTTAATCAAATGAAAATATGAAAACATGGTAAAATAAAATTCACTCCCAAAAAAAATTTATGAAAAAAATCGACCCTAAATTCTTCACGCTTGCATTCTCTGATGTTTAAAAAATTGATTTTAACTATTTTTTGCATATAAAAATTTGAAAAAATTATTGTTATAATTTATTCTTAATTTTTGAATCCAATTTTTCCTCCTTAAACTTTAGTTAAAAAAATTTATATTTTCCCGCCTTTTTTTACCATTTCATTCTGGATGCATAATGAATCTATTTCACAAATTTTAGATTTTTAGAATGAAAAACAAAACGCTGAAGCTGAAAGGGTTAACAAAAGTACGCAAAGTGTTCCCCTAATTGTTTTGAGCAGTGTAGCTTACAGAGCTGTTGTAAGGCTATACTAGGACTAACTTTATTGTGTTGTTGTCAGGTTGTAATGGAATTAACTTATTGTGTTGATGATAGGCTGTACTGGGACTAACTTTATTGTGTTGTTCTCGGCAGGCTGTACTGGGACCTGTGCATGCTGTTCTTCCTGGTGGCCAACTTGATCGTCCTGCCCGTGGCCATCTCGTTCTTCAACGACGACCTCTCGACGCGGTGGATCGCCTTCAACTGCCTCTCCGATACCGTCTTCCTCCTCGACATACTGGTCAACTTCAGAACGGGTCAGTACGCCACTGTCTCTCTTCTACTGCAGTATGTCCATTTAGTATGCGAGCCTCGAAAAGACTTTCCTTCCCCATCCTTTCACTCTTAAAACAAAAGAGTGAAATTCACTCATAAAGGAGAAGTGAATTTTCGACACTGGAAAGGAGTGAAAATTAACTCAGATTGAGTTAAAATCACTCTTTTGGGGTGATCCTGTCGGAGTTTTAACTAAACAAAAAAAAATGAATTCCACTCCAATAGGATGAGTGCATTTTCGACACTAAAAAGAGTGAAAATTAACTCAGCCTGAGTTAAATTCACTCGTTTGTTCTAAGAGTGTTCGCTTAGTTTTCTAAGACAACGGGGGAGCATCGCATTTCTAAGCCTAACGCGTTTGGGGTTCTGTCAGTTAACAATCCGAACAGTTCAAACCCAAGTAGGGTGGGGGAAAAGCACGCTCACGCCGTGAGCCGCAAGCGGAGATGGGGGAGGAAAATGCTATCAAGACTTGCATTCTAGATGGATAAGGTATAATCTGGGAGAGTAGGATGCGTGAAATACCTTAAGTCACCTTTCCAAATGTACATTAGGGTTTATAAGCTCAAATGTTAAAGTCAGAAATCAAGTTATTTAACAAACAAAACACTTAAAAATCCTACTTGAAACAAGTGTTAAACAGGAAAAGAGTTGTGGGAGGTAGTTTAGTAGCAGCGGCATTGATTTTTTACTAATTTGTGATGGAGAATGTGTGCAACAGAGCACCTGAATCTATTTGAAGCTCACTGAAGAAATGTTGTGTAACATTAGTCCAGCCTAATGGAGTAACTTAACACTCCAAATCAGGTGTAGCTTCTTTATTCTGATTTGTGTATTCTTATCAGTGTCTGTATTATTAGTCCTTATTTGGTGTTCTTATTGTGTGACACCGTCTTTCTACTGGACATACTGGTCAGCTTCAGAAAGTACAGTACTGTCTTATCACTGATATGTGAGTGTAGAATACACTCTTAAAACAAAAGAGTGAAATCCATTCCAGTAGGAGAAGTGCATTTTCGACACTGGAAAGGAGTGAATATTAACTCAGACTGAGTTAAAATCACTCGTTTGGAGTGATCCTGTCGGAGGTTTAACACTCAAAGGATCCACTCCTTTCGGGAAAGCGCATTTTCAAGACTGGAGGAGTGAAAATTAACTCAGACTGAGTTAAAATCGCTCGTTTGTTTTAATAGTGTATGCATAAACAACTCAAACCTATTTGAAGACTGCAAAAATTTCGTGTAACATTACACCCTAACTTGGGAGTAATCTTCTTGTTTGTGTAACATAAATCCATATATTTTGTGCAATGTTTCTGAATAAATTTGATGCAACGCTCCATAACGCTAAAGTAAAAGAGACTGCTACCATTTTCAGGGATTAACGTTACACACAATACATTTGTAAGGTTCTTTACAAAAGCCTTTTGCTTTTTAATGGCCTCTGTCCACCAGTTTACTACAATGAGAGGCCTAGCATAGGATCCCAGACTTGACTTGTCAACGTTCCTGTATTAAGTTGATGTAACGCTTCTCTATAACGCTGGAGTAAAATAGACTGCTACCAGTTTCAGGGAGTAACGTTACACAACACATTTTTAAAGTTCTTTACAAAAGCCTTTTGCTTTTAAATGGCCTCTGTCCACCAGTTTACTTCAATGAGAGGCCTAGCATAGGATCCCAGAATTGGCTTGTCACTCCCAGAGTTCCCATTTAGTATGAGAAATTGGAGGACCACGACATACTTTAAAATCTTTCACCATTTGTGTGCAAGTCGTAATCAGGCAGGGCTCGAAATTCCAACCTAAGCTATACCAGTCCATTACTCTACCAACCAGGCTATCCGGCACGAACCTTTAAACATGATCCGTGGTAGCTCAGTCGGATGAGGCGTCGTGCTCGCATCGGAAGGGTTGTGGGTTCTGTCCTTGACGGTGCTCCCAATACTGATGGTTGCTGGGTCGGCGCTTGAATTCGGCTAAAGACCGCCGTGTTGCTAATGGTGACTGAGGCACGTTAAATATGTCGTGGTCACAAAGTCTTTCATATTCCCATACCAAATTAATACTTCTGGGGTACCAGATCAGGGGTTATCGGTCTTTGATCTGGATTAAAATTCCGATTTGTGAGCGAGAATGGATGTGTGAAATCGACCTTCCTGTAAAACGGATGTGTCATGCTATGCTGACGAGCAAAAGTCGGACTTCCTCCCTTGCGGAGCTGAATAAAAACGGAAGCCGCCCCACTTTGCCTTAAAATTGTGTAGTTCTCTACTTCGGGCTCGTTTACCGAGTGGCATTAGAAACAACAAACACCTTTAAACATACGACAGATGCAGTATATTTATTATTTTATTTCTAGAAACCCACACATCCACATGGATACTCTAAATGAGCACAAACCTTCCAACAAGAACGCATAACAAAACTCCAAACAACATCCACGAAACTTGAAATCTAAAATTAAATCTTAACGCTATTTCACCAACAAAACACCTTACTGCGTATTAAAGCACTCCAACCCCTTAAATCAACCCCCCAACCTTGACGCTCTTAAAAAAGACTACTGACATATGTAGGTTAATGGAAAGCAAAATGAATCTGATGATTAGATAAGAACACCATTTCAGGCGCCCACCGGCCAATACAAATGAGTACCGGATAGTGCTGGACTCGGCCACAGGGTTGCCAGTCTTGGCTAGGATTAGTCGTTTTGGCTAATTTTGGAACCGTTTGGTAAACATAATTTTAAAGAATGAGCCTAAACAGTTTTGGACAATGAATTATCTTATTTAGGCGCGTTTACTTGAGCCATCGTTTCCATGGAATGCCAAAATCCCCATTAGGTAAAAAGAGGTCGACAGGATTTCTAACAAAAATGATAGTTTGTGGCCGAATCCATGGTATGAAACATCAAACCCTCCTTCATTAGAGGGTTTGCGGACCACCCCCCCCCCCAATGAACCCTGCTATTATCCGGTTCTGTTTGGGAGAAACTCCCCAAGAGAGAAAAATTGCTGAGTTTGCTCTTTAATCCATGGATTCGATGGCTCATGTAAACGCGCCTTTTGAAGAGTACAGGGGAAGAGGAACATGTCTAAATTGTGGAGGTGGCACGCGATAGATGGCAGCGTCTACCGTGTATGCGTGTGTTGTGTATGTCTTACTTGACGACGGTTTATATAAGGGGATCTCTGACCAAGCACACAGGCCTGTAAATATGTCTACCAACCAACAGGGGAAGAACCCCTTCATCTCCTGGGAATCCGTTTGCAACAGGTCTGCTTGGCAAAGATAGCAATTCACCGCCTAAACTGCTGTAAAGAAACCAGTTTTGCCTTGACCCGGTCACAGCGCACATGATTTTTATCTCTAAGATAAAAAATCTCTAAGATAAAAATCTCTCTAAGATAAAAAATCACGCCAGACAATAGTCTGACTTGAACCGCAGAAGAAGAACCAAGGGAAAAAGCGGTTTCCGATCACCAAGCAGACCTCAATACGGATAGATTCAATGTCTATGTAGGGTTTTTTCCCCTGTATTCTTCATTTAGGAAGGCTCTCGATTTTTTTCATTTATTTTAAAATAAGTGTTGACTTTAAATTAAGGGACGTACAATAAATACTTTGCTGAAGAACTGACGTACAGAAGAGGCCCGGATGGCCGAGTGTTTAGCATCGCCGGCCAGCACATAGAGTTAGGAAGGAGGAGTAGATGGGTCTATCAGTTCCAATGATTTGAAGCATAGTAGTCAGGTTTTTCAAGCATACTGAGGTATCCCAGGATGCATCACTTTAGCGGATTTTTGAGCTATTGCACATGACAACTGGCACTGAGGTATCCCAAGATGCATCGTTCTAGCCCTCTTCTTTCGTGCGTTACTGCACACATACATGGGCTGCTCTATTCTCTTTCCTAACTCTATGGGCCAGCAGTCTGCGAGCTGTAACGGGTGCGGGTTCGATCCCCGCCTTCGCCCTGGGTGTACTTCCTTTTCTTTTGACAGCAAAACTATTTATGTGTCTATCTTTTTTGACGGGAGGCTTATAATCGGGTCTCTGATTAAGCACACAAGCTGGAATATAAATGTTAACTACCCTACCCTACCCTTGACGTACAGAAAGTTACAATGGGCTAACCGTGGCTCTTTCCGAGAAGTAACTTTTTGGGGAATTCCATCTGGCAACCTTGACTCGAAAAGAGAAAACTGTGACCGTGGTACTACATCGATCCGGGGAAGTTTTAATCGATTTTGCAAACCCGTCCCTTCCGGGCGAGACACTTGTGATGACGATTGATTTGGTTCGTTAAGTTCGGGACCAATTGGAGTAAGGGTTTTTGGAATGGAACTAAGTGGATTTTTGTCAAAATTTTATAAACTTCTGTCATTGTATTGTCTGCCTGGAATTCATCAACCCTTGAGTTAAATGTGAACAATGAGGCAAATCTGCGGGGGAAAAAACCTTTATATAGTGTTAAACAAGCGGCACCTGACCACATTGGACTGTTTGGGACTTTCCAAACTCGATCTTTACAGAAATCCAGTCACGGTTCTTTACTTTTTAAGAGTGACCAAACATAGACATGACTGAGAGTGACTAGTCAAACACCTGGCTAACTTCTGCTTAACCTAGGAGATAAGCATTAACAACAAATGTAGTGTATAGGGTGTCAATATAAGCCAACTTTTGTTTCAGAAATTCAAAAGATTTTTTAAAAGATGGAAATTAGGTATTGACATAGCGGAAATTTCCGTCTGCCTGTCGCTACCCCTCCTCTCTCCATTGAATACTATTCTAACCGTCCGAATTTAGAAGTTTGTTTTTGATTAGGTCTTACATTAATCTGTTAGTCCTGACACTATATGCTGCACTTTTTCATACTGTTTATGTATGACTTATGCTTTTCCGTCTGTCTGCGTATCCATCTTTTATAAGACGGTCTTTTTGGCAATTTCTATCATAACCACCCAATTTTTAAATATTTTTATATGAAGGATTCATGCTGTCAACAATAATATACTCTCCCAGGTTTACCATTTTGGAAAAGCCTCCAAACTGTAGAAAAAGTCGTTTTAAAATGACATAATTAGCTCGCCAGTGTTCTCATTAATAATTATAAATATATTTTTATTTAAATGGTGATATACGATATTTCTGAATAACATTCACTGAATTCCCGAAGGATAAAATTGAAATATAATTTAGTAGTCGTTAGAAATTTTATTTAATCATTTGAAATATTATTTAGTCATTTGAAATATTATTTAGTGATCGAAATATGTAACCTTACTTTAGTTAGTATCAAAGTTAAAGAATACTTTAATTTTCTTTTAATAAATTTGAACTTCTTATTCAATTTAAAATGCTATTTCTTTGGGGTTTTTTAATCATAGCGAAGCGCTCATTGTAAGAAGGTATCTTTTATGAGGTGACATGTTGCTTTTACATTCCCTTATACGTGGTCCTAACGGTAGCAGAAGAAATTCTCGAAACATTTGTCACTTAGTTCTCTTTTGATAAAAGCAGTACAATTCCTCCTTTCTTTCGGCTATACGAAAACATTTTTTGATGATGAAGGAGAATCCAGTATACCTTATTTACTTCGGCGATGTCTTAATAAATGGATGTAACTAACGGATTATGGGTTCGGGTTTTTATGAATTTATTGTGGTCACCACAAATTGAGATGTCTTACTTTATGGTATTTTAGACAAACTCACTAGATTTAGACATAAATATTGATTTTGCTTATATTACAGAAATGTCATAATAAAATCGCTAAAATGCCAAAATTATTCCGCGCAATATTGTGTACTCCTAACCCACATTAATAATTTCAAGAGAAAAGAATTTTCCTGTAATGGAAAATATCTATTAAAATGCAAAAGCAGCAAATAAGATTCCAATCCTTGTTTTAAACACATCCGTAATGTCTATGAATTTGAAAATTGTCTTTATTATCTACAATTTTCACATCCGTAAAAATCTAGGAATTTGAAAATTGTCTTTCTTATCTACAATATTCAAATCCGTAAAATCTACGAATTTGTGAAAATTGTCTTTATTATCTTCACTTTTCACATCCGTAAAATCTATAAATTTGAAAAAGTGTCTTAATTATCTACACTTTTTTGGAAAAATATAAAAAAAAATTAGTTATATCTTGTGTCTGAATATCTCCTGGGTATTGTTTAAGAAACACTTGGTCATAATTTAAGGCTCAAAAATTTTGTGTGTGAATAAAAATTAATTTCCATTCTTCTTCACTAAGTAAGGAAAAATTAGGAATTTACAATGTCTTCAAATTAAATGTATTGTTCCATTGTCATGGAAATACTTCCAACGAAAATCAGTTATAAAGGTATAAATCTTAAAAGAACTTTTAAATTTCTTGTATTTTAAGCACTTTTAAATTTGGGTTAAAGAATTATTAAATTTAAAATTCCATTCAAATATTAAAATATATCTGTATTAAATTCTAATGGATGAATATTCCAGATTTCTAAATTCCAAAACTTAGTAATTAAAGAGTAAAGTATATTTTAAGTTTCGTATAGCGTAATTTCATATTTTCGAGCAATTGACCTCATATGTTAAACATACTAAGTCTCCAATAAATATAGTACTGAAACGAAAATTTCTAAATGATATTAAAACTTTAAAAGCTAGATGGGTTTAAAAAAATTATAAACATGTAAAATATATGGCAATGCAGTAAATATAACAAAAAGTTCAAGACGCACGCAATTAATCCACTTATTCGCTTTTCTCCCAACAGCACTTCGAAGATTTATTACAAGGGTCACATTGAGAAAATATTTTACACACACAAAATCCTCTTCACCTATACATTTATGTCTCTCAGAAATAAGATAAATCGCAACATGGATCCGAAACTATCTTAATCCAAAAAATAAATCTGAACAATTTAACAAACTTATAAAAGTTTAAAGCTAAATTCTCGAATAAGAATGCTTTGATTCAAGTGAAAAGACGACCTTTTCCCGATCGACGTCAGCTGATCGAGGTGGATGACGTCATCAGTGACGTCATCACTACTACCCGCGGTAAATACGGATGAGATGATGCGGTTTCTTTCATTCGCCCACATCTTCCCGATAGTTGATTCAGTGTCACTTTTCCCGATAGTCATCAATAAAGTATTATTCCGGGATATGAAGGAAGGAGATTATTTTTTACCTGATAAGTTGAACTCTATTGAGAGTGAATGAGACCGAATGATCGTGGGTCTCCAAACTAAAAAGCCTTTTTGTTAATCCAAAAGAAAAAAAAATCCAAGCACCATTTCGCTGGCTGTATTGAATATTTGTACAAACGGTTTTTTATATGATAAATGTAGCTGAATTGCAGGTCTCTATTACTCCACTTTTTGGCATTGGGTCGAATATTCTTTTAAATTCAAATAAATAATTAAACACGAAATAGTCGAACCAAAGACCCTTTAAATGTTCCTGGGACAATGGAGTATAAAGTGCTTTTCACTAGTGCAATATACACAGCTCGACCCAATCACATTATACTTTGAGAGGGTAAGGGGGGGGGGGCAGAACCCGTGCTTTGCTGTTCAAACGTTTACTAGGTTACACATGGCCAACTTTAATGACAAGGCCAGAGAAATCTCCTAAACGTGAGCGTGGACGGAAATTTTGACGTCACTGCTCCGAGTGCCAAAGATGGAGAAACTAGTTCGGGCGCATTCGGAACCCTAAAAATGTTGTCAGCCTTGAACGAGGGGCTCCGAACAAGTTTCGAAATCGGTTGTTTTCATCTTCGGAACAATTTTACTCGTAACTGTGACGTCAAACTTTCTGTCCCCGAGAGTGTTTGGGAGAGCTTCTTGCAACAACAAGATCCTTCATGTGATCGATAATATGCCTTTAATTAAATATCTAAACTTTATGAACACGCAATAATGATAAACATGTCGAGATCTAATCAGAAAGTGACGGTATTTTTAATTGTTGTGAGAAGGATTAGAAGTCAAAACAAATTCTGCTGCGTCTGCAATTTCTCTGGGAAAGAATGTATTGACGCCTATATATTAGAACGTGGGTACTGTACGATGCATCGGCAAGATGTTAACTGAGAGTTATTATGAAATAACTGAATATTAAAATTTTGTGTGGTTAATATTATATCTTTATAGATATTAGTATGATATATATCACATACATAAGAATTGATTTAAGGGGGTTCAATACCCTAAAATCGATGAAAAAATTAAAACAAAAATTATTGGCTTAAAATACTATTACAACCTTTATTAATAATGTCACAAAGTATCAAGACGATTGGAAAAATATTTTTGACATTAAAGGCCATTTTAATGTCATGACTTCGTAAGGAAATTGGTTAACAATAAAAACTTTAAACGCGTTTTTCTCAGAACTTGATTTTTGAACTTCGATGTACCTTTTCTCAAAAACTGTGCTACGTTTTCTCGTGAAATTTTTTTATATGTTGTAATACATAGTATAGACTAATCTGAGGTTATAAATTTTAATAAAACTAAAGTGAAAAACAAATTATGGGGCTAAAAAGTGAAAAGTTTCATGATTTTTTGGGTACTTTAAAACTTATTTTATTAAAAAAATCTAACAGTTATTTAAAAAAACTTTTAACCTCAGATTAATATATCAGGTTGGTATGGCATACACAGAAAATTTTAAGATGATCTGATCAGTAGTTATTGTGAAAAGGTACATTGCAATTGGCCAATTTAACATTACCGATATACAACATACTGAACCCCCTTAATGATAAAGTATTCCATGTTCCTCCAGGTATCATGAACCAAGACAACTCGGAGCAGGTGATCCTCGACCCTGGCCTTATCGCTCGCCACTACCTTCGCACGTGGTTCTTCCTGGACCTCATCTCCTCGATCCCCTTGGACTACATCTTCCTCATCTTCATCCAGGACTACCAGGAGAACTACCAGATCCTGCACGCAGGGAGAGCCCTGCGTATCCTGCGACTGGCGAAGATGCTCTCGCTGCTGAGGCTGCTCAGGCTGTCGCGGCTCGTCAGATACGTGTCGCAGTGGGAGGAGGTCTACGTGAGTTGTGTTTTTTCTTTTTGTCGTATTCTTGGTGTTAGTTTCGTATTTTAGATGGTCCTTGTTCTTTATATTTGAGGTTTTGTAATTCAAATGCATGATTATGAATGAAAAACGTTACCTGATACATTGTTAAAAATTATGGTGCAAGATTGTACCAGAATCCCGGAACTTTCTAACTGCCACCACTATTTGGAGCGTGATTTTACAAATTTCATGGTAAAATTATAACTTTGAAGCACAACAAAAGTGGTGACTCATCGCTCCAAAAAGTGGTGGCAGCTAGAAAGTTCCTGGATTCTGGTGCAATCTTGCGCCAAAATTTTTAACAGTGTGCGGAAGACAAGGTTTATAGTCAAGGTCCAGTTCATTTACCCGTAAGATTGACAGTATTTTGCTGTTTATTGACATTTTGCTTTAATTTACACTTCTAGACATAAAAAAACGTAAGATACTAAATGATAGACGTACCCAAACATGAACGACAAAGTTTGAAATTACAGATAACACCTTACATAAAACGCCAGTTGATTTATCCTTCAGGTTAACAGTTATTCAGCATTTTTTGACGTTGCGCTTTAAGACACACTTCTAGAATTTGAAAAAATGCATGATGCTAAATGAAAAGCATACCCTGATGGGGACGACAAGGTTTATAGTCCCTTACATAGGACGCCATGCGCTAGTTCACTTACCCATCATATTAACACTTATATAGCTGATTATTGACATTAAAAGAATATTTTTTCAAACGAAAGTTTTGTAATTGTTCAATTAAGTCTTTAGCTAAAATATTTACTTGAAAAATCTCTATCTTCTAAGATGAATATAAATAAAATAAAATAAAAGGATAAAGAAACTGCCATAGCCATTCAAGGCCTGTCATATAATTGGCATTTTCAGCATCACATACAATTTTTAAAGAAAATACGGCAAGTAGTTTTATTGGAAGTAAAACGATTTTTCCTGATCGTTACAATTCAACAATATTTTCAATTAAATTTTGCATGACCGTACAAAATTTTATTTTGTACATTTTGCAATTTACCTTGGTTGCATAGTATCTATTTTTGTGCTATGTTACAAACATACAATTTGCTTGTCCATATATGTTCATCTAAGTGTTAGAATTTAAAATTTCATTAATTAGAGTCTTGTTTTGCATTTTTAAAGACAATACTTACAGCTTTTATATATTGGTTTGAATTTATGTATTGGTTTTTAAAAATGGATAACTGTTCATTTGCAGTATGACATGGTATTTGACTTCATAAAAAATTTTCATGGAAATAGCAATGTTTTGTTAAAAATATACTTTCTATTTAGTTAACAGTGCTTTTATAATATCAACCTGAACTCTATAATTCCTTTTTACTGATTTTCATGACATAGTTATCAATTTAACTTTCAAATAACAAATAAAATAATATTTTTTTTTTCAGTTTAAATGTGGAGCGCTATTTACAGAAGTTCAATAATAAATTGTTTCTCAATTTAACGAGTTTCGGTTTTATTTTAATTCTGATTTTTCTTCAGCAATAGAATAATAGTTAAGGATTTTTTCATTATAGAATGCTTTATTAAATATCACGAATAATGATAATGTAAATGTATTTTTTAAATGCTTTACTTAAAGTAGCATTAACAAGTTTAAATTCTTTTAAAATCATAAAAAGTTGATATCATTCTCAAATTATCGTTGGATCTTCAAACATATTTTACTTTTTTTTATTTATATTATATGCTTCAATAATATCATTCAATGCAAAATATCTGTGAAATATTTGAAAAAACACATAAACCAATTTGAAATTAATTAAGATTCCTCTTATCCGAATTATAAAAAGACACGTTTTATGTAAATAAGTATCGTTACAATAAAATCTTGTTTAGTTATTAAAAAATTTAAACAGAAAAATTCAAAAATTCTTTCTGCCGATCTTATTTAAAGAGTGTATTTGATTTTTTAGAAATACACAATTAATTAATAATATTATTTTTGTGAAAATACATAAAATTTATTTCTTTGTATATGAACCTTCATTTAATTTCAGCAACTGTTATAATTTAAATTTATTTTTACAAATAAACGGATTTCTTTCAATTTTTGAAAGTTTTAAAATTTGAAACAAACATATATTTTGTATGTTGCTCCTACAAAGTCTTTTTCTAAATGGAAAACAGTAGTGTTTAAATATTTAATAAGTGTTATTATTATTATATGACAAGTTAAATATCATAATACAATATACATAACAAAACTTTCAAAGTACTCTTACAAAAATACTTTTATCTAAATGTGCCATATTTCACCAACGGCAAATCATGCAGTTACTGAGTAGAAATGGACTTTTTTTGGTTATAAGAGACTCCTAAAAATGTCTTACATTTGAACTATTATCATATATCTTTGTATCAAATAACAAAAATTTTCCTTAAATAGTTTAACCCTATAATTTTTAACTCTTATCTATCAGCAAACTTTCGACTTCCATCATGGCACCACTAATCTTTGAAAAGCAAATTATAATTTATCGGCGGTGAGACAAATTTTTAACATCTTTCTGGCTTGTTGTAGGATTTTAAAACACAGCTGCAATCGCAGCAATTTTTGCGAAACAAATTTGCGAAATTCCTTAAACATAAATTTAAATGTATTTTGCTTGTAAGTAGATGCTTTGCTTATCACTAAATGCTTATGTAAGTTATGTGTTATTTTATGTTACGCTTTATATGTGTCTGCATGACCATTATGTTTATTTAGTATTATTGCATGCATAGATTTTTCCAAGAAATGCCAATTTAGCTTTACAATGGCAATACGGTACAATAAATATATATAAAAAAATTATTTTGTAATCTTAACACATGTTTAACTGTGCTTAGTTTTCTTTAAATGATTTAATATTACATTGAGCAAAAAAAATCTGTAATGCCAAGTATTTAACAATTCTAATGAATTCAATTTTCATTTAAATTATTGGCTTTGCGCTTTAAGTGAAATATAATTTAAATCTGTATGCTTTACTTAAAATTTCATTTGTATGTTACTAGCAAACATTTTTGAATTTTTATAAACTGTTATACAATAATTTGCAAATATTGAAAAAGTTTTAATTCATGATTAAAAAACATTTTGTAAATACGTAAAATTTCCGTTTATTAAAGAAAAAAATGTGAAAAAATGTAAGAGTACAAATATTTAAATTTTTTATTAAAATTCAAACCAGTTTGTTGGTTAATTGTTATTAATATATATAAATATACACTTGTATTAGTCCTAGTCCTTTAACATGTCCATACTTATCCATAACCTTTGTGTCAAACCAGTGATTTTTCCTCCTTGCTTGTATCTCCGACACTATCTTTTCTTTGCACTCCTGACACACTGAAACGGTCTTAAAATAGTTGGCACCATCCTATAACGAGATGCATGTGTGAACTGATTTAGTAAAACAAAAACCCTAACCCTTTTCCACTTAACCCCATAATAAAAAAAGCAGCTTTAAAGTCCATTTCTACTCAGTGAATATTTTGGTATTGGTAACCTTTATATGGAGTTAAATCTTCCGAAATTTATATTTTAAACAAAATCAATGTAAAATAAGTTTATACAAGAGTAAATATGTTATTTCAATTTCAAAATATTTAAAAATTTAACACAAATATTTTAAAAACTTAAAAAACACCGGTATTATTACGCACTGTTAAATATTTTGAGCTAGGTTTTACCATAATAATGTTTCCTGCAACGGCTGTGCAGGGAAATATTTCACCATAGTTAGTATTCAGTTGAACTATTTTTTCGATTTGGGAAACAAAAACTTGAGAAATAGCTGAACTGAATATCAAAAATACCGGGAAATATTTCACCACACATTCGTAGCAGCTACTGGGAAAAAATAAAGCACCAAATTTTACCTGTCTACGTACCGCTTCTTTACACCATTTAATAGCGCAAAGCTTTTAATACCGATTATCTGTCTAGCTATACAAACGGTTTCAATTTCTAGCCTGATACTTTTCATTCATACTATTACAAATTTAAAATGTCGATCTCCTTATTCGCGAATTTTAGACTTGTCAACCTTTTCCCCTACAGAGATTTTTAAGCATGAAAAGGTGAACTTTTTATACCTTTCTTTCTTATTTCTAACACCCTTCCTTGATCTGTATTCACCATAGAGAATAATTAAACTAAGTTAGACTGCACCCCTATTTATAAAATTTCTAATGATAATATACAAAACTATATATTCTTTGCCTGTATCTACACTGTTAAAAAATGTGTGCTTGTTTCAACATAATAATGGTAGCTGCAATAGCTGTGCTGTGAAATGTTTCACCATATTTTCGCATTCGGTTGAACCATTTTCAGGTTTTGGAAGCAAAACATTGTGAAATGGTTCAACCAAATACATTGAAATGTTTCTTCATTGGTCATCACCATTATTCATTGTTTCACCACTGATCAAACATTGATGAAACATTTCACCACACAGTCGCTGCAAGTAATAGAAACCATATTTTTGGTAAAAGCAAGTGCAATTTTTTTACTGTATATATTGGTTCTGTACATCTACAAGGTGACAACTTTAAAAGATTTTCCAAAACACAATTTGTTTTTCGTTTTAAGGCTTGTTTTAAAATTACTGCCCAGTGTATATATTTTTATAAAATATGTATTTAAAATTCTTCTTTAAATTCAGCTGAGATTAAAATAAACCTAGTAAAATACTTTAATTAAAACTTATTAGATAGTGTAACTAAATATTTTATTCAAATTATGTTTGTAACTCATACTTACAGTAAAAACTTTTAGTCAAACGTATAAATCGGGGCTACTTTATAACTATCAACGTATGAAATTCGAAAATTATTAAATTTTGATGCATTTTATGTTATGTTTATACTTGTTCTCTTTTTAAATAATTGTAAAAAATGTCGAAATATTAAGTGTAATATTAGTTAAAAATTTTTATAAGAAGAAAATCTAAAAAATCCATTTAAAGTTTTTATATGCAGTACATTTTTAATTTGTGTTTTAATAGTTATAAAGCTTTTTAAAAATAAACTTTAACTATAGATAAACAAAGTAGTTGTAAATAAACCTCCTTGTAAGTTTGTCCATAAACTTGCCGTTTTAGTTTGAATAGTAATTTAGTTAAAACTTCTAAAAAATCAACTTTCCTTCTATAAACATTGTTATAATATTTTGCTTGGTTTCCCCATAGTAGCTGTAACGACTGTGCAGTGAAAAGTTTCACCATAGTTTTGGCATTCAATTGAACCATTTTTTAGGTTCTAGAGAGAAAATACTGAGAAATGGTTCGGATGAATACCGAAAATATGGTGAAACATTTCCTCAAACAGCCGTTGCAGCTACTTTGTCCATATTTTGGTGAAACAAAGTTCCAAATTTGCAAAGATGGACGGTAGAAATATAAAATTCTTCGTAAATTTTTCCATAAATAATTACTCTTAGTTTGGATTATAAATTCCTTGAAATTTTAAAAGAAAATCAAATTCCCTTCTAGATAACAAGGATAGTAGCTGAAAAATCCGAAGATGATAAAAGCGTTTTGCGTAGAATTCGAACTACTTCTTCTCTAATAAAGGTAAGAAAATCTATTTCTGATGCTTCTCCTGTAAAAAATACTTATATTGTTACTACGCATTCAGGTGGAAGTAAGAAAATGTTTGGCTTTTGCTTTTGTATGTGTTAAGATATCCCGCTGCAGACTAGTAAGGTTTTACTTAGATTTTTGCTTTCATTTTTCTGCATGTTTTTCTTATTCTATTTTAATTCTTTATCCCTTCTTCCTCCTTTAATCCCTTCATTTTAGAGGTCCAATTACGCAGACTTTTGTAGAAAATTTGCTCCACAAATTCCTTTTACAGTTTTTCTCAATGCTATTTTTTTACCTATTCTAAACTAGAATACTTAAGTTTTTCAAAGATATCAAAATCGAAGCCGCTGATAAGTATCAGATATTCATTTGTGTAAAAAAGAGCTAGAGGGTCAATATCTATTTTTTGATGTTTTTCAAGTACACCATTTTTGTACTCTTACAAATTATTATGACATTTTGAATTTAAAAAATTGATAAGGACCATTAATTCTAAAAAAACTGAGAGCGTCTTGTGCATTCATACCGCAAAAATGCATATGTTTAGGACTCCAAACCTCGAATTGTATTGAACTGATGTGCCATTCAGCAAATACTACACTATAATTTTTTTTCAATAAATTCTTTGAAAACGTACTTTTTAATATATTTTCCCTTGAAAAAGATGTTTATATAACGAATATATGCATAGGATTTTGCATGCGAGTAAAGATTGTCTAAATTCTTATGAAGGAATAAACATTTTGGAACAAGAAAACACACAACAATATTTAAATAAATAAAAAATTAACTTTATTAACTAATATTTTACTTTGTCGACTTCTAAGTAATAAAAAAATTGAGTTTTTAATAAAAAACTTTTTCCTCGATCTTTGAATCTGTAAAATTAGTCAAGTATAAATGTATATTTATAGTCGAAAAAATATTACCTTAATAGTGTTTAATACATTGTAGTTAAAAAATGTTAATTCAATCAATAATAATGTAATTGTAGCAATAAAATTTAAAATAAATTTTTGTACAGAATTCGGTAATACATTTTAAAATGCAACATTTTTGCTGCACAAATTTTTTGCCCAATTGGACATAAAATGTGATGATAAAATAGTAATTTAGAATAAAATGTAGTCATGTAATTTTTTGAATATTTTTCTTTTAAACTTAATGTATATGATTCAGTGAAAATCCAACACTACTATTGTGAAGAATATAAAATTACTTATGTCTTTTTCTTCTACACAAACCTTTCTTTTCACTCTGTCTATATAAAAATCTAAGTAGTTAGTAGCCAATTGTATCTAAATGTACCAAACTTGCTTTGAATGTATTAACACTTAGCAAACTATCTTGTATGTTAGTCTTAAATGTGAATGCACAAAAAGGAAGGAAAATTAGCTTCCACCTGAATTATTGATAACAATATCATGAAAATAGTCAGTTGAAGTATTTTATAAATAGATTTTCTTACGTTTATAGACTTTTCTATCGTTTTTAATGAACTCGAACTTTTATTAATTAAAAAGAAAATTCACAGTCTTAAATTGTTTTATGACTCAGAAAGAATTTTTTCTATTGTGAAATGCAAATATCTATAACTATTTAAACCAATTTCTGGTTTTCATTCATCAAAGTAAGTCCTATTTTTACATAAATAATAATTAACATTCATATGCATTACAAATAAGAAAAGCAATTTTGGTGTTTAATAAGAATTTATTTAGTTATTGAATAATTTTATAAATTTAATGTTTCTTAATTGAATAAAATATTGACTAACATAATTTTTATAACTTATTTGTATTTGTTTAATCTTAAAATATAAATTTTAAAAAATTCCTCTTGCCTTTACATAAACATATACGCGTATTATATTGGCTCGCTTGCTTTGCTAAATTCTTTTATTTGCAATCTTTTCAAACTCCTAGTTTTATATTTTGATCTTACAATTATTTAAACCCAATTTTCTAGCTATTTCCTTTCGATTGTAGAGCTTCAGTTCCATTCAAATTATTTTTAAGAAATATTTTTCATATAAACGATAAAATCTAGAAACGCACAATTTGTGTTGTGCTATTGCCGAGAGCAAGTACACTCTAAAAAAATATCTGTAAGGTTACTAAGAATTCTCTAGGAAACTCAGCTTCCATAAGTTTTTTTAGTAGTGTTACATAAGAAATATGTGTATATATTACTAATTAAAGCTTAGTAAGTTATACTAAGAAAAATTAGTAGATTTTACAGGGGATTTTCTTGTATGTTTACAAAGAAACTGGTTACAAAAGTTTAAAACCAGAGGGCGCCACTAATTTTTCTGTTAGTCAGGTTTTATTTCGAACTTCCCGAGGACAGAACCCAAGATTATCGGGATCCGTGGAACAGCGCGTTAGTCCTCTCTGCTATCGGGGACTTGCATTTTGGTTGCGTGTAAATAAAGAGGTTAAAATCTTGATCGTTAAAGGCGTTTTATGTTATTGATTAAGAAATTTTAAGATTAATTTTTTTTTCGGATATGAAGTTTTCGAAATAATTTAACGTAGTTTTTATATACTAAAATAAAAAAAAACCCACGTTTTTAGGTTTTTTATCGTTGCGATATCGATTCGTCATAATCTCTAGAAAAGATAGCCAGGGGGCGCTGTAAGCGTTACATCAATTTACTTAGTATTGTTTAGTATTACTACAGTAGTTTCTTTAGGTTACAGATGATTTTCTAGTAAATGGTGAAAACCTGTAAAGTTACTAAGTAATCGTTAGTAAATTCAAGCCAAATTTTTTACAGTGTATAATTGAATAGAATTATGAAGGTATGAAAGATCATCAAGAGTTCAAAAAATAGCATCAATAACTATCATGAGTATATCTTCGAAAACTGCAGTAATAAAAAAAAAACTCCTGATACGAATTTAGAACTTCTAACAATACAAGTCTACTAAATATTGTGTTAGTGTAAGTTAAGTCCATGCATTTGTCATTTCTAACATTTGAGGTCACCTATTTATCCCCAAGATCCAGTATTTGCGATTGTATTGAAATTTGCAAACAAATTTAACTTTTTATTCCAATACTCGTACATAGTTGAAAAAATCTAACTAGATGAGGTAGAATCAATAGTTACATAAATAGTTCAGGATTTTTAATAACTAACTATTCCTTTGGTGAGTTTGTCCCTTTATAATATCTCAGCTATTCATACTTTATTTTAAAACTTAAAATTAAGAGGGAAAACTTAAAAGTAAAATGTTGTTAACATTTAAGAAAACAACGTTTTTGAAAATATGTAAGCATTGAAGGAAAAATTAATTGCTTGACGTGTGAAAAAGAAATTAAAAAAAAGACATTTAACGCTTTAAATCCTGAAAAACATTAAATGTATTCAATTTTTGGTGCACTTTTATTTTGCTCCATTTCAATACATCTAATCCTAAATTATGAAGATTTAAGGTTTACATCAACTAAAATTACGTTAGTTTTTGCATTTGTAAAACAAAGTAAACTAAGTAACATAGTAAAAATGCAATCTTAAATACAGAGTAAAAATTGATACTTTTTTACTAACTTATTTGAAAATTTAGTGCATGGTTAAAAACATTCTTATAAATTTCTTCACTTTCTTTATGGGATATTTGGAACAATGTTTGTTAAAACATCTCATTTTGGAAGCTAGTCTTTTAGCTTATTGAATACTGTTTGTTAAGCAATAAAACGAATTGAGTTGTATATTAGTCATGCTACAAAATTGTAGCCTGTATTGAGAGAAAAATATGCTGTTTAACTATATAAAAACCTTTGTAAACATTAAAAAATAATTCAAATAAATCTATCATTAAAACTTTAAATTCTAATAAAGTGAAAGAATGGCTTAACTGATAAAATGTACTATACTTATAATGCAACAATCGATATTATTACGCTCTTTTATATTCTTAAAATGAAATTCTGGGATTTGGAATACCACGTACCTAGTCGAACGCGAATTCACTGTTCACTTTTAAAATGCCATATCTCAAACTTATTTCATTTCATTGAATTGAGAATAGAGATTTCATACCCAGATTAAAACAAATTTTTACAACTTTAATTGATTGAAACAACTTTATCGCCAAAACAGCTGTATGGACTTATTTTTATATAAATATTGTAACATGATTATGAGTAGCAATGTAATACGAAATTCACTTGTCTATCTAAAATATATTTTTTATTGGGATGTATTACATTACACAAGGCAAATTTAGCCATTACTCATTAGCAATTAATGCTTTTGAGTGTTGAAGGGGTTAACAAATTAAAAACACATCATTAACCCATTACGGACGAATTTTCCAAGCGAAAATGAGCTTTCTGCTAACGTACATCTAAATAAATAAAATATACACAATTGAAGACCCTAATCCTAAACAATTTATGCAAAACAAATAAGTTACGCAAAAAACGAATACAATAAACTTTAAAGTTAACGTTGTTGTTCGGAATTTAAGGCATAATGGTATTAAATATAAAGTCGTTTAATGTGTTAACGTTGAAATACCGTTAGTGTCACAATGCAAGGAGGCAAAAACCCACTGGTTTGGCACCCATGAGAACTATCGAATTCCATTTCAAATGTGTGGGATTTCTTTAGATTGATGGTATTGCCACTTTCACTCATACCGTCGGGCTCTACAGGTATCTCATCGGTAACTGCGGAGAACCTTGTGCTTCGAAGGTGAGTGTGAAGTTTCCAGAGAGTTAAGGATAACCAAAGGGGCCTTCTCACTTTAAGTTGCCTCACACTGACTTAAAATCATGCAAAATCTGTTGTTGTTGTTGCTTCCTCTAGTTGGCTGATAACAAAAGTCAAATAGATCGTTGACTCCTAAAGCGCATATCACATTTACTCTAATTCATTCAGCTCCCAACCCTCAACGCAACTTGATCTTCAGCTCTTGCGGAAGCGAAAAACTCTCGCTGTTGTGGCTAATCTATAATAATAATAGAAAGAGTCTGTCTGTCTGTCTGTCTGTCTGTCTGTCTGTGTATATGTCTGTGGATCGCAAAAGACCTACTTAGACGGCTCTAAAAAATTCGAATTTTTTAGTATAGATTCCTTTTTATACCTACATGTGCACCTGAGGCTTAGTTTTTTCATATTTGATTGTGATTTTTAATTAATATAATTAGTTTTAAAAAAAACGTCATCCACGTGGATTGCGGGACCATAACAGGGCTTGAAAATACATGGACCGGGCCGGAACGGGGACTTGACGCCATCCTCTATTTGTTTGATGATTGAGTTTGGTTGAGATATGCGCTCGCCCTTAAGCTGCTTCATCCTCTATTAGTGTGTGCTTTTTAAGTACTCATGCGCCAACACGAATTTTTTATTTTTTTTATTTTGAGTGTATTTTCACAAGTAAGCATGCCTCTAAAAGGAAGCAATGCGAAGTTAACGGGTTCCCTAAGGCGGGACCATACTGCTAGTCCTCTCTAATTCTCTAGTTGTCTGATGAAGCCAGAGATTGTTGACCCTGAGGAGCGAATCACATGGACGCTCATTCATTCTATCTCCCCAACCCTCAGCGCAACTCAAGCTTCAACTTTATCTCAATTTCGACTTCACAAAGTTCGAAGTAGGATTAACAGCTTTGAATGAACGGTCGCTAGCATGTTCTATTCTCGGGCAGTCATAACTAAAACTTCATCGTCATGTTTGGCACCAATTTATACTTGTTCATCAATGTTAGTTGAATCTACAAATGGGCAAGATTTGAGATGGAAAAAAGGAGCAGCAAGAGCCGCCATCTTCAAAATGACATACACTCTTAAAACGAACGAGCAATTTTAACTCAGTCTGATTGATTTTCACTCCTCCAGTCTGGAAAATGCACTTCTCCTTTTGGAGTGGATCCCTTGTGTGTTAAACCTCCGACAGGATTACTCCAAACAAGTGTTTTTAACTCAGTCTGAGATAATATTCACTCCTTTCCAGTGTCGAAAATGCACTTTTCCAACTGGAGTGGAATTCACTCTTTTGTTTTAAGAGTGTAGTATTTCTTCGTTGTGACGAAAACAGTAATCTAACTGATCAGCTCAAATACTAAGTCGAACCAATCAGGTCGTGTTGGGTTAGCGATACTTTATTAATCCTCAATTTCCATAGCAGAAAGCAAATTGAAATTCCATCCAACTTCCGAGTTTCGCCTTGAAGATATGTTTGAGTTGAGGGTTGGATTATAGAGAATTTTCCGTCATGTGATACTTCTTTAAAGAAGTCGATGATGGGGGGTAGAATGAATGTCCTCTCTGAAAGGTTCGCCACCGTCTATAATATAGTCAGGAGTGACATACTGAGCTCGATAATTTTCTAAATAACAAAATTAATTGAGAACTAATAAAGAGTCGGCTTTTCGTCCACATAACAGTGATGAGGGGTCCTCCACTCCCTTGAAATTTAAGTTAAGGATGGATTGATGTTCTAAAAAAGTGAGGGTTTACGAATAGATATTAGAGTATAGCAAACATAATTTTTAAATAAAGATTTTAAATTACAAAATAAAGGGCCCGATCATTTTTTTGAACTGAACCACATTTATTTAGGTCGAGACAATATTTCCTCGCCCTGAAACTCAAAAGACTAAGACTATTTTGACCGAAACCACTCTGTCGAAACATAACAAAAATGTTATATAAAAAAAACAAGTTTTAAACTTCTAACACTATAGCAATGCTCTGTTTTGAAACGATTTGCAACCGTAACTTCCTAAACTATAACAAAATTTTTAATCACACAACGAGAAAGTACAATGCTGTGAGGTCATGCGAAAGTAATTTTTTTAAAGTACGGTTCTATAAATGCAAAAAAAACGTTATGTCTTTCAAATGTCAACTATACGAAAATGTAAAAAATTTTTTTTTACTGATTAAATCATTTGTACATCGGTTTTATTTATAGAGGTTTAAAAAATGGTGCAAGTTATTTTTGAGTATGCCGCCCTTGTCCCATGCATAATCAATTTTAAGATAATACTGCAAAAATCATTTTTATTAAAAATCAAAACCTACCGGATTCCTAAAAATATATTATACTAAAAAAAGTACTTATCGCGTAACTACGATAGCTAATATCGTACATTACTTGTTGCCGTATCTTATTGCATAATTAAGTTCGCGCTTCTCCGAGAATTCATTTTCAATATCATGTCCTTTTTTGAAAACAAAATTGGTTTCATAAATAATTTTTCTTAAAAGTATAAACAATTAAAAGAAGCACAGATATTTCTGCAAATGTGTCAATTTAATATGAAAATTTTGGTAGCTCAAAAATGTTGCTCTTTTAATGTTACTCTTCTATTCATCTGTTGCATACGCTTTAAAGTTCTTATAGCTTTCTCCACACTCTCGTAACTATTTTGATAAAAAGAATTCCTTATTGACTTACTCTGTGACTGAAAGTGTGCTTATAGGTTTTATATTGACTTTTTGTCATTTATATACAGAGGCTTTTTTCCTTCAATCGAACCTAAAATCTATTTATTACAATTAAATTACCTTCAAATACAAATACAAATACAAAAATTATCGACCAACAACAAGGCCAGAGGCCAAGCAAGGTTGGTCCAAAATAAATCTAATTCCTTACAAGTTTCCAATAGTTATCAAGATTCTTCTTAAAATCTTCCACTCTCTTCGAATACACAACATGTTCTGGTAAAGCATTCCACTCATTGACGACTCTATTGTAAAAATAATGTTTTCTAACCTCCCTTCTGAAGCATGATTTATTCAACTTCTGACCATGCCCACTGGTCCGGCTATTTAAGGTAAAACCTAAGCCCTCCATGTCTCCCTGTTTAATGAACTTGAACAACTGAATTAAATCACCCCTTGTTCTCCTTTTTCCAGGGAATACATGTTTAACGATCTTAAACTATTAAAATAATCAATACCCGATAAACCCTTAATCATTTTTGTAGCCCTATGTTGAACCTTTTCAAGCATTTCAATATCTTTTCTGAGAAAGGGGGAGCAAAACTGAACAGCATACATGTGGCCTTACCAATCCCCTATACAATGGCAAAATAATCTATTTAGATTTAGAAGTGATACTTTTTCTAATATATCCTAACATTCGATTGGCCTTCTTACTTGCTTCAACACATTGTTTACTCATTTTAAAATCATTGCTCACAAAAACTCCTAAATCTTTAACAAACTCAGATATTTGAAATGATAGATCTTGTTCTCTTAAAGCTTAACATATTTGGTATTACGTTAACTTATTAAAGATACAAATGAAAATTAGCACTTAAGTGCCTAAGGTACGTTTTGCATTAACGTTTAGCGTACGTTTAGCATTAGATAGAATTCGCTAGTTATTAATTTATCTTCCTTTCCTTCATAAAAGTGTAAACATCTTTTTAAAGCAAATTTATTGTTTTAGGGCGTCTATAATCAAACCATATCGTTCCAAAGAACTAAATATAGATACTTACTATGAAAAATTCAAAGGAATTTATGTTTTAAAAAAATTAAATTACTTTCTCTTATACTTCCATTTTCTTATCTCATTTTTGTGAAAACTAAACATGTTTCTTTTTAATCACCAAATGCTATTTTTAAACACGATTGATTTGCAACATGAAATATCTTTTTTTAAACTCATGTAAATGATTGAGACTGTTTTACGCTATTAGTTGTTAAACTTGTTATTAAGAGTAAAAAGCAACAGCTTTACATATGGCACCAAAAAAACTTTTTGATTTACTTAGAGCCATAACTTTGAATATCAATGAATTTTTTAAAAATTATTATTGCACAGTATATTTTCTTACACGTTGGACAATTTTACTAAGTATACACCTAGAAGTGGGTTTAGATTTTGCTTTGGAAGCAATCATTAACTTTTGATCCTTAAATTAACACCATAATACCGTTAAGTAACGCCGATACAAAATTTCGTGCAAAATTGCACCGAAATAATGGAACTTTCTTTTTTCCCCCATTATTTGAGGAGTGAATTTACCAATTTTATTTTAAAACCATAACTTTGATACACCACAAAAAGTGGTATATCAGCGATCAAAATCGTGTGGGCAGCTGAAAAGTTCCAGGATTTTGGTGCAATCTTGCACCAAACAACTGTGTAACACAATGATTTTCAAATAATGAATGTGAAAATATATATTAACCCTGTTAATTGCAGTTCCTGAATATGGCGAGCGTTTTTATGAAGATCTTCAACCTGATATGTATGATGCTGCTCATCGGTCACTGGAGTGGTTGCCTTCAATTCCTTGTGCCAATGCTGCAAGGGTTTCCGAACAATTCTTGGGTTGCTATAAACGAATTACAGGTTCGTCCTCAAGGTTTTCATGTTTGAAGAGTACAGGGGAAGAACCGCTTGATTTCTGCAATTGTGTCTGTTTGGCGGACATTAACGCCCGGAAACCGCTTTTTCTTTCGGTTCTTCATTCGCGGTACAAACGTGTAACTCGTATCCACTGATCTCTGGCGTGAATCAGGGTTGCCGCGAGAGATAAACAAAGCGAGTAACCGGTTTCTTTATACCAGTTTAAGCGATTTCTCGCTATCATCCTCAAAGAGGCTATTAAGGAAAGCCTTCTACGAAATAAAGCGGTTCTTCCCCTGTGCTCTTCATTTAGATTTAAAATTCCCCACTTTATCAAAAATGAAACGAGATAACTTTGAAAATCTAGTTTTAAATTATTAAATTCAGAAAATTAAATGGCTGCGGAAGTTTCTGTAAATGTTGTTTTTCCTTTATATGACATTGTTTTCAAGAAATAAACTTTACACGTGTATTTGACGACGCTATTTTTTAAAAAATTTATATAACTTTTGAATTGAATTTGAAATGTACTTAATGTCATGAAGTTTATAATATTATATTTATGTGATTTATTAGTATGTAACACATGATGTGAATAATTATTTAATCAATTTTCTTGTGGAAAATTCCTTTTTCGCATATTTTATGGACCACAGATATACACTTACTGCCTATCAAATTATGCAAAAAATAATACTTTTGAACTTATTTTTACAAAATTCGACAAGTGTGTTATTTAAATTGCCAATTTTACTAACTTTATACATTGGAACTTTCTATCTTTAACTGCAAAACATATTCTTGAACATGTGTCTGTCATTCTGTCTGGCTGAAGCAACTCTACAATTCGAACTAAAAGAACTATAATCTTCTAGATACCTCAGGTTCGGTATACTAGTACCAGTACCTGTTGGACGTCATAATAAGGATTTCGAGAAAATCTCGCATATCCGAAGGGTAGAAGCTAGAGTGGCTCCGTGTACAAGTGTATAGGAGTGGCTCCATTGGGGAGTGACTGGCAACCGGCTCTCCGCGCTCTTCCCCGGCTCGTGCCAACCTAGAAATGTTATCGCTTTTAACGGCGCCAAAGCTAAACCGAAACTGAAGCTATATTTGCGGGGTTCCTGATGGGGGAAATTTGTATCGGATTCTTTTGGACCCACTCTAGTAGAAGCCGTAGAACTTTCTTGGTTTTAAAGTTATTGAAATTATCTTATAGGTTATGTAATAACCTTTCAATGTGTATTGATTTATCGAGTAGTTAGGTAATTGAGAGTCGTTTGGTTTTACACAACCATAGTTTTTATCAGTGTATTGAGTAAGTATGTTTCTTTATCATAAGGCGTGTTTACATAAGCCATCGAATCCATAGATTGAAGAGCAAACTCAGCAATTTTTCCCTTTAGGGGATTTTCTCCCAGACAGAACCAGAATTGCAGGGTTCATTGGCACGTTCCATAATTTCGTTATGTTTCCAATATCTTTTTGACATTGAAATGAGTGACCTGAAGTATGTTTCCTATATCTTTTTGACATTGAAATGAGTGACCTGAAGTGTATGTTAAGAGTATTCAAATTCCATGTTATATAATTATTTCTTCTTTCCGAAAACCTTTTTCATTGTTAATGATTAAGAGCCTTAGGTGATCTTAGTGTATTCTAAATTGTATTAACCCTCTCAATCCCAAAAATTTACTACACTACAGAAACATCTGATATTCACAATATAAGCTTATTTTAGGTTTAAAATAAGATTTCCATGAGAAATGAAATTCATTTTAATTTTTTATATGGTTTTTGAAATAATGCCAAAATTTTTTAACTGTGGAAAACAACAAAATAAAAATATATTTATATTACCTAAAAACACTTCGAGATACACATTTTAAAGTATCTGACCATATTATTAAAAAAAATTAATAATTATTTTAACCGAAATAGTTCAAATTGTGTTTTAAATATGAGGAACTAAAGTGAACTGTTCAAAAATCAGATGAAACGCTTGTTAGCTATTTTCTGAATAATAAAAATAATAGTTCTGATTTCGATTGAGATTAATGTAAAATATTGTCAATAGAACAAAGTATGAGGAATAGAATGATGTGTTTTTTTATGTCATAACGTGACATAAACATTGAGAAAAAAATCTTGAAAGTGATGATGCCAAATGGCATCACTGGGACTGAAAGGGTTAAAGACCTAAAAGTGTGTTCACAGAGAGTGTGTTTCTTCTTCCCGGCAGAATGCCTACTGGCTGGAGCAGTACTCCTGGGCGCTGTTCAAGGCCATGTCGCACATGCTGTGCATCGGCTACGGCCGCTTCCCGCCCCAGTCGCTCACCGACATGTGGCTCACCCTCCTCTCCATGATCAGCGGCGCCACCTGCTACGCCCTTTTTTTAGGGCACACCACCAACCTCATACAGTCCCTAGACTCGTCGCGGAGGCAGTACAGGGAGAAGGTAACACCAAAGAGTTCTATAAAGCCCATTTCACACCTTGTCACAACTACCTGCAACTCCCATAGAACACAGTGCATTTAAAAGTTGCACTCAAGCCGTGAGACTTTTTCATGCGAGCACGAAAAAATCTCAGTTGCATGTAACCTTAGCCAATCAGGACTCGCTATTTGTTTGGCTGCATTGTGTCTAGCTAGACTTCGCCAACTGGTTGTTTATTTACTTTTTAAGTCGCCAATTTTCCTTGCTTGCAAAAAATTCAAAACTCTGGGCGATTGAAAATAGGTAGTAAATGAATGGCAAAAATGGAAATTGATCTTACTAAGGAAGTTCGGAAACATAAATTTTTTGTTTGATGCAAACGATGCCTATAGTTTGATTAAGGTTTGCTTACAAAGAGATGAAACTTGCCAAATTGTGAGATAAATAATTTCTTGTGGAAACCCAAAAAAAACCAGGTTACAACAAGTTACGAGTTGCAGTTGCAAGTAGTTGTGCAGGTGTGAAATGGGTTTAATAGGGCAGGCCAGTCCTTGGCCGAGTGGTTAAAGGCACTCAGGATTCAGCCTTCTCAGGAGTGCGGGGGCTCGAATCCCACCTACTGCCAGTCATCCTGTAAATCGGATATCTGTTTTGGGAAAGAGTAGAAAATCCAACTCGTGGCGGATGGGCCCGAGTACACTGGGACTGACGTGCTCGTTTAGTCTGTAGAGTCCAAAGTCCCGACGGCGTCAGCGTACGATGTCGCTCGGAGTTCCGTTGGGTGCCAGCTCAGGTGTTGACCTCGTCACTTGACCAGGGTTCCAAATTACGAGGCGTTTATTGGCTGTGTTAAAGCTCTTAATGGCGGCTAGAAATAGGCAGCAGAAAACGATTACACTAACCTACCACTACTACATAATAGGGTAGAGATTGAACCTGGCAACAGCACCATGGACTAACACGGAGACAATGGGAAGCCCGATGGCCGAGTGGTTTGGATCGCAGGCCATAACGCTAGCAGTCCACGCGGGTGCGAGTTTGATTCCCGCCTTTGCCATGGGTGTACTTCCTTTCTCAGTATTAAAATTATAAACTAACTACCACTTTTGCCACTCTATTCGGGCTTCGTAGTGAGCCATGGCTGTCGATGGCAGTTCAGTACGAGTCGTTCCTCTACCACTACAAAACTCTTTGGATAAGCTTCTTATTACAATGGTCAGTGCCACTTTTGAGTGTGGTTTTAAATTGCGACGCCTGTCGCCAATATTTCCAGTGTAGCTCTTGTGTGACGATTTTTTAACCTAATCTAACGAAACTTGGTAATGGTCAGTGCAGAGAAAATAGACAAAATTTCAATTAAGAGATGCTGATTGAAGGGTGTAGTTGCAAAATTCACATTTTCTATGGTATAATCATAGAGTTAGAGGGGTCTATCAGTTCAAATGGTTTGAAGCAGGGCTGTCAGTTTTTTTGAGCTACTGCGCATAACACCGGCACTGAGTTATCCTAAGATGCAACGCTTTAGCGGTTTTTTGAGCTACTGCGCATAACATTGGAACCGAAACTGGCACTGAGTTATCCCAAGATGCACCGCTCTAGCCTGCTTCTTTTGTGCGTTACTGGGCACATACGGACCATTATCTTTCCTAACTCTATGAGTTTAACTAATTTATAGGGTCCGATCTATTTATTTTCGACTTTTGACTATTGTAAGATCAATTAAAGTGAAATGTAAAGAGGATTGAAACCAACAGAACAACCAGAAGAATTCTAAAAAAAACTAGCGGATCAAAACCAAGAATTACATGGATAAGGGAAAATGGACTTTGAGAATTTTGGAATTTCCAACTGGAAGGAAAAGTAGCCTAGTTTGAAAGAATGGTGAAAAATCTAAAAGGTCCTTCAAGGCTGTATAACAGATACAATGATGAAGTTCAATTGAACAAATTCACCAATGAAAGGACAAGTCTCTATATCTTAGTTATACTTTGGAGAATGTGAATTATGGAACTGCTCCCCCCCCCCTTTCCGTAAAACGCCTGTTTCTGTACCATCTTTCATAGAAGACTGAAAAGACCAACTTTGGATATTCTGGCATTCATGTTTCAATTTTTGATTTCAGCTATTTAATAAATTTAATGTGATAATGATATAATATATGTTCATACTTATCATTATTTAGAGATATTTATACAATTGAGTTTATCAAACAAATAATGAGCTGATAATTTGAACTTTGTAATAAGGGAATTAAGGTAAAATATTTTTATAGTGCGTGCTTTTGCAAAACTAAAATTTAAATTTAACAGTTTGCATACCTTTTTATTACAGCTAAAACAAGTAGAAGAATACATGGCGTATAGAAAGCTGCCACGACAACTGAGGCACAGAATTACAACATATTTTGAACATAGGTACCAAGGAAAATTCTTCAACGAAGAGGAAATTCTGTCTGAGCTGTCAGAAAGACTAAGAGAAGTAAGAATGAAAACACTTGTTTACTTAAAACAGGGTGTCCGTAAAAGAACGTCCGAGTTTTGATTGTAAATTTTAGGAGTTTATTTTATACTAAATATAACAAATCCTACATGAAATTGAAGGAAAACTAACCTAGTTTTTCCTATAAGTGGTCATTGTATCAATAGGTAGTTTTGTTGTATATTTTTGTTCTTCTTCCTAAATTAAAACAAAAATGTACTTCATATCAATTTATTAACAGAACTAGTCTCATACTTAAAATATTTAGGTAATTTGTAATCGTGTTATGCTAAAATTAATTATAACACATTTCGCCAATGGTATGAATTAAAATGGCATTGTTTAGGACGATGGTCTTTATTAGTCTTATATTTTGTTTATTTAGATAAACTTAAGCTATACCAAAACCGACCTTAACTTTGCAGCAGAGAAATGTACTAGGCGGAGGAAACTGCGTAAACAATGCTGCTGGTGCCGAAATTTCGCCTGCTCCTATTGGTTGCTCCTTTGACCCTGATATTTGTGCGCCCTGTTACGTCAAAATTGAAAGAAAAATAATTAAAATAACACTCTAACTAAAGCTAAACTAATAGAAATACTAAATTTATGTCTTGTAACAACAAATAAATTTGTTTATTGAACGTGAAAAACCTTTTTGTATTCGATTCTCGCACTCGAAAATGAGAACTATTTACCCTTTTTCTCGTAGAACATTTCTATACTGCAAACTTAAGGTCGGTTTTGGTTTAGAAAGTCATTTTTGGGTGGAAAACATTTCCTGGCCAACCTTGACCTTCGTTAATGAGTTAAGGGGGAACCAGAACCCCATAAATTTTGAAAAATAACATTTCAATGTTTTTAGTGTTTCTTAAAATGAGAAATCTTAACTTTTCAACGATATCTTACATTACAAGTTTTGAGTACTGGAAGTATTTTTAATATTTTTTTACACAAACGTTGTTTAGGTAAATTCTCTCTAGTCCTATTGTTTACTTTAAAGTAAACGCTTATATCTCGATACTTACTTTTTCAATGTTCATGTACAATTTTCTCAAAATCTACTGTAAGTATCTGCCCGAAATTTTTTATACGTATTTAAGATATTGGTTTCTAAAAAACACTGGAAGGGTTTGACGATAACTATCTTACTTTTTTCCTTTTTAATATTATTGATGCTTTTAAGTAAAAAATAGGTAGTTTCACTTTTAAAAAAATAATAATTTAAAAACCAAACAAAAATCCCCATAAAAAATTTCATTCATTATAAAAGCATACACTCTTAAAACAAAAGAGTGAAATCCACTCCAGTAGGAGAAGTGCATTTCCGACACTGGAAAGGAGCGAATATTAACTCAGACTGAGTTAAAATCACTCGTTTGGAGTGATCCTGTCGGAGGTTTAACACACAAAGGATCAACTCCAAAAAGAGAAGTGCATTTTCCAGACTGGAGGAGTGAAAATTAATCAGACTGAGTTAAAATCGCTCGTTCGTTTTAAGAGTGTACGTATTTAAGATATTGGTTTCTAAAAACCACTGGAAGGGTTTGACTATAACTATCTTACTTTTTTTTTTCTTTTTAATATTATTGATGCTTTTAAGTAAAAAATAGGTAGTTTCACTTAAAAGAATAATAATTTAAAAACCAAACAAAAATCCTCATAAAAAATGTCATTCATTATAAAGGCATAGTCATATAAATATAATCATTATAAAAAAATGGGCTAATTCTATTTTCCCTGTAGGATGTGATCAACTACAACTGCCGGTCCCTCGTGGCTTCTGTGCCGTTCTTCGCCAACGCGGACCAGAACTTCGTGAACGACGTCGTGACGAAGCTGAGGTACGAGGTGTTCCAGCCCGGTGACGTCATCATCAAGGAGGGAACCCTGGGCACCAAGATGTACTTCATTCAGGAGGGGATTGTGGACATCGTCATGTTGAATGGGGAAGTCGCCACGAGTTTGTCGGATGGATCATATTTTGGAGGTAATATATACATACACAGGATGTGCTATCATCTTATGTTATTTATTATATAAAACCTAAATTTAACCCTCTGAATCATAAAAAATTATTGGCTGAAGTGTAAATTTGTTTTCTCGTACATGATATTAAAATTCCAACTTTAAATAATAAGCAAAATGCACAAATAAAAAAATTGAATAAATTGAAAAATCAATTTCATTAAGCCTTGTAAAATTGTATTTTTTTGTTACAGATGATTATATATTACTCATCCATATTTCAAATTTTAACAACAGTAAAACTATAAAATTTATCATTTTCTAAAAACTGTGTGCGTTGCTGAAATACATGTCAGTTAGGTGACGGGTTTACAAGTCCTTCAGAGGTTTAAAAGGGTGTAGGGCATTTGCTTTGAAGTTTTTTTTTTGTTTTAGTTTTTGCAGCAGCTATCATCTGGCATTCTGGCTAGGTGACCAGCCCATTTTAGCTTCTGTAATTTAATTGATTTGATTACATTAATTTGTTTTCATAGATTTTGTAAATTTCTATGAGCATAGCTAGATATGCTATGGATCTTCTTTGAAAGATACATTCCATCAACCTGCAAACCCTTCAAGTATGCAGCGCAAAACTTTCCTTTCAAAAATGCCCAATGTCTCCTTATCTCGTAGAGTCGTTGTCCAAGTCTCTGATGCATAAGTTAGGACTGATCTAAATGAGACACTTTTAATTATTAGCTTAGTTAACGAACGCCGTCATTTCAGAATAAAAACTTAAAGTTTTCTGAATTCATATTTCGTTCAACTTAATCTGCCCTACAAGCATCGATCTGGACTATAGTTGGTTGGTAGACATACATATTCAGGTTTGTGTGCTTGGTCAGAGACCAGCTTATAAACCTTTGTCGGGTAAGACTGGCACAACACGCACACACATAAGGGACAGATGCTGCCATTTATCGCCACCTCTGCAATTTAGACATGTTCCTGAAGGAGAGGGAAATAGTCTCCAGGCACCTGTACCCTTGGGAAACTGCGCCATGACCGCCCACAGGACTCTCGGACCCACAGATTTAACGAGCATTACTCCGCATGTACTCGGTGGATTTTCAGTGGTATCGGGACTCGATCGTGGGACCTTCCGATTCCGAGACCGAAGCCTTTACCCCTAGGCTACCCACGGCCCCGACCATAGTCTTCATTAGTCTTATATATATTTCTTATTTAGGAAAATCTAAGCAGAATGTCATTTAGGAAAACTTGATTTTAAATAGCTTTTCAATCCGTTAAAGCATCGGTGGGGTGTCAAGGTAAAAGGTAGCTCAACGATTCTAATTGTGTTCGTTGTATTACATAAAGGGAGTTCATAAAGTTGAGCACAGGCAGATAATAGTAATGGGCTTTATTAATTAGACCATGAAAGTGAAACTAGCACGAATACTAAACAATGTACGAGACATACGACAAGCAGACTCATTCTAAATGAGAACGTTATACTGTTAAGGGGGTTGGGTATGTTATATATCGGTAATGTTAAATTGGCCAATTGCAATGTACCTTTTCACAATAACTACTGATCAGATCATCTTAAAATTTTCTGTGTGTGTTATACCAACCTTATATATTAATCTGAGGTTAAAAGTTTTGTATAAATAACTGTTATATATTTTTTAATAAAGTAAGTTTTAAAGTACCCAAAAAATCATGAAATTTTTCACTTTTTAGCCCATAAAATTTTTTTCACTTTAGTTTTATTAAAATTTATAACCTCAGATTAATCTATACTATGTATTACATCATATAAAAAAAAGTTTACGAGAAAACATAGCATAGTTTTTGAGCCAATAATTTTTGTTTTGATTTTTTCACCGATTTTGGGGTACTGAACCCCCTTAAGGGGAATGGGCGTGCAGGACCGGGGGTCTCCAAACTCAAGTGCCTCAATGTTAATCCAATGGGAAAAAATTATTTTCTTTGCCACATTTCTCCGGCTGTATTGAATATTTTTACAAGCGGATTTTTTATGTGATAAATGTAGCTGACTTACAGGTCTCTATCTTCCCACTTTTTGAAATTGCTTCGAATATTTTGTGTAAAATAATTTATTGAATATTAAAAAAAATATTCGTACTAATTTCAAAAAGTGGGATTGTCGGGACCTGTAAGTCAGCTACATTTATCACATAAAAAAATCCGCTTGTAAAAATATTCAATACAGCCGGAGAAATGTGGCAAAGAAAATAATTTTTTCCCATTGGATTAACATTGAGGCACTTGAGTTTGGAGACCCCCGGTCCTGCACGCCCATTCCCCCTTAAGTACTTCACATCATACAACACAGAGGGGGCAGCCGTTACGCAGGACGAGCTCATTTAATGAAAATGTAGAAAGGGTGAGATTGACTTACTCCAATACGTTATTGTTTCAAAAATCTGCCTCCTGACCAATGTAAAAAGTATTTCAAGGATTCTAATTGTGTTGGTTGTTTCAGAAATTTGCCTCCTGATCAACGTAAAAAGTATTTCAAGGATTCTAATTGTGTTGGTTGTTTCAGAAATGTGCCTACTAACCAATGTAAAAAGTATTTCAAGGATCCTAATCGTGTTCGTTGCTTCAGAAATCTGCCTCCTGACTAATTCAAAAAGTATTCCAAAGATTCTAACTGTGTTCGTTGTTTCAGAAATCTGCCTCCTGACGAACGCCAAGCGAGTGGCGAGCGTCCGCGCCGAGACCTACTGCAACCTGTTCTCCCTGTCGGTGGAGCACTTCAACACCGTCCTCAACGTGTACCCGCTGATGCGGCGCACCATGGAGTCCATCGCGGCGGAGCGGCTCAACAAGATCGGCAAGAACCCATCCATGGTCAGTAACATACATACCCACAGTATTTGCTTATAATAATATTCCATTTTTGAGATTGTGGTCAGTATTCGAAATTGGATAAAGAAATTTAGGAGAATCAGTGCTATTAACTTAAAATCTAGGCGAATTAAAATGCAATTTAGTGCCACCAATTATTAATGAGGTTGTTTCACGTCGGATCTGGCTACTGTTCCGAGGTCTTGTTGTCATTTTTCTTGAATTAACTTTTGTTTTGGTACACTCTCAAAAATGAATGCTCAAAAACGACAAAATTTTCTTTAATTTTGACGATTCCGTTTACTGGCAAATGCTCCGAGTTTTCCTTTCCTCAAAGTGAGGAAATTTGAATCGTCATTTTTATGAGGATTTGAATGTCGTCTAATATAAAGAAATATTTCGTCATTTTTGAGAATGTGAGTACAACAATGAGATTCAGTTTCTTCTAAAAACAAGATACAGAATCGTCAAATCAAGATAGTAAAAGTGAGGATTCCCATTTACTCAAAAGTCACGTGATAGTTTGACGAAACTATCCTCAAAATTAACAAATGAGGCTTGATGATTCATGACTCGTCAAAAATGAGAGTGTTATTTCTGAGAGTGTATTCGAAAGCGTGTTTTCTAAGAATATTTCAGTTATTTTTTAAAAATGCCAACTTCTTGCTGCACTGTTAGTTGTTTTAATCATTTATTCCATAGATGATAAAACTTGAATGGAAAGAAAAGTTTCTTTTCATCTATTTCCTCATTTTGCTGGTGAATTGAAACCAAAACAACCAATGAAAACGCAGTAAGGAGGGCGTGACATCATAAAAAACATTCCCATTGCTAAGTGCAAATTATGTAGTAGCATTAAAAAATAAATTGATAAAAAATTAAGTGTACAGTGCCCAATAGGGCAATTTTAAGATTCTTGCATGCTTGTACAATCACCCGAGTTTCGCAATTTTAAGATAACTTTAGTTCAAAAATTTGAGAAATCAGAAATCACAATTTACAATAGCCAGAGTTTCTGGATATTACGAACATCTCCGAGTTTTCAGAGTTTTTGAATGGCCGTAGTCTCTAAATTTGAGAATCGCGACAATTTCGGAATCTTACAATGGCATACGATCTTACAATTTTAGATATTTTACGTAGTTCATTAGAGTTTCGCAATTTATAGATCGCTGGAGACTCCAACGATTTTAGGACTGCCGAGCTTCTGAGATTTTTATGATCACAGAAATAGCTTGAAAAACTTGAAATTATGCGAAGATCTGTGATTTCAAGATTATTTTTGGTATGGATCGTTGGAAAGAATGTTAAAAAAAACTAGCATTTATTTTTAACAAAATTTTTTAATTAATACTAGTCGAAATAACTTTTACTAAATTCATTTTGTTGTCCAAAATTGAGATATTTGGTAGCGTTTTGCGACTAGCAACCGTTAATTTCAAATCTGATTGTGATTGTAACAATAGAGGTTATCGGAAGTTTTCCAACGGGGCACGTTTTCCAACGTACTTCGTATACACTGTTAACAAGTATAGTCCAGAATAGCACCAGAATCCTGGAACTTTCCAGCTGCAACCACTATTTAGAGCATGGATTTATCTAATTTATGGCAAATCTCCAACTTTCATACACCACCAAAGTGATAAATCCATATGCTCCGAACAATGGTGGTACCTAGAAAGTTCCAGGATTCCGGTGCACCAAAATTTTTAACCGGGCACGAAACCCATTTTAATTACTATAACTCTTTACCAGGTGTCCAACCGCGAGGACTTGCACCACGACCTGAAGGCCGTCAACGCCATCTTATCCACCCAGCCCCAGGAGTCGTCGGACGAATCAGACACCTCCAGCAGCGAGTCCGAGAAGCAGCTCTACGACCGACTGCCCCACTTCAGAGGGGGCAAGAAGCTCAAGAAGCACTCGGTGCGTATTTAAAATGACTACATTTAAAACTTAATAGGATTTCGAAAATAAAAGTGTGTGTTAAGTGTTTTAATCAACTATTAGTTAAAACTCGGATAACAGTAATACAATCCGTGACTTTAAATAGAATGATACACAAAGGTTACTTCGTCTTAGGTCACTTTGTTTACTGCAGAGAAATATTACATGATTTATAATAATCGCGATGATTCTGCTTTTAAACATATATATTCTTACATTTTTAATAATAATGTATATGCTCCATATACATATAAGAAACGGAACTATAGTAAAAAAAATAGTTTTCAAATATTTTCCTTTGAGTGTCTTTTAGAGGGGGAAGCAGCAAACTTGAATTCTAATTTGCCATCATAATATGGTGCCAAAAATGAGATATTCTGAACTAGTCTACCCTAAGCCGTGAACTTACATTTCATTTAAAATTATGTGGTACCGGCGAAGACGTTTGCTTCCCAGGCAGATATTGGATGAATCCATATTAATTTGCCATCATAATATGGTGCCAAAAATGAGATATTCTGAACTAGTCTACCCTAAGCCGTGAACTTACATTTCATTTAAAATTATGTGGTACCGGCGAAGACGTTTGCTTCCCAGGCAGATATTGGATGAATCCATATTAATTTGCCATCATAATATGGTGCCAAAAATGAGATATTCTGAACTAGTCTACCCTAAGCCGTGAACTTACATTTCATTTAAAATTATGTGGTACCGGCGAAGACGTTTGCTTCCCAGGCAGATATTGGATGAATCCATATTAATTTGCCATCATAATATGGTGCCAAAAATGAGATATTCTGAACTAGTCTACCCTAAGCCGTGAACTTACATTTCATTTAAAATTATGTGGTACCGGCGAAGACGTTTGCTTCCCAGGCAGATATTGGATGAATCCATATTAATTTGCCATCATAATATGGTGCCAAAAATGAGATATTCTGAACTAGTCTACCCTAAGCCGTGAACTTACATTTCATTTAAAATTATGTGGTACCGGCGAAGACGTTTGCTTCCCAGGCAGATATTGGATGAATCCATATTAATTTGCCATCATAATATGGTGCCAAAAATGAGATATTCTGAACTAGTCTACCCTAAGCCGTGAACTTACATTTCATTTAAAATTATGTGGTACCGGCGAAGACGTTTGCTTCCCAGGCAGATATTGGATGAATCCATATTAATTTGCCATCATAATATGGTGCCAAAAATGAGATATTCTGAACTAGTCTACCCTAAGCCGTGAACTTACATTTCATTTAAAATTATGTGGTACCGGCGAAGACGTTTGCTTCCCAGGCAGATATTGGATGAATCCATATTAATTTGCCATCATAATATGGTGCCAAAAATGAGATATTCTGAACTAGTCTACCCTAAGCCGTGAACTTACATTTCATTTAAAATTATGTGGTACCGGCGAAGACGTTTGCTTCCCAGGCAGATATTGGATGAATCCATATTAATTTGCCATCATAATATGGTGCCAAAAATGAGATATTCTGAACTAGTCTACCCTAAGCCGTGAACTTACATTTCATTTAAAATTATGTGGTACCGGCGAAGACGTTTGCTTCCCAGGCAGATATTGGATGAATCCATATTAATTTGCCATCATAATATGGTGCCAAAAATGAGATATTCTGAACTAGTCTACCCTAAGCCGTGAACTTACATTTCATTTAAAATTATGTGGTACCGGCGAAGACGTTTGCTTCCCAGGCAGATATTGGATGAATCCATATTAATTTGCCATCATAATATGGTGCCAAAAATGAGATATTCTGAACTAGTCTACCCTAAGCCGTGAACTTACATTTCATTTAAAATTATGTGGTACCGGCGAAGACGTTTGCTTCCCAGGCAGATATTGGATGAATCCATATTAATTTGCCATCATAATATGGTGCCAAAAATGAGATATTCTGAACTAGTCTACCCTAAGCCGTGAACTTACATTTCATTTAAAATTATGTGGTACCGGCGAAGACGTTTGCTTCCCAGGCAGATATTGGATGAATCCATATTAATTTGCCATCATAATATGGTGCCAAAAATGAGACATTTCTGAACTAGTCTACCCTAAGCCGTGAACTTACATTTCATTTAAAATTATGTGGTACCGGCGAAGACGTTTGCTTCCCAGGCAGATATTGGATGAATCCATATTAATTTGCCATCATAATATGGTGCCAAAAATGAGACATTTCTGAGTTTTTTCGAGCCCTGGTTATTGCCATCCTCAACAAAAAAAACCATCAACAATAATGAAATTATATTATTTTTTCCAATTCCCCTTCCAGGTGGCCATGGGCGTATCTCTGGGCATGCCCAAGACGCTGCTAGCAGCCCTGCCCAGGCCCAAGTCCGAGAGCTGCTTCGGCAACATGGAGCAGACCACCAGGCCCCTGCAGCCGGAGTCCGCCGCCAGCAGCTGCCTGCCGCGCTCGGAGACCTTCTACCAGTCGACCAGCCTGGCGCCGCCGCCAACCACCACGGCCAGCGACGACGGCGGATGTACGAGCGGATTGCTGCGGCCTTGAATGACTTGACATGAAAAAATAAAATATGAATATGAAATAACCACCGTGCCTCTCATACCACCAAAGGACTCAAGAGACGGGTCCTTTATCTCTTTTTCGAATAAAATAGCAAGAGTGTGATTTGATCCACGAGAGTGCCTCACTCGGTCGGTATAGCTGCGTTGCCTGTTGTTCTTGGAAGTTGCTGAAGAATGTATGGCTAGCAATCAGTATTTCGTTGCTTGAGTTTCCTTGTTTTCTAGTCCAACTCGCTCACTCAAGGCGTCATTCTGAAACGAAAAGCTTTTTTCGCTCATTAAGTAGGGTGAAGCACATAATTTTTTAATCTTAGTTAGTTTAGTTGCGATCGTTCTTTTGTTGTATCGAGTTCTGTCATCGTTGTGGTTTTGTTAGCGAATGTATTTTCATGTTTGCGAAAAGTTCTGTTCAGTCACACAAAAAAATAGTTAAATGACTATCTGCATATTCAAAAATATTAGATTTAGTGAATAAAAATAACAGGGATTCTTCATTTTGTTTTTGGATTCTTAAAGGTTGCGTCATATCCATAATCATCAAAGAATACACTTTAAATGTTTTGCTTCAGGTTATTACTAAATGACCAGCTATAACCCAATACAACTAGCCAAATTCAGATAACATATGTGAATATAAATGTACTCCAACTTATGCTAATATATTTAACAAACACTCTCCACTTCTTTCCATACTCATATTTCTTGCCAAGTTCAACTCGATTGCCTTACTCTAGTACTCTATTAAACACATATATAGGGCTTGAAGCTAGTATAATATTCTGCAATGCAGATTAAAGTATCACACCAGCATGTAGTTTACTGCACTGCAAGGAGGAATGTAACACCAGCTTGACAGATACTGCAGTGCAGATTGCAATGCAACATCAGATTAAAATGTACTGCAGTGCATGTTTTAGTGTCACGGCAGCTTGAAATGTTCTGCAGTGCAAGTTAAACTGTAACACCGGCTTGAAATATACTGCAGTGCAGATTGTAGTGTTACACAGCTTGATGTGTAATGTAATGCAAGGAGGAATGTAACACCAACTTGAAGTGAACTGTAATGCAAGGAGGAATGTAACACCAGCTTGAAAGATACTGCAGTGCGGATTGCAATGTAACATCGGCTTAAAATGTTCCACAGTGCAAGTTGAAATGTCACATCAAAATGGAATGTACTGCACTGAATGGCATAATGATACCGCACTGCAGGATATAATGGAACAACACAAGTTTTAAGAGGCACGGCACTGCAAGTTTAAAATGGTACATCACTGCAAGTTTGAAGTGTTACTGCAGAAGTTTATTACAACACATACCGAGTGGGGCACAATATTCCTTTTTCGGTGGTGCAGAAGACTTTCCAATTACGAAACGTCGCAGGAACCCGAACTGTGACGGAAGATGTACATAGCTGTAGCCGAAAATAGCCAATTGTATAGGAATCTATTTTTTTCTGTACACGACTTTTACGTAATGCACAATCAACGTAGAAGCGGGTCGACACGGGACAAGGTGGCGACTTTGTAAAAAAATAAAAGAACTTAAGTGAAATTATAGACAAAAGAAATTTTTATACGGATAGAATATTACGAATGATAAAATGTTTATTTGTTGTAAAACTGCTGCGCTCCAGCTCTCGTTGAAAGGCCTTAGAGAAAGCCTCGCGGTACTTCTCTTTATACACCAAGAAAATGTATCAAGTGAACAACAATACTAATACTTAATTAATGGAACAACAAGCAATACTCAAGTAAAAATAACCAATATTATATAACAATAAACAATGCTAAATAACAATAAGCGATACTAAAATAACAATAAGCAATACTATATAACAATAAACAATGCTAAAATAACAATAAGCCATACTATATAACAATAAAAAATGCTTTAGTATTTTTATTGTTATATAGTATGGCTTATTGTTATTTTAGTATTGTTAATATTAAAATAACAATAAGCCATACTATATAACAATAAATAATACTAAATAACAATAAATCATGATTACAATAAAACCTAGAAAAATAACATTCAACACAAAAGAAACATTTATCTATTGAGAAAGCAATGATGAAGAATATATAAACATAAAAATCCCAATAAATAACATGCATGAGGTGAAATTCTTGACCACATTTACGATATTCGTTTGAACCATTTCTCCGATTTTGGAGACAAAAACTGGAGAAATGGTTCAACTGAATAACGAAAAGACAATGAAACATTTTATCACACAGTCATTTCGGCTGCTAGAAACCCTTATTAAGGTGAAACCAAGCTAATATTTTTATTGGTGTGCATCAAAATTTTACTTTAATAGTCATAGTAGAACTTAGCACAAGATGACCTATACTAAAATGCGCCAATACACGGCATGCGCTACCTGCATGTCATACTATATATCACACTTTCTGTCGTAGTGGTATAATAAATATTACGCAATAAACAATAAAAATTTAATGATATTTGTATTATACAATAAAGTAGATAAGAAAACATATTTGTTAGATAATTTGGAATTGAAGTAGTTAACAATGAAAAAGTACAACACCAATGGCGTCTCAGTTACGTCAAGAGATGTCTTAAGCCCCACAAACAAACCACCCGGCAGCTAATTCATTGAAACTACAACGGTTATGACAATAGTGATACCACCATTACGTCAAGCATTGTCCTCCTCCCATAAACAAACCAGTTCGAATTGTCCATATTGCTACAAGAAAAACGTATCCAAGAGAAATGTGTCAAGTAAACACAAAAATCCTAATATTAACTTAATGTAACACCAAGCAATACTCTCTCTCTCTCAAGTAATAATAACAAATAATATATAACAACAAACAATACTAAAATAACAATAAGTAATACTATAAAACAATAAACAATACTAAAATAACAATAAACAACTCTAAAATAACAATAATAACTATAAGATATTACTATATAACAATAAACAATACTAAAATAACAATTCATAAGATAAAATTCCAAAAAATCCTTGACAACACTTGTACGTTTCTTAGTTATAAAGTGGAGTACCGTGGGTTTCAAAAAAGAGATTCTTGTTATAGATCTGTAGCATAGGAGTTATTTTAGGTACTGCGTAGTACGTAGCACTTTAGCATGGAATCCAGTGTAATGAGCTTAGCATTTTTCAGCCATCGATGTAATACTTATTTTTGTAGGGATTTTGATTTCAAATAGCAAAAGAAACGGATTCGAAGCGAGTGCTGACGACAGGAGGACACAATACTGCTCAAGAACGCCTGGCGAACTTTCTTCTTCATCTGACTTGTATGCAATAAGATCCCATAGTACACCGATTTTAACTATTTGTGTTATGTGTTGTTTTAATATATATATTTTATAGTGGATGTGTCGTTTGTTTATATAAAATGAGTGGTTCCCAACCCTGGCCTCGTTGTATTCTGTCAGAGTGAAAGTATTTAAACTTTTATCCCTTTCAGTCCCAATGACAATTTGGCATCATCATTTTAGAATTTTTTTTCTGATCGTCTATAGCCATTTATGATATCAAAAAGCCCATGATTCAATTCTAAAAACTTGTTTCGATTAATTTTTTTTTTTATTAATACCAATAGATGTCAGCCCTATAATTTTTTTTAAATTATGATCAGAAACATGATGATGCCAAATGGCACCGCTGGAACTGAAAGGGTTAAAGAAGTATACCCTGATTTGATTTGCCCCTCACCCTTTCCCAAAATGGAAATAAAAAAATATTTTTATCATACAGATGGGGAAAAATTATCACTTACTATTTGTTGCAAATTAGTAGTTGAAGTGTTCATTACCAGAAATATTTTCTCTGAAGGAATTTGCTTATTTTTACATCACATGCTAGAAACAACCAATTAGAGCTAAAAAAAAATTCTGGTTATAAACTACAGATTCTCACGATTATGTAATTTCATGCCCTGTTGCTCTAAATACATCACTTTAGCCATATCATCTTGTACACTGCCATGTGCAGGTATATTGCAGTATCTATAATAATGACTTTGACTATTTTTTCACGCACACCTAACATCTTAACTTTACGAGAAAGTATGTGCTAAAAGACTGATAAATTCGAAACAAAATGGCTTAATTCATATTTTGGATACTGCTTTTTTGTGTGGAAAATATGGAACATTTGTCATTTATTTATTACTAATTATTATTGTGGAACATTTGTCATTTATTTACTAGTTTGTGAGTCTTTCAGTGTTGGGAACCGCTGGTTATAGTGGATGCTATTCAACTAAACATTGAAACATTTGTTATTAACGTTTCAACCGTTTTGACACCGTAATTTGTAAAAGTAGGTAGGGTCAAGTGGAGTAAGTGTGATAGGGTTTCTGCATTTTTCATTAAGAAAATTCGTTCTCTGCTTCAAGTAAATTCCAAATCCTAAAATTGGTAGTGAATTATTATAAGAAACATACATATGTAGAAAAAAAAATTATATGTTTGAATTCCAATTTTAAGTGTACAAAATTTGAATTTTAAAATCCATTATTGTTTTATCACACTTACCCCACATAGGAAAACCCACATAAAAAGAAGACAGTTGCACTCAAATTCAAAAGCTCAAAACTTTCTTTAAACAAAAAATAAGGTCAATATTTCTTTTTTATTTAATTATAAGTGGTCTAATGTTATATATTGCAAACTTTCAGATTTTTAGAATGATTTCCAAAGTTACAAGAACTGTTTATCACACTTACCCCCAATCACACTTACCCCACTTGACCCTACTCTATACCAATTTATGAGTATTCCCCGTGTAAAATTCGGTCTCTTTTTTTTAGTCTGCAAATACGCGTCTTTCAATTTTAACTTTTAATTAATTATATTAGTATCTACTTCTTATAAACTATTTGAACTTATTATATATAACTAAAATGCCAGCTTATTTTATTATACCAATAAATAATTTATTTCGAATCCTGTACATTTCTGTTACGCTTCATTGGCTTTTCAGTTTCTTGCGCACATTGATTATTGTTTAAAAGTATTTTTTTAGCTTTTAAAAATCATTCTGCATAGACTTAAGGATTTATAATATTAATGCATTTATTGAAATTTCATATTTTGTCAGTTACAAGTATTGTGCATTTATGAAAGTGTGTCCTAAACACATTTTAAATAAATTATCTGCAATTTATCCTATGTAAAAAAAGTTGCTTGGTTTCACCACAATAATGGTTCCAATAGTTTCACCGGCTGAGTGGTGAAATGTTTCCCCAGTATTAGTTTAAAACATTTTTCAGGTTTTAAAAACAAAACCTGCAAAATTCAATTTTTAGTTGAATAGCCCCATCCACCTATAAAAAGCAATTAACGTTTCACATAATAATAATTTGTTTTTCCATATTTTAGACATTCCTATTGTTGTTAAGATAATTTCAATTCATTAATTATCAAATGTGCCAATATCATACTATACTTGAAATGGTGCCAATTCAACAATCAATTTTGTATTAACGAAGTTCGCACGTCCAAATTTTATCAAATGCGTGAAACCAAAATAAAAACCCATAATAAAAAAAATAATCAAGTCTTCTTCCAAATTCACATTACTTCTTTTGTAATTGAATGCGCCACATTTTCATCATTACTTTTTGATAAGGTAAATTTACATTTACAACTTTTTTAGCTATTTTTTTCTAAGATCATTTGATTTGCATTAATTTCACTTATACAAGAAGAAAAACACATGAAGTACTCAAAATATTAAATTGTTATACATTTATTTTCGTGGAGCTGATTCTGAACATAATCGGTTTTCTTTTATAATACTTCGAATGTTGTTTACTATTATCATTTTAACTATTTTTTCCTTCAAAAATAGGATATTTAAGTTTCTTTACAATGTATCTATTTAAAAATTTAAAAGAAAATATCGAAATAAATTATCAGAATCAATCTAGCCAATCTAATGGACATCAATACAATATTAAAAAAACAAGAGAGGTCTCGGTGTTATAATTACCATTATCCTCTAAAGCTAGGCATACACTGATGGACAAGACATGTGAACTTTCGCCAAACAATGGCCACTATAAAATCAAGACCTTATCGAAAGCATTTTTCCCTCGTTAGTGATTGGTTTTTTGCTCCCACGTGAAATGCCAAACCAATCACTGAAGAGTGAAAATGCTTTCGGTAACGTCTTGGCGAAAGAATGGCGATGTTTGGCTAGGTTCACATGTCCTGTCCCTCCGTGTATGAGGAGTTTAAGAAATTTGCTACAAATACCCCTTTTGGACTTAGCAATATGGGAGCTTTATTGAGCACATGTACATTCAATAACACTTATTTTATCTTCAGAAGACCCTTAAAAACAATAGATTACCTTATTCCAATGGAAAAATCAAATTGTGTTGAATAATAATGAAATATCATAATTTCTATTAACAAATGGGTTTGTATTTATAATTAGTATGTTTCTAATTGTTTAAAAATGCAGCACATATTAAATAAATTTAAATGTTACTTTAGATACTGTTATGATTTTGTTTTTGTTGAAGAAAAAACGGATGTTGTTATGTTTTTATTGTATTATAACAGATGAGTTATAAACTTAAAACTTGCAATGTATTCTTACAATAACTTATTTTAATGAATGTTTAAGCTGATGAAGATGTTGAATTAGAAATTTAATTGGAAACACATTAAATGTTTATAAACTGAGAGTATTTAATGATGGTTAATGATACTTAGTTTATGTTTATGTCGGATTTTCCAACAATACATAACTTTCAAAAAAAAATTGTATTGAAATTAAAATTTTATTTTTAATGAGTCTTTTAAAAAAATTCAGTACAAAAAAAATAATTACAAAATATTTAAGTTTAACTCTATTCTAAGGAAAACAATTTAACGCGTTTTTCGTATCTGCTAATCCCTCAGAGGATTATTGTTAAAAGTTATTGTGTGTATCATTTGGTAAGAGTCTTAAGAAAAAAACTACACTGCACTTTAAAATGAATTCTCAATGCCAAAAAACAACGAAAGTCTGTAATGGAACTGTGGATGTTTATCATTTCGTAGAACTATTTTCTATGAGCAATAATTTGTACGATTTTTAGACTATATAATATTCAATTCCTTCGAAAATTATTGTTGTCTGAAAATCTTATGTTTGATAGATGTTTTTAAGAAATAAATATTTGAAGATAACCTTCTATTCAAGGGTTTTCTTAGAATGTTGAACTTTTTCGATAGAGATTTATGCGAACATTTTTATATTAAATCGTTTTGTGAAAGTTCTAGAAGAATAACCTGTTTTATATTCTTTACATAATTTTATACGTTATTGTTATAATTGTTTAATTGTAGCTTTTTGTGTAATAACTATACTATCAATTCGGAATTCTGCATGTAAAATATTTTGTTTTCAAAATTGCAAGATCACGTTTATTTCCTTCGGCAATAACATTAAAATGAAATCAGTTATAAATCCATTAAAATATAAAAATACAGCAAGAAAAAATCATACGAATTTAAAACCAGAAATTTGTTCAAAAATATCTTATCTTTGTTATTAAAATACGACGAAAAAAATTGAAGACTTGCAAGCACTATAAAATATTCTATGAGTAAGGAATTGATGCGTTTAGAATTGGTGAAAGTTCTTTAGGTGCCTTTAACAATCATAAATTATAACCATGATTTGAAAAATATGTATAAATAATAATGAGCTGTATAAAAAGGTGTAAATTATTGTGCCGTTAAAATTTATCGTTTGTTTTGGAAAAAAGTATATGTTTCTATAAAGTAATAATTTAAAAGATTTTTAAACATGTTGTATATTTTTTTCGGAAAACTAATTGTTTGTATAAAATTCTATTAATTGTTATCGTTATACTTTCGGTAAAAAGTAAATACGTTGTATCTGACGGTTGTGTTATATTTTTGATGTATATCTCTTTTACGAATGCGAAAGGATATTGAAAAAATTAATTTTTAATTTATCAATTATCTCTTGATTGTTTACTAAATTGTGTTTCATGAATGTTTAACGCAATAAATACAGTTCTATTTCAAATAGAAATATGATAGTTTAAGCTGTTGTTTTCTGTTCTATTAAGGAGGTTGAGTATAGTTCTTCTGCTGAAAAAAAAAACATAGAGTGCAGAGTAAACTCTTGCAGTTTTCTTGCATCCAATTTTAAATAAAAAACATTAATTATAAAACTATATAAAAGTTATAGAAAAATAAATACATGCCAGCTTATGCTACCTATATTGTTCTAGTTCAAGAAAAAGTTCCAAATAATGTTAAAATTAACCCAGAAATTATGTAAGAAACATAGTTCATATAGCATTCGAAAACTTTTTCTTGTTCAGAATAGTCTTTACAGTTGTGTTCAACTTTATTAAAGGAACTGTTCTATATAAATCGAAATTCAAATATTTTGCTCAAAATTTTGTGTCAGTTTTAGCGATATCGTTCATACAACGAATTTTATTTCCCTGTAGATTATTGCTTGTAACTTTGGAAATTTGAAATTTTTTTATAATGTTGTATGTTAAGTTTTGCTGATAATAAGAAAATTTTGTTGCTTAATATAAATATTATTTAATAAAAAAATACTATACGAATAGTCTAAGTGTGCTTAATTTCTGATATCTGAATTTTCTTACCAAACTATTTAAATTAAATTATATTTTTTTTCTCGTTATTTTTTATGAAAATTATCGTGTATGATTGGTGCAAACGGAGATGATTACTTTTTCCCCATTACTAATTAAAATCTAAAGAATAGCATTATTAAAAATGAACTAGTGAATATTGTAAAGGTTATAATGTGTGCCAAGTTTCATAATCGGATGATAATGTAATTTTTTAATTGTTGTAATCAAATTTCTTATCAATTTTTTTGTGCACTTAATCATATAAAAATTCAAAATATCGATTATATTTTACAAAAAAAATAATCGTATACCTTATTTAAAAAAAGCAAAACTTCTCGAGTTTTAACCTGATATAAAATATGAATTCAAAATAACACTATCTTTAGATAGCAGGTATTGCACAGGTATACCTTAATATCGGTGACTTGTTAATTGTGCACTTAATTCCCGGACTTCAAGTCTGTATCAAAAAATATTAAATGACAACCGAAAGAGAATGAAACAGGCTTGCTAAATATCCTATGTAAATTTTCTGGAAGTACAAAAACTTCCTTTTTAGGCGTAAATGGAAAATAATGGGATTTAAATTATACTTTAATTTGATGAATTTTAATTGATGAATATTATTTATTTTGATTTTAATACATTTCTTTACTTTTGTAAACAGTAAAAATAAATCCAGTTAAGTTGATCTGATCAATCAATAAGAATAAAATAACCATTAAAAATCAAATAATAATGTTCAAGTTAAACCCATGTGTTTTAAGGTAGCTGTATTTAGGGGAGACCGGGGCACAATGGACCACTTTTTCATGTTTTGCGCTATAAGTACCAAAATATTCATACCACATGTTCAGAAAAAGGTGTATATATTACATATATATCCTCGTTTAAAAATACATTACCTAAAAAATATAATTTCAATTACTTTTTTCTGAATGCACCTTTTTATTACAAGTGAGAAAGTGGTCCATTGTACCCCAGGTTCGGGGTACAATGGACCACATCACGGGGTACAATGAACCATTGTATTTTTTGCTGAAAAAAAAATATCTGCTTTTTTAAAAGATTAACGTACACATAAAATAATGATTCTATTTGAATTTCAAGTATCCAATTGCATATTAAAACTTCTTTTAGTGAGAAAACTATCAGATATTATTGTTTGCTTTTTTTCCCCTCCCCTTTGAAATTTTTTGTTTATTTTCTTTATATGCAAGGATAAGTTAGGCTCAAATCTAACAGGTGAAAGGGAGGTTTTGTACTTTTTTTATGTAGCACAAAAGGGCTGTTTTTGAAATGCCTTTCTCGTTGCTAACTGAACAGATAGAACGACTATCATCAAGAACATGTTTTAAAGCCTGTTCCATCACTTCTTTTGGCACAGTCCCTTCACTAGTCTTTCTAATCGTGTTACGTGGCATTTCACACAAAAAAAATGAGTAAAAGCATTAAATTTTATCTCCAAAATTATAAGATCACTTTAAAGTTTTTTTTATTACTATACAGAACAACACCAAAAGTGTAGGGGAGAACTGTGGATCGAAGAATCTTCGTTTTTATGCGAGATCAATTTTTAACCTTTTTTAAGACTTCCCTTAATCAATGTGGTTGAAAATTTTACTAACAAAATTTCAATTTTGTGCATTTTACCAATTTTGAGAAAAGTTGTTTGTTACTTAATTTTTATAACTACAACAAATAGCTCACATTTTTGTTAGTAAAAAAAATCAACAGTAATCAAATTCCAATTAAAAAATTATCATTTTGTGCTTGTACTTCCGTTATGTAAATGTGTAAATTTATTTTATCACCAGCTCAAATTTCTAAACTTTTTGTTTTAAATAACTAAACGCTTTAGTATCACATCACATTCAATTTTAAAAATACTTTTCTCATTCAGAACACTTATTGTTTGAAGTCATAATATATAAAATGAAACATCAGTTCTCTAATAATTTGTTACTTCTGGTTTAAAAAAAAGCACTATTAGCAGACCGGGGGAAAATCTATTTATTCACAGAAGTGAATATTAGAATAAATATAAATACATTTTACTATTATAGCAAATTTTTTCACATTTAATAATTAGAAAGTACTTGTATCAACATTTTTTGTATTTATTTTGAAACTAAAAGTATTTCTAAAGTTGCATGGGGTACAATGGACCGTGGTCCACTGTACCCCAGATTTTGTGGTCCACAGTGCCCCATATTGTATTTGAGCAAAAAACAGAATTAAAATATGTGGTATTTAGATTTCAGAAATTAATTTTTAGATTATATAGAAAGGCAAATATCTTGCCTTTCAACTATGCTAAGCCACTTTGCCCTACTAATGTTACTTTAATAATGAGAAGATAATTTCTAGGAGAGAGCTTTTTTACTTTCACCTGGTTAATACACATCAAGTATAAAAAATGGCAAATGTGTAAGCTAACAACATGGTTTTTCATAATAACTAGATCAAGACTGTTATGTCATTTATTACTTATAATATAAACTGATTTGGAAAATACACAGAATAAATAATCAGGGGTGGTCCATTGTGCCCCTAGGTCCATTGTGCCCCGGTCTCCCCTAAGTTTTTTTAATTCGCAAGACCAGAATTATATTTAAAAAAGATTATAAAGACAATCGAAATGCAAAATAACTTATTTGAGTTTCCATGTAAACCAAACATAACGTTTTCCACGTTAAGTCTATAAAATCGACTTAAAAAGAATCAGAACTTTCGAACGAAAGCTTTCAGAAACTTAAAAACCGACCTTAAGTTTGCAGCAGAGAAATGTACTACGCGGAGGAACTGCGTAAACAACGCTGCTGGCGCCGAAATTTCGCCTACTCTGATTGGTTGCTCCTTTGACCCTGATATTCGTGCGCCCTGTTATGTCAAAATCGAAGGAAAAAATAATTAAAAACACTCTGAAGCTAAACTAATAAAAATAATAAATATATGCCGTGAAATAACAAATAAGTTTGTTTATTGAATGTGAAATACCTCTTTGTATTCGATTCTCGCACTCGAAAATGAGAACTATTTACTCTTTTTCTCGTAGAACATTTTGTATACTGCAAACTTAATATCGATTTTACTCTGGGTCTGGTGTATGTCTTTTAATAGTCTCGATAAAAAAATTTAATTTTAAAATGTAATTGAAACCAAAAAACAATTTGAGGAAACATATTATTAAAACATATCATTTTAAAGTCACGAAAATATTTATTCATAGGAGCATGTGCGCTTTTTATATTCTCTGAATCAAAATTTAGATTTTTAATTTAAAGCCAACACAAATGAAAAAAAATATATCAAAGAATTTTATACCAAATTTTATAAGTAGATATTTTATAAGCATAGCACTTATTTAAGAAGCATTTCAAAAGTCTTTAAATCGATATCAGCATCAATAAGTTTCACTAAAATATTTTAGTTTGTTAAAAAAAATTAAACTAATTTTTTAAACCAATTGTTTTTAACCAATTTTTATACACTAGTTATTGCAAGCTAATTTTAAAACTTTAATCAATGTAGCCGACCTCAATATTTCGAACATTTGTTATAATTTATTTTTGAGAAAAAATCACCGTAAGGTGTTTTTAGAGCTTTAAAATTGCAAATTTTCGAAATAAAACAACTAACAAATCAATCTTTACTTACCGTAGTGAAATCTTACCCTTAGTGTCATTCCATTTTAAAACTTGACTGACATTTTAAAACTAGCTTTTTGACAATTGTTTTTTGCATTGATTATACTGTTGTGATTCATGAACTAGGATAACGTTTTGGGTAGTTCCATTTTTCTTCAACGAAGGTTTTTTTTATGCAAAACTCAATATTTAGAAAAGCACTTGTAAATGGCACAAAATTAGGTACAAGTAATGATCTTGTTTCACGTAGTACTGAAAGAAAACCAAAACAACTAATGAAATCTCAGTACGAAGAGCGCGACGTCATAAGAAACCAAAGGCCTTGTTTCACATGGTACGGAAAGAAAACAAAACAACCAATGAAACCGCAGTATAGAGAGCGTGGCATCATAAAAAATGTTCCCATTGAAATAACAAAATATAATTCGAATATTTCTTATGCCGTCACGTGCTCCGAACTGCTATCTCATTTAATGTTTTGTTTTCGTTAACAAAGTGTTGAAACAAAGCTTATTAAATAAAGTAATAAAATTTCATTTTTAATGCAGTGCTTTTTTTCATTTGAAAAGCCCAATTTTCCTATATTTTTAAATTTTTAATTGATAAAAAAATATTTATAATTATTATTTAATGAAGGATTAAAGGAAGGAGAAATACAATTTTTAATAAAATCAATAATTTATCTTTTTAAGGGGAGTCGGATGGGTGTTTGAGTCAAAAATGTCGATTTTATGTTTTTCTTTTATTTTTAATCTGCATATATATAACTTTAATTTAGGCCAAGATTTCTTATTTCTGTTTTGTAGTTTTCTTTTCATAAGCATTTTTCAAAAGCATCTGTATATTAGTTCCTACCTATACCTTAATTTTCTTTTACCTATACTTTAATTTTCCTGAAATATAAGGTTTTTCAACAGTTAAGAACATTTTTCTCAGGAACTATAAAATATATCAACATGTTTTGTTCTATAGGGTGAGGCAAATGAAAGTGGCCCCAACGTGGAGATGAGAATATGGCAGAATTGTTGCCTAGTATCAAAAACAATACAAAAACAGGATTGCTAACTGAAGCTATTGATTGCTTCAATATTAGGCCTAAAACAAACGCTTGGGCCTTGGCGACATATTTTCTGGTAACTACGCTATCGTTTGAGAAGTTAGTTGAAATTAAATATAAACAAGGTTTGTAGAGCTGATCAAAAAAGTTCCTACTAGTGATTATTCCGATCTTCGTTTATCCTAGAGAATCGGACCTTTTTGTTTTTGTTAATACAAAACAATTTTAATTGATTTGCAAGACCCAAACATAGACCAAAAATCTGGTTTTCAGACCAGTTTTGGAATGTTTTTGGAATTGTTGACAGAAGATCCTGTCTGGAGCACTGTTAAAATTGATCCTGCTCCATGAGCAGACCACAACATGGCGGTAAAAAGGCGTCTGCTTTTTGCGCTTTGTGTCCCTCTAGAAAGTGTGCGAAAGTGGGGGCCCGTTCTCATGTATAGGGCCCGTCTGGGCCCGTTCTCATGTATAGAAAACGCCAGCTATTCGCCGGCGTTTGGGGGAAAAAATTCCTCTGTAGGGAAAATTGCGGGTGCGAAAATGTACCCACTCCCAGCGTAGTAACGATTTCACACCTACCCCATGATGCATTTCGGCGTTGTTTAATCACTCACAACAAAAGCAAAGAATAAGCATTAGCATAGCGAATTTTTATCTAAAGAATTGCCTTTAGTAATTCTTGCGACGACATCCCAAACAAAGTAACGTTAAAAAAGAATACACAGTACAGAAACCATCTCGAGTATCAAACCAAAACAAGCAAACAAAACACTACGTCTTTTCCGGAAAGCCGGCGTTTTCATGTGAACGGGATTATAAGGCTTCACAAAATAGCCAGCTAAACGCCGGCGATTTCCCAGGCCATGTGAACGCGCCTTCTGTGGATACATTCTGGTGAAATCAAAGCATCACTCTTGGGTTTTTTTTTTAAATATTAATGGTAAAAAATGTTGGCAAACAACTCAACTTCCTTTATATTCACCGTAACCCCAAACCAGAAAGCAAGAAAGTAAACACAAAACCACATGGTTTATAAGTTCGTCTCTGACGGAGCAGAAAATCATCGATTTACATTGTTCAAAACACAACCAGCCAGAAGCGGCGTAGTGGTTAAGGCATTGGCCTCTAGAGCTGCTGGGTTAGGGCTCGAATCCCGTTCAGGCATGGATGTTTGTGTTTGTCGAGTATACGTGGAGTACGTGCTCGTAAAATCTGTTGGGTCCTAAAGTTCTGTGGGCGGTCATTGCGCAGCTTCCCATGGGTACAGGTTCCTGGAGAAAATTTCCCTCCCCTCCAGGGACATGTCTAAATTGCGGAGGTGGAAACAGATGGCAACATCTGTCATATGTGTTTGTTTGTGTCTTGTGTTTTCCTACTTGACGATGGCTTATAAGCGGGTCCTTGCGACCAAGAGCACGAGCCTGAAAATATATGTCTACCAATCAACAACCAGCCAGAACAAAAACTAAATGCGAAATCTCTGCAATTCAATACATTTTGGTTGTATTCGGCATTTTTGGTAATCATTATTTTTATTCTTTTTGGAAGCAGTAGTATACTGTAATTTTATTAAACTTTTTGATGCATTCAACTTGCAGGTTTGCTGTGTTCTGATATTCAAAAAATGCAACACTTTCTAGACCTCATTGATAAGTCGTTGAAAGACATTGAAGAAGATACAGCTACTTCTGATACTTACGGTATCATCCAAAATGCTGTGAATGCTATTTCTATGATAATTGTTGACTCGAATAATTATGATGGTTTGTATTTTTTTTTATGTCTGTTAAAAATTTTGTATATATTTTTTTTCCCTAACCTATATCTGCCTTAGAAGATTTCCCCCTAATTGTATTTTTACACTTAACGCATTAAATAAGGATTTATACAAGTCGAAAACTGTTAAATCTTACATCGCTAGATTTCAGAGTTGAGCATTTTGTTGAAAAACTATCGAATGTTAATTTGTCACTGAAGCATGTGCTTTAAAGTATATTTTATTCTTCAAAACTTTCAAGACTTGCTCCTTTATTGCCAATATTTAAGATTAAATTCAGTAAACCTAACACTTAGATTTCAAACTGTAAAAAATGTGTTGGTTAGCCACATGTAATTTTAATATAAATGTGGGCTAGTTCTTAGCTAATTGAAATATATATGAACCTATGTTATGTCTGATTGTTTTATTATTCTTACCATAATTATACAACAGAACTAGGAAAAAATTGCTTTAATAGTTTAATATTATATTACAAATGGCACTTGTAAATTTGTAATTATTACTTGCAATTAAAAAGCTTAGTCGAAGGCCATGCTACATGACATTTTTGAAAAAATTAAGATTTTTGTGTCAACAATTAGGGGAGCACTTTTTAATTCCAACTTTAGCTTCACTCCCAACTTTTTAATTTTTATCCCATAAATCTAAAATTTGTTAAATAGGTTCATTATGCATTGGAAATGAAATAGTAAAAAACAGGAGAAAAAATCTTAAGTTTTTAATACTTAAATTTAAAGGGGGGAAATGGAATAATAACTTTTTAATAAATTATAACAATAATTTTTTCAAAACTTTTCTTGTTAAAAATAGTTGAAATATATTTTTAAACATCTAAAAAATGCAAGCATGGAAATTTTAGGGTCGATTTATTTTCTAAAACTGTTTTAAAGTGAAATTTATTTTACCATATTTTTCATATTTTCATTAATATTAAAAAGATATATATTAAATTCTTCAAAATACGTTGTTCTTCCATCTAACGAAGTATCTAACGATACATAAGTGGCGAATTTAACTTAGTCAGAAAAAAATCACAAGCTGATGATTCCCAATGAAATAATTGGGAGCGAAATGGTTTAAAACATGTGCTCCCCTAATTGTTTTGAGCAGTGTATTTCTATCAAATATTACGAGGAAGCAAAAATCCTTCGTAGCGAAAGGGTTAAAGATATAACAAGATTTCCTCTTTTCATTAACTTGAAATTAAGTATATTTCTAACCTTTTGTTAGTGCCTATTTCAACTAAATGTTTCTTTATTATTAACACGGATTTAAAGATTCTAGAATGAGGGCCGGATTTAAAGATTTGCCCCTTGCAGGCTGCGATTGATTTGCCGCCCTTGCCACAATATTCTCCCCTTTAGGGAAAAGGTGGCTGGTTAGCTGCAAAATAGGGTAGTATGTGGTGTTTGAAATGTGTGGTGTTTAAAATGTGGTGTATATGCATATTATAATCATCTATGTACTTTTATACACTAAATCGAAAGCGAAATAGGCAAATTTTTGGAAATGTTGTAATTTTTTTTTAGAAATGAAATCTGTTAGAAGGGGATGCAATTGCCCTCCAAACGGCCAAGTATGCTGCAAAATATTAGTACTAAATATACGTTTACGGTTTATGCATTCATATAAATTATTTTTTGGGCCAAATTCCGCTTTAATTGGTCATAAAATATGCCGCCCCAAAAAATTCGCCACTCTAGGCTACAGCCTATTTAGAAATCCGGCCCTGGGAAATGAAAACCTTTGGCTGATTTTTTTTTTTCATTTTTTGTTGCTTAGCACATTATTCTTCTCAGTTCTTTATTTGTGTTTTTAACTAATTTTAGCTTATATGAATGTTGTGCAGTTTATAATTAATATGAATTGATTAATAATAATTTGAATTAATATTTATTCGAAATAGAGTTCTTCAAAATTAGTGGTTTTAAAATAATTGTGCCTTTATTGAAATGTCCGAATGCTGATGTCGTTGCGACAACTGCTGAGTTAGTAGCGGACCTTTGCCAGAACAATAACTTTTGCCAGACTAAAGCTTTGGAAAATGGAATACTCTCTGAATTAGTAAAGCAACTCAATATGCAAAAAGAAACCAAAGTATGCCGTAAATTATTGTATGCTTTGTCATGTAAGTAATTTTCTTCTTTGTTATATATTTCTGTTGAGTTAGGAAATTTTTCCAATTGTGTGTGATTCTGAAGATTTAGTTTTGCATTTAAAAAAAAAAATTAATCAGGTGTTTTTACCAGCATTCTACCATTAATTTAATTGGTTTCAATGATACATAATAAGATTAATTTGTAATACTCTATTTAATGCAAATGCAATATATGTTTAGCCTGGGCTAGTCAGTGCAAATTTTTTATTTATCCTATGAGGGATACAAATGTATAAACCCATTGCTTGTATGTCAGGCTTTTCAACAGCGCACTAAATTTGTAAAAAATTATAAATAAAATAGTTTTCATAACGTTTTAAAATTTAAAGCATGGAGGAGTCATTTTTACCATCTATTAATGAAATATAATTTTTTTTAATTAAGAAATTAAATTTTCTGTTAAATTTTTTTAAAATTTAAATCTCTTGCAGTGATAACAAGCTTACACTTCAGCCAATTTGCCTGTCCTTGAGAGGGTCGATAAATATTTCAAGACATTTTGAACAATTATTTTTTGTTGCTTTTTTCGTATTTCGAACACGGAGCTACAATTTTTTCTGGTGATTGTTTTTGAATATTAAAGTTCAAAATACTAATTGTTCAGAAGAAACCTGGCAGTTACAAAGAATTTCGGTAAATTTGAAATTTAACTTAAACTGTGGAAATTGTGTGTTGGGTGATAGTCTACTAACCTCTTTGTTCTGATCACCTTTGGGCAAAATGACAATTCTCTCATAAATATGTAACTTTAATTTTTTTTTAGGTTTATGCCGGAACAATGAAAATTCAATTACATTTTTGAGTTGTACCAATGCAGTTGAAGTGCTTTTAAAAGTTTTACGAGAGCCAGATGAAAAACTTAGAACAAAAACATCCTTCTTCATAAAACATTTATGTGACCATGCAAGCTTCAGAGGTAATTGTAAATACTATTTCATCATTGATACTATGTGACTGTAACAATCCCAACAAATATTCAGAAAATAAAATTAGGATAAACATATTTAGTTCTTGGATATATAATAATGGATGTCTACTGAATGTTAAGAAAACACGGCCGTTGCCAGACAGCTAGGTGGAAAACTATTTGGCTTCTTTTCTAATTTGGCGCTTTTACTTGGCTACAATTCTTCCAGCGATTTCATCGATCTATAAATGTTACTGGTGCGACCAAAATACTTTGCCCACTTTTCTGTTGCTAATGCTATGATAAAACACAAATTATAATTACTAGAGAAATTAAATATAATCCAATTAATTAAAATAACTTTCAAGCAGTCTATAAGAGATTTCAAACACAAGAAAATTTGAATGCTGTGCGTCATTTTTTGTTCTATGAAATGATATAAAAGTTTTTTTACGAAAAAAAATTTTGAAATTTGATCATTTCCAAGAAATTTTGTCTGATAGAATGAAATTTTTAAAAAAGTAAAAATTTATTCAAAAAGTGCATAATTTATAATTAAATTGTAAATAATCGCACTAAATTTTTGAACTTACCTTCCCGTACATTGTGGATGCTATTCCCAAGTCTTTCTTTTAGTGGAAGTGTAAAATAAAAACTCTGGATTTGATTTTTATTAGCAAACAATAATAAATAGAAGAAACAAAAATTAATGTATTCGACGATGCTTGCTCATCAACCCTCATCATCACTATTGGTTGCAGAAAAAGATATGTGTTAATACTGGATCGCTGCTTCCATTTTTATTTAGTTCGAAATTTAAATTTAAAAAATTCAAATTTGTCAGTCATTTTTATAAGAACCGCCAAATGATGTCATTTGCGGATTAAAAAAAGGGCCGCATTTTTTCAGATCCATCGCCATTGGTGCACAGCTGATTTAATTAGGTTTAATGGTTCATATATTTTTTTTTTAAAATTCTGTATTACATGACTGTCCATTTGTTCATTTTTTAAAAAATATGTGTAAAAAAATTTGCTTAATCTTTTTTTGCAACCTTATTTTATGAGAGTATTTTTTTAAATAGGAATGTACCTAAATATTTAATTTGTTTCAATTTTTTATGTGTTTCTAATTTTTCTGTTATATAATACTTTCAGAAACATTTTATTCATTTGACCTTATTCCTATACTTATAAAACTTATAAGTAACCAACACGACTCAAGTGCTGAACACTTGCTCAGTGCTTTATCAAATCAAGTATCTCGGCACCACCAGTCAAGGGTTCAATGTTCCTGTGAAGAATACAATTTATTGAAAATCCTCCAGGCCAGGATTAAGTTATATAGTTTAAGAGATGAATTCCAGGAAGCCACCGAACATTGCAAGAAACTATTGGCCCTTTGCTTTCCTAAAGTAAACATTATTAATGCCTACATGCCTACAAGCCTACATTTTATTCTCAAAAGTCAGTAATTACAACGTCTATCACCAATAGCCCTCTCATAGCTCTAGTGCGACCATAATTCAGAGTAAACTAAACTTAAAAGTTAGCATTTATGATTTTTTTTTAATTCACATAATTTGAAAGAAATTCTATTCCAGTTAACCATTACTTATGTGGTCTTGATCAAATGCAATCAAATAGAAAATCTTAACCTTTATATCTAATCTGTGTGCCCTATAATCACATTCAAAGCTATAGACTAAATATATTTCAACATCCAACTAACATGTTTTTATAATGTATCATTATAAGTTTAAAAAAAGTTATTGGTATGTTTTATAGAAAAGGTATTAAAATTATAAGATTTTTATCATTGATTTTTAAGAAAATATCATATATGTAATAAATTTTTTTTAATTAAAAAGCATTTTTATCGTAAAAAAAACTTTACTAATTTTAAGTTGAGTGTATATATTTTAATTTGAAATTTTAGGAGGCTCTTTCTGATTCTCTATCTGAAGTGATAAAACTAAGAAAAGAGAAGCTTAATTTACAAATTGAATGTGATAAAAAATTACAAAAGCAGCAAGAAACTATTGAAGAATTGCTGCTAAATCAAAAAACTTTACAAGAAAAAATTAACCAGTAAGGAAATATACCATTCTATCAGTTCGTAGTTATTTGTTTTTGAATAGAATTTTGTACCCAGTATATGGTGTTGATAAAACAGTTCAGGTAGGATTATGGCAGCAGTTTTTTAATGAAATGTAATGGAACAGGTAAGCTTCTGGTAATTCTCTTTTACTGATATAGTACCACTTTTTCACACTAGGTATGATATACCCTCACGAAATTCTTAAAGTGTTTCTAACTTTTCCAATGTACCTATATCCCATGAAATGTCTGATAAAGTTTCATCCAAGAAATTTCATATTCCTCTCATGTTAAATTTCTGGCTATGTGCTTGGCTGTATACTTATCATTGGACATACATTTTTTTTTCTGACATTAGAAGAAAATCTGTTTCGATGTCTTGTTCAACTACCTAATCAAGGAAATATTATACTTATTTTAATGAACTATGACTAATTTTATAAAATTATTGCTAGGTTGTATAAAAACTTATTTAAATTTTTTATGTGGGATTCACACGATTGTTTTAGCAATTGAAGCATTATCAATATTATATTATTGTTTTTAGCAATTTTTTTTGTATGATAATTCTTCACATTCACTTGTGTACAAGTTCTCCTCACTAAGTCTTAAGTTCCAAAGTAACAAATGTTATTATTCTTTTTTAGGTTGGAGGAATGTGCAATATCTTCTAAAATAGTAGAAAGAAAACTACAAGAAACTTTGCAAGAAAATAATAGATATGCCCAGGTAGGTTTTGTTTATGCCAATGTCTATTTTAAATCGAGGATAGAGCCAAATTAATATTAACTGATTTGTTTTGCTTATAAATAACCCTACTGTGGAGGTGTTCAAATGTAGTAAACAGAAATGTTTAATGCCAATATGGAACACACATTTTAAAAAAAAAAATTAAAGAAAATGTACTATTAAGTAAGTTGTATTAAGTAACTATAACTAGTTACTTTCATATTAAGTAACTGTAGCCGAGTTACTTTTTTAATCAATTAACTGTAACAGAAATTACTTTTTAAAAGTAACTTTGCAATCACTTCAATTTTTTATGTGTAAAAACAAGTTTAATAACCATTACTATAGTGCTTAATTTTGGCCGTTTTTAAGCGTTAAGTTTATTTAAAAAAAAAATATCTATAAATTAGGTTGTTGTAAATAGTTTTTTTAAAATGTATATATTTTAAGGCTTTTGCTGATATGGAATATCTTCAAGAAGAAATGACTGAATTTCGTCATAATTTTTAAGAACAAAAACAAAGAAAACAAGACGATCTGCAGAAAGATATGGTAGAAGAACATAAACTAGTCCTAATGAAAAAAGATGAAGAACATAAACTAGTCCTAATGAAAAAAGATGAAGAACACAAGAAATGTATGACATTAATGCAATTAGAACACCAAAAAGAATTGGAAAAATTAAAATCGCGCACAATTGCTGAAAGCCAGGTTTACTATGTTTTATCCTTAATTTTTACTTTAAGTATTCTTGTCACATGTTGGAAAAATGTCGCTATTGTTGTTTTTTTTAAAACTGAATTACGTATTTCCAATTAAATAGAAAAAAGTTCATTAGAGTATAAATATTTTTTAATACAAATAGTAGCAATTTATAATTTAAATTAATATGCATTACAATGATTAGATTATGGTTAGTACTAAATGTAAAATAACTTGTTAAAGGAAAATCTTTACTGAAATGTAAATATTTGAAAAGCTGTAAAGTAAATTCTCCTTAAAAATTATCTTTTTTTACCTATAAATTAAAAAAGCCTTTATTTCTTGCTTATAGTAGATAAAGAAAATTTTAAATATTTTCTCATTTTACTAAACCTTCAATTTGAAATAAAATTTGTTTAATTTGGCATATTAGATATTAACTTTATTTTTATACTTCTTTAGGTGTCCTTTAATGAAGCATTAAACAGCGTTATAAGAAAAAAAGACCTTGTTATTAAAAATTTGCAGTCAAACATAACTGCTTTGAATACAGATATCAAATGTAATGCTTTGGATAGCACTATGTATTAAAATGTAAGCATGGCACGTAATAGTTGCTACTGCTTGATATTTTGTTGTATATTATATATATGTATAATAAAACAGTCATATATTTGTAATTTTCAGTGTTTCTGATAAAATATGAATTCCACATTTTGTGCTGTATACTCGAACAATGTTGTAATTCAGATAAAATATAACAATGATTGTTGGTAAAAAACAATATATTTTTAAATCTCTGTTGTTTTTAAAGTATTTTCTTTTCAGATCATTAAATATCTGGAGCAAACTATTTACTTTTAGAATATAAATTATTTATTAAATGTTTATGCATTTAAAGAAAATCCGAGATTTTCGAGCATTCTACTGTGATTCATGTCAATTGGCATCACAAATTTGAATCACTCAAAATATTTAATGTAATGAGAAAAAGTAGCTTTGGAGCAGTAACTGTGAATTAAAATCACTTTGATACAAGAAACATATTTAGTTCGTAAAAGCAATATATACCTAAAAAAACATTTTCAATGTTGGATTTTAGAATGAAGTTGATTTAAAAATGCTCTCTTTATGTAATATTTATTTAAATAGCATTATTTTTTTATACATAAGTAAAAGTCAATATTCACTGACTGAAGATTAGTTATTGAAAATCAGTCAGTCTTATGTGCTTTTCATTTTTAATGAATGATCTCACGTTTATCACTACTAATGAAAAATAAATTGGGGCCACTACTAAAATGTTTTTTTCCCTTATAGTTAGGTTATAATTTTGAAAAATCACATTAGTATGAATAAAACAAATATTTTTTGTTGATTTGTGAAGGCTATGCACATTTTCTGTTTATCAGATTTAAATATTTTATCGACTTCCTTTTTTCATTCTAGGCCAGGGGTTCCCAACCGGTGGTACGCGTACCACTGGTGGTACGCGGAAATATTTTAGGTGGTACGCGGACATATTTTAGGTGGTACGCGTGAGTGATGTGAACAACATGATGCTATCAATAGCTTCTGCACGCATGTTAGCACGCAAACATATTACTCATTATTTTAAACATTAACATTATTTTAGAGAGAAATCTTTAATTAACTTACGGATCAAATTTTGCTGAGTTTGTACTATTTTTTATTTGTATGTTTTTAGACCTATGAACAATAAACAAAACTATAAGTTAATACAATGTTCTTTTTATTTCTCCTTTATTATAAGCATGTTATAAATAAACAAATAACTAACCATTAAATACAAAGTTTTCTCAGGAATTTTTCTAAAAAAACCTTTTGAACATTTGAGTAAATATTATACGTTTATTAAAATATTTTGGTTTGGTGGTACGCCAAAATTTCTCAAAAAGGTAAGTGGTACGCAGGTCCAAAAAGGTTGGGAACCCCTGTTCTAGGCCATTCAGCTCATGATGAACATGTGTAGTATTTTTATATTTTTAAATAGGTGAATGAGAAAAACCGTCCTCTCTTAAACAAGTTTCTTGAAATAATATTTTCCTTAGTAATTTTTTGAAGTAACGATAAAAAATAACAATATTTAGATTCAATGAACTCTTCTACACCTAAACCGAACTTAAGTTTGCAGTATACAAATGTTCTACGAGAAAAAGGGTAAATAGTTCTTATTTTTGAGTGCGAGAATCGAATACAAAAAGGTATTTCGCAATCAATAAACAAATTTATTTGTTATTTCAAGACATAAATTTATTATTTGTATTAGTTTAGCTTCAGTTAGAGTGTTATTTTATTTTTTTCCCCTTCGATTTTGACGTAACAGGGCGCACGAATATCAGGATCGAAGGAGCAGGCGAAATTTCGGCACCAGCAGCGTTGTTTACGCAGATTCCTCCGCCTAGTGCATTTCTCTGCTGCACACTTAAGCTCAGTTTTGGTGTATAAACAAAGTAGGTTAACTTTTTATGAGCTTAAAAAAATATGGATGCACACACATTATGAACAACCTTTGAAATACAATAATTCGCCCTTTGCGTTTTTATATAGCACGAGCTATTTCACGTCTTTCTTAATGTTACAATACCTTCACAAAGAGAATAAAAATTGAAAGGTTATCTATCCCTCTGCGACTGATAAAAGTCACCTGCGTCGGTATCGATATTTTTGAATTGAAGATCTTGAGTATTCTCTTTTATACCCTCACAATTGTATAGCTCATGTCGTAAACTGATAAAGGTATTAATTTGTCACTCACTTTGAAAATGAAACCCAAAATTTTCATAACTAGAATAAACAGTAACTAATCTTGCATATCAATTGATATTCATATTTGTTTATGTTAAAACTATTGAATCTTTATCTATAGCCCCGAGAGCGATCCGAAAATCTTTGACGTCAAATTAAATGAGATTATTTGGCAAACAACTCAACCGTTTTATTATGTTATCAAAGTTCCAAACCAGTAAGTATGCACGTTGTTTTCACTTTTCAGACGGCTAATTGTTTCGAAGATCGAAATCCTTGTTGAAATTTGAATATTTGTCGTAAAAAATCAAGTGAACAAATCAAGTCAAGTAACTCAAATCAAGTAACTTGGTACCGTCAAATCAAGGTAACGGCTGATTGTTTCGAAGATCGAAATCCTTATTGAAATTTGAATATTTGTCGTAAAAAATCAAGTAACTTAATCAAATGAACAACTCAAATCAAGTCAAGTAACTCAAATCAAGTAGAAAATCAAGTAACTTGGTACCGTCAAATCAAGTAATCAAATTGGTAATCAAATCAAGTCAAGTAACTCAAATCAAGTAACTTGGTACCGTGATTTTCAATTGCATGAAATCTTAGGACTATTTACTATTATTCAGTTTTTAGTACTACTCTGATGGTTTTTTTTAAATTAATGACTTGATACCTTTTATCAAAATTGTTGAATATTGTGCAGATTTTTCTTTTATGGTTTTCGAATAAAAAATGTATTACGGCTCTCAATTTTCGCTGTTTTATGGGTAGAAATTTACTGTACGGTAACTATTGGCGAACTTTCTGAAATCGCGTTAAAAGTCCGTATTCTGGCGACTTTTAACGTCATGCTTTCTTCGCAACGATTACGTTTTCCGGCAACCCTATCTGACCGTTATGGGTTTCGGGCAAAGTCAGACAGGTTGCCACAAAAAACTATTTATCGCCCAATCTGAAAATCGTGCCAATAGTTACCGTGCAGTAAAGGTGATCCGTTTTATGTTTTGATGATCTAATGATTCGGCTCTAAAATATTGTTTGTTTATCTTTGGTAGAACCACCATGCAGGTTTGCTGTGTCGATCCCCAACCTACATTTGTCCTCCCTCCCTCTGATATCGACAAGATGAAAGCTCAGCTGGCTCTTATCGACAAATTCATGAACGACATCGAAAAAGGGGAAGCGACGTCGATTACTTTTGATGATATCACAAATGCTGTTACTGTCATTGATGGGATCATTCTGTCCTTGGATAATTCTAATGGTATGTGCAATTACTTTAATTTTTTTTTATTTGATGCTAGAACTTGCATATTTGCGTATAAAAGTATGTGGGGTTCTATAAAAGTGATGGAATTAATTTCTGTATTTTATTAAAGCGTTTAGCACTTAAAAACTTGTAATTTTTTTATAGATTTTTAAAGTTGTCCTTGTGAAGCTTTTCATTAAAACTATTGATTTTTAATTTCAGAGTTCATTCTAGAACTGAAAAAGGGCAGGGTGCTTTAAACATAAAAAGGGCACTTGCAAAAGTTTAGGGCATCTAAAATGCAATAAATTCTTTTTCGGATTTTTAGAAAATACATTCGCATACCAAATTAAATATTTATTACTTACTACTCCATCGTTTTATGAAACATCTTTTCTAGTAAGTGAAGAACATGATGAGGCACTTATGCCTAACAATGAGCCAGAACTGCAAACAGATCTACTCCAGCGACATGGTGGAAATCATTAATGCTACCAATCAAACAAACTTGGGTTTTGTTTGCATTCAGCTCTAGCATTTAAAATTAAAAGCATGGGTCATGCACTTTTTTCAAGTGTAGTAGAACTCAAAATATTCGAAGAGGTGCTGATTATAAGAATGTCAGAAAAATTAAACTTAGCCGACCTGTTACTGTTCCTCTTTATTCCATGTCATGTCTATTAATTTTTTTGTACCCACAAAAAAAAATTACTTGGCATGACATCTCTCAAAGACGAACAGAAAAAAAAATAGGCCCGAGTATTAAGTTATAAATCGCATGTAAAGTTTAGTACACTTTTTCCAAGATTCTAACATAAGTTGTGAAAGAAAAAAAAACTATTACAAAAGGTTACAACTCAAACTGAAACAAAAGCTATAACCCAAACTACATCTTACAATTTGGATTTGGTTAAATTAAATCTTCATTATCTAACAGCCCAACAATACATTGAGTAATTGATTAAAATATACCTTTTCTCCAATTAACTCCAATTATCCAAATTTTCAATTATTTATACGAACTCGGAAGGTCTCAATTCCATTTGCTTTGGATAATTGGAGTTCTACAGTACTATTCAACAATTTTTTCCAGAAAAATTCAAGAACTAGTAATTACTAACAAAAGTTTGAATATGTAAAGCGTGTATAAGCCAATACTCCATTAAAAAAAAAAAAAACTAAAACCAATCTCGTGTAGCTCTAGTGTGACGATAATTCAAACCTAACCTAACTAAAACCAATATCAAATCTGAAACCCCAGTATAAGACAAAATAAAAAGGCCCTGCAGTTTCAAAAGTAAACAAAAAAAATCTTAACACGTTGACTGCGGCGATATAGATTAAAAATTTGGCATTGATAGAGGATGATGTGAAGTAGAAGATCATTTTATTTTTTAAACCTGTTCGTTACAATAGAAATGAACTATCTGTTCTTCATTTTCAAAAAAGTAAAAATCTTAGTTCAAGGTCGTAAAATTAAAAGGTTAGGTTTAATTAACGTCGCTAACTGAAGCTACACGACAGGTAGTCGTAAAAATAAAAGGAAATGATACTGGTCATTTCCAATCGAATAACTCAGCAACTTTCACTAATCATTGAATTGAAACCCAATAACCAGATTTGTTTCAGTGATTAACTTGCTATGAAATTATTAGTAATTCTTATTTTTTGCTTTGTTTTTGTTTGAAAAAATTACAAAAATAAAACAGACTATTTGCAATTTTTAATAGCTAGGTAGTTCAATAAAAAAACTAAACAGCACTGCAAAATGCAGTATGTCTGGTCGCCCTTTACTTGAACCGAAAGATTTAATTTCCTCGTAATTTGAAATTGAATGTACTCTTTGAAATCCTCAAGTATTATTCTGAGCACAGTGGGATCGATTGCAAAAGTGTAAAATCTAATATTCAACTTTCTATATCCACAAATTGATCATCAAATAATCTTAAATTTGCTTGAGGTGAACCAGGGAACGGGCGCGCGTAACATACTCAAGGATTTTTTTTACAACTATTATATTCTTAAGTTACTTATAATTTTCAAAGTTCTCCAAACGTTTAGACTCGGTTAGAAATTCACTCGATCAACTTATGTTCTGAATTTATCTGCTGCAGAGATACCCCCTAAAAATAATCAAAAGCAAAATGTGTCGTCAATAGCCCGCGCCTGCTCCCGGGTAAACGTAATTCAAATAGGTGACAAATAACGCAAATACTGCATAAGCTTTAAAATCTATGAACGAAAATTTATCAGTCACATCTGGAATTACTAAGTGTCAATTAAATATCATTCAAAAAGGTAGACGAAAGAGCTAGATCATGTAGTTTGTGTAACCACTAGACCTACACGTTTATCGAGTTTACAAACGAACTTGAACTCTTAAGAACGGTTGGCGAAATAGTACTATGAATTTTATCAGAATGTGCTGTTATCGATGAATCGGAAAAGCAGGACGCGCTGGCGCGTCCTCAGCATCCAAAGTGTTAACGTTCAACCTGCTCTTGTGATCACAAGGTCACGACTCAAAAGCGATAGATCAGAAGAAAATATTCTGGTTGGTCCGATAAGGCCTGAACCGGAGCTACAAAAGTATTGCGACGCTCTTTCCGATCACGCAAACGCAAAGCCAGCGAACTGTCAATTATTGAGGAGGCAATGTGATGTCATCGGTGGATTTCTAAAAAATTACTAGGCAGCAAAATGATCAAATCATTAAGCATGAACTGCAAATTTTTAGTCCGGAAAAGATGATCCTCTTTCAATGGGGGATTGCACTAGCCGTTGGTTGATATTTGAAGACATCTTAGTGTAATATAATCTTAATTCATCCTTAAATTTTAATTAAAATTTTTACTTTCATTATTAAAATCCGTCATTTAAACCAGCTATTTATCAAAATTTAAGTTTAGTTTTCATTGATATAAACCGATAATGAAGGAAACCATTTTTTTTCAGGTTGTGTAAGTTGTGGAAAATTTTAGGTCTTTAGTGTTAAGACGTTAGTTAAAGCTAACCCCCTTGTTCAAGGCATGATTTTTGCGCTGTATTTATTAATGATTCAGTTTAGAAAAACGGGTTTTAAAGTATAATATAACGTAACCTGGGTTAAATAAATTATTGGGGAAAAAATTTGGATAAGCGGAATTTTTGAAAAACTCAGAAAAACGCTGAAATTTTTAAAAGAAAATCGGCAAGGAGGGCGGGATTTGTGTTGTAAAAAAGGGCATATAGGGCGGGATTTATATTAAAAAAAGGCGGGCAGGGCGCTCCCCCCCGTGAAAAAAGCCTAGAATGATCTCTGTAATTTTAAATTGCATAATTTGATTGCATATTTCTGATATAAACTACATATATGCAATTGTAGTATAAAAGTCTGTTGAGTGTTCGTACTGTAAATTGCAGTATATAATCCTGCTTGGGATATGTTTGATGTTTTTTTTTTAATATTATGAAGCATGGATGTTCAAACTTCCTCTTCTGAAACATGCAGTGGCAAATTATACTGTGATTTTTGTCATTGCTACAAATTTGTCTTCGTCAAAAGTCCTTGTTATAAATTTACATAGGTTTACAAGCCACTGATAACCTCTTAAAAGTTTGTCATTTATAGCATGCATTATTAGTGCTTTTCCTTTAAACAGACATCACTAACAAAATTCGCCAAGTAAAGGGATTAGGCCCTCTTACGGCAACCTGACCATATGCATAAGTAGATTATGCAATGTCGTCATACATTATGGCAACCCTAATCTGACAAGACATCTGATTCAGAATTTGTTTTCTTTAAACCTGGTCTATCGATGTTTGGAAATCGTGATATTTTTTTAAACTTAAATGTGGTATTTAAAAATGATTATTTATGATTAATGAATGATTCCCAACGTCTTATAAGACGTTGGGATGCTTCATTTTAGATTTCTAAAATCCTGTATTTGGAAGTTTGGATTTCTTTTTTTTTTCCGAGTACATAGCATGTCGATTCACCACATCTTGAATAACCACAATCCTATTGAGGCCTTATTGGCGGAAGTCACAATTAGGCCTCCATGAACCCTATTTAGAGGTTGCGAGAATGCTTTCGTTGGTTATAAAGGAAATGGTAACAGATAAAATCTAGAGTATTTATTTACATTAACAAAAGTACTGTTAACATGTTACACGTTATGTGTGTGAATAAGCTCTGTTAACAACTGGTGCAAGGGATTTAAATAACATAAGATATCTGCATAAAAATCAGGGTTGTGTTTTTACCGGTAAAAACTAGTTTATACCAAGACATGGTAAAACTTGGTATTTACCGGTAAAAACCAGGTTTTTACCAGGAAAAACCATTTTACTTCCTATGCTTGAAAACAAATATTTCACAATCTGTACATAATTTACACACTTATTATATGTCAACACACATGTGTGTATATTGGACAGGTGTTGTTCTTGATGTTTATAATTTTTTTTCTTCCTCTTGTGGTATGAATATTTTTGAAAAAAAAAAATATATATAGTAATTTGTATGGAATATTTGTACTTCAATCACATGAATGCCATAATAAAAAGAAAACTAGAATTCATCATCAACAAGAAAATAAATTAGTGATTTATCTGTTTTATTTGGTAATAAATATACTGTTATTTCAGAAAAGGTGGGAAAAATGTGTTTTTTTACCAAGATTGGTAAAAACCATGTAAAAAACATGTTTTTACCAAGGCGGTAAAAACCATGGTAAATACCGGTAAAAAAAAACGTATATGATAAATACCGTGCTAACCCTGATAAAAATAAACTATTGCAAAACAAAACATATACTTTAAATTTTAAATGTTTGGTTGAATAAGTTAAGTTTTGGTTTGTTTAAGAAAGGTTACAGACATTGGTAGATGAAACACAAAACGTGAGATCAGGGTTTATCGCCACACTATAATCTATGTGAATCATTTAAGAGTTGGCTTCTGTATTATCCTGCATTTAAATAGTATTGCATATAAATGCTGTAAAAAACATACAAATTCATCTTCTTCTTCTTTATTGGCTTGACAGCCCTTTGTGGGCCAGGGCCTTCTTCAGAATCTTCTTCCATTCTGATCTTGTTTTAAAAAACGACTTCCAGTTGTATACTTTTAGCGTTCTAAAATCCTCGTCAACACAGTGAATACATCGAAGTTTGGGCCTCCCTCTTGCCTTGGTGCCAATTGGTTTATAGGGGAAGACTCTTGCTGTTAAAGAGTCAAGGTTAATTCTACACAGATGTCCAGCAAATTTAATATGGTTGGCTTTTATGTAGTTGATAATATCTGCCTCCCAATATATCTTATGCAGTTCACTGTTATATTTGTGCCTCCATATACCATTGATGTTCACAGCTCCCATAAGTTTCCTCCAAACCTTTCTTTCAAAGCTTGCCAGTCTATTTTTTTTTTTTTTTTGCGATTTTATCATGGCCCAGGTTTCTGAGCAGTAAGCACTGTAAGTACGCCCTGGTTCTATGATGGTTTTATAGAGCACAATCTTCGTTTTCCATAAAAATTCATATTCCATATTTATTCTTGACAGATTTCTTCAAAATTGGTGGCTTCAAGCGACTCGTACCATTGCTGAACTGCCCAAATGCTGATGTAGTTGCGACTTCTGCAGAGTTAATAGCAGACCTTTGCCAGAACAATACTTTTTGCCAGTCCAAGGCTCTTGAGCTTGGAATTTTATCTGAATTGGTGAAGCAACTCGCCAACCCCATTGGCCCAAAAGTACGCCTTAAGTCATTGTATGCATTGTCATGTAAGTATACTTTGTTAAGCTCAATTTTATACCCAGGTAGCGAGCGCAGCAGTATTGACCAATCTCTGCTCTTACCCATCGCCCAATACATAATGGACTATGTTTTACCGACATTGGCTAATATCGGTGCAATACTGGTTTGAATATTATTTGAGCTAAAATTCACAATCCGAAATTCTTGATTGAAAAATATGACGAAACATAATATTTTTTTTTTTGCCTTTTACACTTGCAAAATACTCTCAAAGATTTCAGTAAAAATAAGGATTGCAGTTTTCGTAATTTCCGGTATGAAACCTCAAAGAACAGGGAAATGTGGTTAAAATTGGTAGAAAATTATTGGTTTCGTCCAATATTCTCTCAGTTTGACCCATACTAATGCGACATTGGCCAAAATTGTATTGCTACCTGGGTAAGTGATTAACATTCTAGCTGCATAATATTTTTATATGTACAAAAGAAGGTTTAAAAAATTGCATTTGCATTTTACATTTTAAATTTACAAATAATATTTTAAGCCTTAGAATAATATATTTTTTATATAAATTATTACTTCCACGAAAAATTAAACAACAAAAAAGTGTTTTTGGAAAATTAAAAAACAATTACGTAAAATCAAGTAAACATATGGACTTCCAAGATTTAAATATTAAACTAAGCATCACAGAAAGCCAAATTTAAACTATAAAGGGGTCACAATCAACCTAAGAATTCGCATATCCATGCTAAACTCATGATCTGTGTAAATTTCGTTATTTTTACTCTGCCCACTGTTATTGCATTTATGCAGTGAGATATTCAATAGAAAGGCTCTAAAATATTGATGTTTTTTTTTTAAATTTTGGGTTGCATTTAAAATGTTCAATATATAGATATTCGATCGTTTTTTACGTAATACTAAGATGTGCTTTTTTAAAATTATCTTTACTTTTTTTAAAAATTATATTGAATGAGATATGGCTAATAAAAAATAATTTTAGCTCAAGAAAACTATTTCACTTTTGCTACTTTACTCTTGTTTCATTTGTATCTGAATTTAAGCTTTAATCACCTGAAATTCTTGGAATCAACTTTGAAAACAGAGCGATATGCATTCATCAGATTTTTAAAATCTTCTATTACTTTCTGTAAATATGTATGTTTATAATTTATACTTTGTGAATTGTTTTCGGATTATTTTATAATTCTTAATTCATTTTAGGTTTATGTCGTCATAACGAAGAATCAATCAAATGTTTGAGTGAGTCGAATGCTGTACAAGTGCTATTGCAAGTATTACATGAGCCAGATGAAAAATTAAGGACAAAAACAGCCTTCTTCATAACACATTTGTCTGAGCATGAAAATTTTAGAGGTATTTAATAGAAATATTGTTTTAATGGGCCAATGGGGAAACATTCATGAATTGCAACTTTGTAGTTAAGAATTTTAGATATTTTTTTTATAAAGAAATATTTCTTTTAAGTTTTTTTGTTGCATTTTGCAACCAAAATAATTTTTACAATAAAGTAAAGCATGCATTTGAAACCATACCTTTTTAAGCACAGACATTCAAAATTTATATTCCATATTGGAGCTTTAAGAATTTTAATGCTAGGTGGAGGGGGGGGGGGGGGGGGCATTTTATTCTTGTACAAAGCCAAAGTTTTCTTTCTTAAGTTAAGGAATATTTTAGTATTATTCTGTTTTAACAAAAAATTGTAATTTTAATGGTTAAGGATTGTAAAGAGTAGTCCTGTTCTATTTATTACCGACTGTTAGATTAATTTCACAATTTATTAATGTTGGAAAATTAAATTACTTTTTTTAAAGATGAAATATAAAACTTTCGACAAATGTCTTAAAAATTGGTCTTTTTGCGTCCCTCCACTTTCTCTCAATTCTTTTAAATTGGAACCATATTTTTAATTTTGTACTTAATTAATTTAAATAATTTACTAATCCAAAGTAGAATGAAATACTATCAAATATATTTTCTGTAATGACGTAGCATTTTTCTCCTTAAAGTGATGGCAACACTGGCCCCATTGCCCTCACATTCTAGTCCTCTATGCACGTTCCGTCGTTAGCATTGAGGGTCACATGATCTGCCAATCTAATACTTTTACTATGATGTCTCAGGGTATAATCTTTTCTTTGTTATTTTTCTGCACCCAGACACTTTTCACCCACATTTTATGGGCTGGGGAGCCCAGTCGGTTAGGCACTCGCCTTGCATGCTAATGGTCTCAGGTTCGGGTCCGGGCATCGCCAAAATAGCTGCCGACCTATAAACGGCCTGTGCAGCAAAAAATGTCCGACGAATAATACCCTGTGTAAGGGAGTGCACATTAAATATCCTTCAAAGTCCTAAGGCTGCGTACGATGTTGCCCTTAACAGTTGCGTTGGGTGCCTATTCAGGTGTCGGCTCGTCACTTGACTGTGGTTCTAAAATACGACTCCCATCGCCAATAGCCCTCGTGTAGCTCCAGTGCGACGATAATTCAAACCTAACCTAACCTCACCCACATTTTATTTCTGCATTTTCAGAGGCCTTTTACTCAGCTGATCTCGTCCCAACTCTCATCAAACTCTTAGACAGTGAACAGGATTCAAGTTCCGAACATTTGCTCAGTGCCTTAGAGAATCAAGTATCTCGGCATCTTCAATCAAGGGTCCAGAGTTCCAGTGAGGAATACAATTTGTTAGAAATTCTCCGAACTAAGGTAAAATTGTACAATTCCGGAGAGGAATTCCAAGAATCAACAGAATATTGCAAGAAACTTTTGGCCCTATGCTTTCCTGATGCTAAACTTGAATCCTAATTTATAAATAAACTGTCATTTTATACTTACAGATCAACGTGAATGTGGTTATATCAATTTGGTATTGTCTGTTTACTAAAGCTGATTTAAGTATCTCGCATTATTTCTAATTTGGATTTATTATGATTATAACTTATGGCAATTTTAAAAAGTATAATCAAAAAAGTATAATAACCTTAAGATAGTAGTGAAGTAATATTTAAATAAAGATTTTGTCGAAATGATTTTGGCAATAAATGAAAATCTATTGAAACGTTTTATTAAATATACTTCTTCAAAAAGTTTCTTGTTAAAGGCTTAACTTTCATAAAAACTAGTTTTTCCATGGTTAACAAAACGACTAATGTATCAAAACTTTTTATTTTTACATGGATAAGTTTCAATATAAATTATCCAAATATTAATTTGTACACAAATGTTTATATATTTTGAAATAAAGCAGTTTTTTACATACCTAAAAATAGTGTATGACCTTTATTAGACAACAAATGTCTTAGAGAAACTTTATATTAAAAAAAAGATACAGAATCATAATAGTTAATATTTTCAAAACATTATAAATTTGCCTTCGTTACATACAATTTTTTCTATAAATTTTCAGCACAATAACAATTTTCATTGTAGATTGTAGTCTTCATCATGCACTTTGTACAGCAAATTAAAAAACTATGCAAGTAATAAAATAAAATACTTTGAAGCTTAAACTTTTCTCCATTTTTTTTTAGTAATGTATAAAAATCGTCCATTTCACTGTCCGCAATATAAATATAGTGAGTTAATTGCTTCAATAGTTAGAGTAGAGAGTAATCCTATGTACATTGTCAGGAAGCGCTTTAGAAATTTTGTCTTCTATCTTTGACCTATAAAACAGAGAAATTAACATTAGCCTCTTAAAACCCGAACAAAATCCTACACATATGAAGAGTACACGGGAAAAACCGATTGATTTTGCAGAGAAGTTTCCGGCGATGATAGCGAGTGATCGCCTAAACTTGTGTAAGGAAACCAGTTCCTACCACAGATATCATAGTTAAGGTAATAGAGTGGCAGATCACGTGACCTCCAATGCTAACGACGGAACGCGCAAGGAGCTCCCAGAAGAGCCCCAATGAAGTCAGTGTTGTAGGTCACGTGATATGCCACGCTAATACTTCAACTACTATCTCTGTGGTTCCTAGCTACCAAGATTCAGGCGATTGGCGATCATAACGCTTGGACCAAGCGAAGAAGAAAAAGAGAAACCAGTTTTCTGCCGCCAAGCAGACAATTGCGGGCGTCCGCTTATTAATCAATCAGTTATTCCTGTGTATTCTTCAAATATTCTTAATCTAAACACACTTTTCGTACAAATATATGCTAAAAAGTATGTTTTGCAAAGAAATTAAAAAAAAACTGTTTAATAGTTACTTAGGAGCATGCCTTAAATTCTAAAATAAATTTTTTTTTAGCTATAAATGCAACAAAAAAGGCAGTATCTCTAATTAATAGTTGACAGTTTATTTAACATTGTTTTTAATGCAAAATGCCTTCAAAATTAGCTACTAAAAGAACTTCTCGAAAAGTTTGAAAATAATTTTTTTAAGAACTCTAATATTGTATAGATTGACCCTCGTTCAACTTAGTTTCTTTATAGAAATAAATGACCGATACATTTAATCAAAGGCTGAAAACAGATATTTGGATCTTCTTCTATCAGTCCATGTCAATTTTGGAACTAATTAACATGTTAATTGTTTTGGGGGAGGTTTTAAAAAATATCCCCGATGGGGACGCCAGGTCCCAGGAAGTTATTATACAAGGTTAGCTTTTTTTCATATCTTCCTTTTTTAAAATTGAAAGAATCAAATAATGGAAAAGAAGCATTGACATGCTAAAGCTGTCTGTCCAAATCCACCTTTTAAAATCAATTATATTTGTCGGAACTTAAAAATTCTTTTTTGTTTGTTAGAAAAGGTATGATATCAAAGACCCATCTTTCGTTTGTCTGTACTTCCGGACGGACACCTGTCTATCGACAAACTACTGGTTCAATTATAATTGAAGTTTAATTTTTAGTCATTTGATTCACCGCTGCATGGTCATGTGAACAATAGTATGCATACTTTAGTTAATTCAAATTAATATTTAAAGGAAAATGTATGTTTGCCACAAAAATAAGTTTGTAATAACGTAATAAACTGACGTTAGCCCCATAGGAAAGATGGGGGCGATAGAAATAATAAGGGAATATGTGTTAGCGATTTTTTTTTCTTTATCAAATAATCCTAACTTCCTTAATACTTTAAATTTGAAAAAAATGAAAAATACGGGTCGAATATATTTGTCGATAGTACTTGGGAAAAAAAATCAAGATCAAAGTTTGTGATATGAAGATTTTGAGCTGGGCGATTTGACGAGGAATGACTCATCATCCAACTTACAAGTTGGTTGGTAGACATATTTCAGGTTTGTGTGCTTGGTCAGAGACACGCTTATAAACCTTTGTCAAATAACCCTTTCCGACCGGGCACGCACGATCGTGCGGGTAGTAAAGAGAATGTTTCAGCTCTTCAAAAATATCAATAACGAATCAGCTGCCTTACCATTCGTTATTTGTATAACAAAAACTGTTTGTTTTTAAGGAGTTGCTTTCATAGATGCTGTTTAACGCATTTTTTTCGATAAAACTCCAAATTTAGTCTCATAATTTTAAATCAGCGCCACCTGACCGCTGGTCGAAAAGGGATAAGACAGACACGACACACACATAAGTGACAGCTGCCATCTATCGCCACCTCCGCAATTTAGTCACTTACAAGTAGCCCGAACTGCCCCATGTGAATCAAAGTCTCACGATGGCAGCTTAGATTGAGACTGGAGGTATGTCTTCCGTTTTTCTTTCCCGCTTATTCCTCCTTGCGGCGAGTTTTTCTTCCAGTCCTTGGATAATCTTCTCCCTCTGCATCGTTTGGACCTTCAGAAAATCGCCAACGTTCTGGGTATGCTGTTTCCGAAGTTCGCCAATTTTTTCTGAAAAAATAAAAGTTTTTTAGGTTTTTTTTTTGTTAAAGTTATTTTAACGCATTCATTTATAAATGAGAATGTTTCAGAATGTTAAAAAATTCAATCTTTGTGTGTACTTCAATTTCTTGTCAATTTTTGTGCGATTTTTGTCAATCTTGTGCAGTTTTTGTCAATCTTGTCAATTTTTGTGCGTACTTCAATTTCATCGGATGTTTCGATATTATTCCCAAAACGACCGTACTTTTCGCTTGCCTCTGAGATTTTTTTTACAGCATACTACAAAGAGGCCTGTTGAGGAAAGCCTGTGACGAAATCAAGTGGTTTTTCCCTTGTACTCTTCATATATGTTGAAAACGGAACTTTTAAACCGTAAAAAGTTCACCAAACTATAAAGTTTATGGAAAAATAGGAACTTGTTTATCGTTGAAGAAGTTGGAAGATGTTCATTCTCATTGCAATAAATTCAATTTGTTTTTAAAAATTGTCACTTAAAACGTTCTTCCACTAAGGTGTTTAATTACAGGTTAATTATTGTTCCTTATTAGAAATAACCAATAGAGATGATGCAAAGAACAGTTAAAGTTAAAAATATAAAACGTATAAAAGTTTTTATCTTACTCGTTCATTGCTAAACAATATCAAATATCATTTCGCCCATATATACGTAACGTCATTAGATACTAATCTGGAATTTGATTTTTTTTTTTAAAATACGACGCCCGTCGCCAATAGCCCTCGTGTAGCTCTAGTGCGACAATAACTCTAACCTAACTAACTGGAATTTGATAAAATAGCAAACATTTGCCAGTGACGGAATCGTCAAAATTAAGGAAAATTTCGTCGTTTTTGAGCATTCATTTGTTAGAGTGTAAAGTCCGATTTTATTCTTTTTCGTATTGAAAATAAATTCAATTTATGCAGAGCGATGTGCCAAATAAATGTAAATGGAGATTACCTTAAAATATTTAATAAACAATAAAAGATTCATAACTTTATGTTTACTTTAACGAACCGTGGAAAACTTTATAGCAGAACTCGAACCAAACTATTGGAATTATTTTTAATTCATAACTTATTAAATGTTGCCAACCAATAAGGATCAAAATTATGCAAATGCATTCGTAAAATATTGCTGAATTTAACAGCTTTTGTTCTTTTTCGGAACCATTTCAACGACGTTCATAACGACGTCAGAAGTGCAAGAATGCAATACATTGTAAAAAAACAATGTATTCCCTTTCATTCAGATATAAAATAATGTGAGCAAATGCTGGCTTTATCGTACTTTCGTCAGTCGATGAAGTTGAATCTTTGAGCATATATGTATTATTAACTGTAAAAATCGGAATTTATGACATTTTTCAATAATATATACGAAGGTTGAACGTCCGCAGTTTAATTATGTCACTCACATATGTTTGTTGTTACTTTTAGTGGTACTCCTTTTAATGTTGATATGTTTTTTTTTATTAATTTAATGATCTTACAGATTGGGTAAAAAAAATTCAAAACCAACTATTCAATTTTTAATTTGAATTAGTTTAATGGGCATGCTTAAGGTCTTGAGTAGCAAAAGAAATGCCGAATGGAAAAAATTCCATATCGATCATTGATTGGTAAATATGTGCCAAGTGAGAACAGAGAACCAATCGTAGGAAATGTATGAATGAAGCCTCGAAGGTAATGCGTCACCTGGAACAAGCCAATCGCATGATTTATTTAGAAAATTAAAGAATTTTTTTAAAGTTATTAATGGACCATTTTAACTTTAAGGTGTATGGAACTTGTGAAAACCAAACTTAATAAACTTGAACCAAATTTTTTAAAAAAATAGTTTTGTTGAAAAAATTGTATCAGCTTAATAACAGATTTGATGTAATTTTTCTGAAATAATTTTTTAATATTTAGTTCCAAACTGAAAATTTGAAGTTCAAACAAGGTGACGGTAAGGAATTTTCTAAAATATTTTATTTTGCCATTTTATCTCTAAGAGCCAGGACTTTTATTCGTTGAATGGAAAGCTTCAGAAAAATTCGAAATCTAGTTTTTCAACCAGAAATTTAGTGTCATGAAAAGTTTCTTTAATTTAGTTTATCAATAAATACTAGTGAATAAAAAAAATAAGGAAAGAAACATCTTTTTAAAAAATTATTGTCTTAGGGACTAAAACCTTAAATTTTATAATAGAATTTGTCCAAATATCTGATAAAGAACAGAAACGTGCTTCTTACGTACCTTGTAGCTCTTCGACTGTGTAGTTGGAAGATACAGATTTGACTGAAGCTCTTGATAAGGACGGGGAGTATTCCATAGCTCAATATTTTGTTGATTATTCACTTTTTACTAAATAAATCAAACAAAAACATTTTCAATATAGCATCTTTTGTTGTTTAAAACCTTTTGCCGTCTTATAAGAATCTGGAAATTTAATATTTTTCAAGAATTGCACTTGGTGTAAGTACCTTGGTAAGTACTTGGTGTAAGATGTGTTTTTATTAAAATAAATGTATAGTTCATACTATTTTGGTTTATTAGTAATGAATATTATTAATGGAATAATAAAAAAATAAACAGAATAGTTAAATCACAAAAAACCTGGCCAAAATAGGCCGCCGTGATAAAATATTTTCCAAACTCCAGTATTCAAATTTACTTATAAGTTAGTCATCAGAGTAAATTCCATTCATAGGACCCCGTAGGCCAATGACATCGACAGATACAATTATTTAGAACATTATACACTGTGAAAAAAAATCTGTAACCATTACAATTTTTTTTTTTTTTGTAAAAAACTTTTCCTGGAAAATTTCTAGTAAATAATTACTAAAAATAGTGCTGTAAAAACACATAATATATTTTTGTTGACATTACATGCTTATATCATGTAGATTTACAGGACTATTTTATGTATCCAACACAAGTAATGTTTCTGTAACTATATAAGAAAATTGTATGGATACTGCATTCTCCCTGCAATTGTAAAGAAAAAACAAAATGTCTTCTTTCCCGGTGTGGTATCAAACTACGGTCTCCCGCTTGACAGACGGGGGTACTACCGAGGAATAGCAGACTGCCGAAACCCGGGATCGAACCAGGAACCTTTAGATGCCCGATCAAACGCTCTCCCAACTGTACCATGTCGGCACACAGATAGTCAGGAAATAAGAAGTGAAATTCATTTTGAAACAATCAACTAATTTATAAATTTAAAAAGCGATTGATCCTGAATCACGATCGAGGTCAGACGTTAGTTCGTGTAGCTCTAGTGCGACGATAATTCAAACTTAGCCTAACCAAACATTAGCAGCGATGCGCGCAACATTTCATGTAGAAGAACATGATTGGCTGAAACAAATCACACAAATACTAGAAAAAACTTTGTAACTGCAGAAATGAAGATTTCTGTTCATAATTACAAAAACTTTTTTTGTAAAATTGGTTATTTCTGTAACATTACTAAAAAAATTTCTGTATGTTTACAGAATTTTTTTCTCAGTGTACGCTGCCGTATAAAGGAACTTAACTCAGAATCTCCCGTCTGCTAGGCAGTGTACAATAAAAAAAAAGCTCCGTAACAAAAAAAGCTATACTCCGTAACAAAAATCTGTTGTGTTTGCAAAAAAAAACCTGTAAAAATACCATAAAATGTACAGAGAATAGCTGTTTATTTTATACGGATAATTTGAAATTTTAACGCAAAATCTGTTTTTTTAACAGACAAATTATAAGGAAAAACGAAACTTTACCTACCAACAGTCACAGTAGTGACTCTAACCACAGCACTAACGGAGATTATTACAGTGTTTACCCCATAGAGATCTTAATAAAAGTATTAGAGTGGAGGTCACGTGACCTATCTATGCTAACGACGGGACGAGCATAGGGGCCGCCATCTTAGAGTTCGAGACCAACTTTTTTAAGTAGAAAGTGCGAAGAAAAAAATGAATTTAATTCTAAAATATTAAAAAAAAATACCATAAAAATACGAGCTGCAATTTGGAATATTTTCAGTGACTTTAAAAGAACTTGAAACGCTTTTCTAGTATTTTTATAATATTTATTTTGTAATTTTAGAATTAAATTCATTTTTTTCTTCGCATTTTCCACTTTAAAAAGTTGGTCTCGAACTCTAAGATGACGGCCCCCATGCTCGTCCCGTCGTTAGCATAGATAGGTCACGTGACCTCCACTCTAATACTTTTATCAAGATCTCTATGGTTTACCCTGGATTCAAACCATGGACCCATAAACATCGGGTCTAACTCTTTCCCGACTAAGCTAGTTCAGACCGTAGATACTCCACAGACAGATGAAATGCCTCTTCGGTTACCACGGCCACGTGATTAAAAACAGGAAAAAATGTTTTTACTTGAACAGTTTATTTTTAGAGAAAAACTGTAAAAAGAAAATAACCGTTATTTTACTGTAAATATATGGTATTTTTTTTTTGGTAAAATTAACAGATTTTATTTTGCAGTGTACCCTGACTGGTATAAGATCACAAGTTGACGCTTTTAGCCCTTTCAGTCCCAATGACAATATGGCAACGTTTTAGATTTTTTTTTCTGATCCTATATATACATTTATGATATCAAGAAGCACATAATTCGATTCTTCAAACTTTTTCTCGATTAGGAAATATTTTTTAATTAATCCCAATAGATGTCAGCCATATTATCTTTTTAAATTATGATCAGAAAAACGACGATGCCCAATGGCATCACTCGGACTGAAAGGGTAAAGAGACAAGGACAAGCGCTCTGAACACTACACCTTAGCTGAGTAGTATGAAGATTGCATATTTAAAATTTTATTTTACAATTTAGCAGAAAAAAATACATTCTCAAAAAGTGCTATCTATTAAGCAATGAAAAATAATGTTAGTATAGTTAAGTTAAACTGAAAGAAACATAGTGTCCGCAATTGCTATAATAAACTAAATATTTTGCCGATGTTTCTTGAGCTTACCGTATATTTTATAGTGGGAGATGGTTCGCCCAAAAAAGGCCGAAATCCTAAACAACTGCTGTTGCAGAATTTGTTCACAAATAAGTCACATGTATAAGTCTGAAATTGACAAACATATAAAAAAAGTTCTCAATCTAGAAACATAATAATTTACTTTTAAAGTAAAAAGTTTCATTAAATGTATGGATAGAGTGATGAGGAAATAAACACAAACTTGCATGGTTTTGGATCTTTTGTTTAAATTTTTGAATGATATTTGGAGTTACACATTGGCCGCCTGCCGGAAACTGCATTGTCCAGGAGAAAAATCGAAAGTTGGAGCAAGGAAAAGTAGATAGGTGAATTTTAAAAGGACTTCTTCAAGTTATAAATAAATATGAAAATATTTATCTACAGACGTCATTTTTAATTTATTATTCCATTTTTATGGAAATGGAATGTTAAAGTCAAACATTTTAAATCAATGACTTTTGAGATTTCCTTTTCATAGATTTAAAAATAATAGTTAATATTGTAAATATATCTCCAGCTACTCTTTCTAACATAAACTTCAGTTACATTTCTATCTTACAATTAATATACAAAGAAAATTCGAATAAAGTAACTTACGTAAAACATATGTAAAATTTATGTTAAGGAAGCATATAAATATCAAATTATTCACTGGCCCATTCATACCTTAAAATTTCAACTAATTTTATCTTTGATACTTTCCAAAGCTAAACAACTTTAATTACGTCTTACCAGTCAATTTATGTCATCTAATAAATGTGCAAAGAAAATTAAAGTGGAATAACTTAAGGGGTCACAGGAGTCTTAAAAATGTGCAAAGAAGATACTACAAAGCATGGTTTGATCTTTCATGTCATTTTTAACTACTCAATAAAAGAGTATAATTTTTTCATATGTAATTCTACAGGGTTTATTTATTATAAAACAAGTTTTAAAATTTATGAAACTTTAGCCAAAACTAAAATAAATGATATTAAACATGAAGCTATTTGAACACAATGTGATTAGGCTTGCGCGGCAAATTGTGAGGTCAAAATTGAAAAAATGACCAAGAAAATGCCTTTATATAGCACAAATATGTACAAACTAGGACTTATACCTAAATTCTCAGCTCAATTTTAATTAGAAATTATTTTAAGAACTTTTTTCTGAAAAAATTAATAAAAATTTAAACATTTTGATTTCAAATTTTTTTTTAAATAATTTCTAATTAAAATTGAGCTATGAATTTAGGTATAAGTCTTTGTTTGTACATATTTGTACAATATAAAGTCATTTTTTTGGTAATTTTTTCAATTTTGACCTCACAATTTGCCGCGCAAGCCTAATCACAATGTGTTCAAATAGCTTCATGTTTAATATCATTTATTTTAGTTTTGGCTAAAGTTTCATAAATTTTAAAACTTGTTTTATAATAAATAAACCCTGTAGAATTACATATAAAAAATTATACTAATACATTGAGTAGTTCAAAAATGACATGAAAGATCAAACTATGTTTTGTAGTACCTTCTTTGCACATTTTTAAGACTCCTATGACCCCTTAATCTATACAACTTTTGCAAATATCTATACAACAAAGCGAATTGTCAACATACAAAATTGTACATTGACACCAGCACTCAGGCCGCCGCAAAATGTTAAATATGATTCCGATAACTAATTATACCTTCTATGCTTTAAAAATAATGTAATCAACTTTAATTAGGTCACATCAGAGTCATCAAATAAATAATCAACTTTAAAATTAAAAGTAATTAAATTAAAGTAAATTAATTATTAAAGGAAATTAAAGTAAACTACCTTACATAAAAAAAATCTATACAACTTTATGTTAAATAACAAAATTATAGATCGACACAAGCCTTCATGCCGTAAAATTTTAAATCTAATTTCCATACTAACCTATTGTGCTATTTTCCAATACTTTTAAAATATAAACATTAATTAGGCCTTACCTGATTATCAAAGTAATCATTAGGGCATTGGTCAGACATCAAACAAAACAACCGTCTTGATTGCACCAAAGGATATTGACTTGATACAAAAGAGCATTTTCAGTTAAATTTCCGTTGCTAGGATATTTAGTGACGTATCTGGTCATGTGACCCTACAATGATAAAATGACGATACAAAAAGTAAAAAAATACCAAAGAAGTACTCTTTAAATGAATATTTGCACTGAATTGTCACGACATGAAAACTGTCTGCGGGTAATAAGTCAAGTGGAACTACGCAAAAGCGGCTATTTGTTGTCCGGTTTTTAGATAATCATATATTTTCAAGGGCAACTTGAGGCTTTTAAAAAAGTTTTTTTTATATAAATTAAATTTTTGATTTTTTTAAATAACTTATACAAAGCTTGTTTTTCATTATTATTTAATGGGGCAATAAGTTTAATAAAATATAAAAATAAATAAACAAATAAGACTTTTTTGTGTGATTATTTAGTTGAAGTATTATCGTACACAAAAAGTGCTAATATGTAATTGATTAAATTTAAGATTATCTACAAAATTGAGTAGGAAATTCTGGCCCATAGAAATAATGAAAATTTAGCTTTGCAAAATTATGCGTAGAATCAAAATAATATCTTTTCTATTTAACAACTTAAAAAATTTTTTTAATCAATCATTACAATCTAAGCGTACTTTCTTATTGCATTATTATTTTGTTGGTCAAAAAGAATTTTTAAACTGATGCAACAAGGTTGCATCAGTTTAATATGTAATAATAAAGATATTTAAGGAGTTTCTGCAATATAAAATTGTTTACCTTTATACCTTTAATTCATTATACAGTTTTTACCTTATTATTATAAATTATTATTAAGTTTTTGTAATTAAGTACAAATAAAAGAATTTTATTTTATTAAATAGTAATGTATTTTTTTTAAACTTAGGCTCATTGATTGAAAGAAGAAAGATTATAAAATAAAAACTATGGATTAAATTTGCAAAATTTAAGATGTGTTAATGTATACAACTATGAACTATGATTTCATTTCCTTAGTAAATAATACGCCTCAAAATATTATAGTTGGGGTTTCTCTGCATGTTTTGGAGGGTGATGATTAAAAAAAAAAGTGTTTTTTTTATCATTCGTCCGTGTGAAACCATACAACAGCTGGAACAAAAAGAGCTATAAACAGATAAATTATATGAAGTTTAAATACATAATAATGGGTTTTTTTATATGCTGTCCTCTAAGCTTGTTTCTTAAATAGACAAAAAATTTTGGTATACGAGTTCCTACTCCCCATCGAACACCCTAATAAGGTTTTAAGAAAATCGCGCTAGCGCAAATTTTAGCTGCCATATAACTTTTTAAATGTTAAAGTTATTGAAATTGTCTTATAGGGCATATAATACCTTTAAATATATTGAATTATTGAATGTTATTTGAAAGTCTTGTTAAGCAACACACCCCTAGTTTTTATTTCAGTTAAAGACTACGAACAAAAGAATAATATAAAATCCTTCACGTAGTAATGGTTTCCAAAGTCTATTTCGAGACTTCACTTTTCAGTTTTCACATAGCAATCAAATCTAAAAACGTATCTTTTCAAATCATTATACCAAAATTATTCTCCGCTGAGAATCGAAATTACTCAAGGGATGACTACTTTCTATGTAACGAGGTTGAAATCATCTATCATGGCATGTCCCTGAACAAATCAATAGATTTTTTTTCCATTATTCTTTTTTGCTGAAGGTTTTATTGAATCGGGTTTTTTCAACGTTTACAGTTTTTTTTATTGAAAATATAATATCGAATATGCAAGTCTTATTTATAAGAATGATTTAACAGTTTGACGGAATATAATTACTTAACACACTCTTGGCACTTGACTGATAAATAGCAGTATCTACAACGTTTTATCCATTTACATCTATATGCACTATTCGATAAAGTCTTTAGACACAAACCCAAGGCGGCAGTATTTGCTTCCGTATAATTTATTAGTTATTTCACTTGTTCTGTAAAAGTTGTTTTTCCTTTAGTGTACATTCTTTTTAGGAAACAAACCTTAAGGATAGCATATATTTGTATTTTACGCAATTTATTTGGTGTTTCAATTGTTCTGTAAAAGTTGTTTTTCCTTTAGTGTACATTCTTTTTAGGAAACAAACCTTAAGGATAGCATATATATGTATTTTACGCAATTTATTTGGTGTTTCAATTGTTCTGTAAAAGTTGTTTTTCCTTTAGTGTACATTCTTTTTAGGAAACAAACCTTAAGGATAGCATATATATGTATTTTACGCAATTTATTTGGTGTTTCAATTGTTCTGTAAAAGTTGTTTTTCCTTTAGTGTACATTCCTTTTAGGAAACAAACCTTAGGGATAGCATATGTGTATTTTACACAATTTGTTTTTCCTTTAGTGTATATTCCTTTTAGGAAACAACCCTTAAGGATAGCATACATGTATTTTACTCAATTTATTTGTTGTTTTAATTGTTCTGTAAAAGTTGTTTTTCCTTTAGTGTATATTCCTTTTAGGAAACAAACCTTAAGGATAGCATATACAATTTATTTGTTGGTCAATTGCTTTGTAAAAGTTGTTTTTCCTTGAGTGTATATTCCTTTTTGGGAACAAACCTTAACAATAGCATATATGTATTTTACACAATTTATTTGTTATTTCAATTTTTCTGTGAAAGTGGTTTTCCTTTAGTGTACATTCCTTTCAGGAAACAAACCTTAAGTATAGCATATATGTATTAATTTCTGTAAAAGTTGTTTTTCATTTAGTGTACGTTCCTTTTGAGAAGCAAACGTGGAGATTTTTAACTAGTAAAATTTTTTTACGTATTCTAAGTGTTATTTAAGTTCGTAAGAAGTGTATACATAGTTGCAAATTAAGAGCATAATTTTATTTACGATAACCAATTCTTTTTTATTATTTCATGTATGCTATTTCAAATTTTTACTAGTATGCTAAAAACGCATCAAGAAAATTACTCTATAAAATTGTTTTCTTTTAGTAACATAATCATTACCAAAGAAATCTTTAATCCCAACAGATTTTAAATAATATAATACAATTATATGTTATTTATTATATTTAATAAATTTCATTTGTTAAAAGCTTAATTTATTGTTAGTGAAAAAAATCACATATTAAAATCATTCAGTTATTTTCTTTCTAAATAAATACAAGCAATTATACATTATTCATTATCATTGCATTCCAGTCTTTAACCCTAATCAGACAGATATTTTCACGGAACACCATCGTTATAGGACACATTTCCACGTTTTTTTTTTTTTTTTTGTCGTTTTTTCTTTCAAAAAGGATTATTTTTCAGCTAACATGACTGATACCAGATTTTAATTCCATGATCGCGTGAAAATACGTATCTTCTTTGTTTCATTTTTAAATCTCGCTTAGCAACTATCGACCTATATGTATAACGCTTGATACTTAAGTTGTGTTAAACGGTAGGTCATAAGCATTTGTGCTTTGTAAACAAACGTTTCATGTGCCTCAAAAGTTGACATTTCTTTAAATGTATGTTTTGGAGTTCGTAGTGGGGGTAGATAAGAGTATGAAAATACAATGGAATATTAATGTTTTTTACTGTCATTAAGATCCATATACATAAATTAACATTAAGATTTGAACTTATTTTTCCGATACATATTGAACAATTTCCATTTGAAATTACACTAAAAGAACGCTTCGAGTCATTTTTTTATTTTAAATATCTTCAAATTTTTTCATTTCACGAATATTTTAACCCTTTCAGTCCCAATGACAATTTGGCATCATCATTATAGAAAAATTTTCTGATCATTTATAGCCATTTATGGTATCAAACAGCACAACTTTCGATTCTTCAAACTTTTTTCGATTATAAAATATTTTTTATTAATCCCAATAGATGTCAGCCCTATTACATTATTCAAAATTATGATCCATCAGAAACATGATGATTCCGAATGGCATCACTTGGACTGAAAGGGTTAATCATATCATGCAAAATAATATTTTTTTTTAATAGAGTTAAAAACGGCTGGTGTTTAGAGAACATAAAAATAAACGCAAAGTCTCATAAGTTTAAAAAAAATACATTTTGCAGACCGTCTGAATACGTCTGAAAGCACTCTACAGCCCTAAAATAAAAGAGCTACGGACTTCAAAACTTAGTACATGAGTTGCTATTACCAGTCGGACGCCATAATAAGGTTTTCAAAGGAAATCACGAGTTCGCAAAGGGTAGTTACCACAGAATTTTGTGTGTGTAGGTTTTAAAGTTATTTAAACTACCTCATAGGGTATACAGTAACCCCTCGCTATATCGCGCCTCGTTACATCGAGCATTCGGATGTATCGCGCCTTGTATAATGTCTCCCAATTTTTTCAATATGTACTTTCCTTAAAATCGATTCTAATATTGGTGGCTAAATTAATCTAAAATATTGGTGTGATGCAGTTAATAAACTTTCGTTCGTTGATATTTGCCGAGAAACAGGTTTTACGAGAAAAACCAAAGCAGCTAACTTTAGGTGATGTTTTTTACTAAAAATTAGTGAAATATTATAATATTACCTACTGTGCAATAAGGTGTAATGTTTATAGTAATTAATATTATATAATAAGTCCTTTCTAAATTTGTTGCTTCTTTTTTTAGAGATTTAGTTTTATCTTCCAAATACATACTGTACTTTAGTTTAAAACTTTGTTTTGAGCATAAATACACCATAATTACTAAAATATTTATTATGTCGCTCGCTATATCGCGGAGTGTTCGGTTATATCGCGGATTCACTCGTCTCCCGGGAAGCGCGGTATAACGAGGGGTTGCTGTATAATTATCTTTAAGTGTATTGATATGAGCAATAGTTTCAAAGTCGTGTGATGTGACACAACCCTAGTTTTAAAGATTACTTTTAAATAATATACTGTTTAAGGGGGACCAGACCCCCAAAAATGTTCATGTATATAAGATATGTAGCTTCATTAAAAAAAATTATATAATTTAAAAACCAAACCAAAATTAAAAAAAGCCTCAGTCAAAATGAGTACAGTTAAAAATCCATTTAACAACTGGTAAAAATTTCATTAAATTTTATCCAATACATTATGAGAAAAAGGTACATAAAAAAGAGCATTTTAACATGGGCTTCAATGGAGGGCCCCCTAAAAAATCCTTTAATTTTTTTTGCATATGCACGTTTAGATTTTTTGTTTTACTTCTTTTAAATGTTCGATTGAAACAAGCAGCGATGTGATCTGTGAAGTAAATATAGATAAACAGGATGTTAATCTATGCGTTCAGAAGTGACTTATCCTCCACGTTAAATCATTAGGAGGTCCATCACTTTTCCGAGTACGGTGCTATTTGTTTGCGATATACTTTCCAGGAATACCTATTCCCGGAGAAAAATTACGCTCGGATTTCTTAATGTTTGTATTTCTTAACAAGTGATTGTTAAACGCATTCCTGTCATGATAACTGGGTTAAACAAACATGGCAAAATATATTCAAGTGGTTGGTAAGTTTAAAAATTCAATTTAGTAAGTTATAACAAATTCGTAAAATATTTTATAACAATTGAAATACTTGGTTATATAAAGGTTTTTTTTTAAGTTAGTGTTTATGAGAAAATGAGGTAATTATAGTCCGATGTTTCCTTACAAAACAGGCTAATATATTGTTTGTTTAATAAATTGTGTAACTGCCTCCTAAATATATTTAAAACTTTAAAATAAAAAAATACTTTTAACATAAATAAAAAAAAACTATTTTGGTTATCACTACCGTCTGCATTTCTCATGTAAATTTTAGTTTAGACGAAACTTAAAACAATATTATTTGTCAAACACCCAACATACGTTTAGTTGGTTGGTTGGCAGACATACATTTTCAGGCTTGTGTGCATGGTCAGAGACCAGCTTATAAACCTTCATCAAGTAAGACAGACACAACACACACATACGTGACAGATGGACGTTTAGTTTGGCTGATACATTTAACTAACAGTAATTAACATTTATTTCAGTTTTTCTGCAACTTTTGAGTGGAATACTTGGTGGAATAAACCTGCTAAATACTACTGTAATTTCAAACCTGGAACCAAGTAATAGAGATGAAAAAGCCTTGATGTACTGCAAATGTCATAAAATACACAAACCAGTAAAGAAAATGATAGCAATGTAAGTTTTTAAGTAAAAATGAAATTTCACCGATACAATTTAACTCAATTTCAAAATACCATTCACAAATTGCTATTGATTTCTTTAAGAAATTAAATTACAATTTATGAATTTTTATATGGCATTTCAATATAATAAATAAAAAATAAAAAATTAAACGTTAAAAAATATTTATAAATTGTATTAAGTTTGCTACTTTTCTGAACTAATTTTTTAATCTTTGTTTAATAAAGAATGTAAATTAATGTTGATTCAAATTTTTTATAGACTATCTTGCAGATTGAAACGCTACATAATATTCAACAACAACATATTTTTTAGAAATAAACCTAACATTAGTATTACGAAACTTTGCATCACATTCGGTTACAAATTAATATATGTCTGAAATTTTAAAGATAAATAGTTAGTTTCAAAAATAAAAAATTATATTATTTATTCAAAATAAAAAGATAGTAAACATTTTTGAAAGAACAATTTTGTCGTATATTTTATGAGTTTTAAGTACCTCTTTAGGAGAAAAATAATAAAAATACTTTTACAAAAATTTGCAGAACAAACTCAGTCTAAAATAAAACGTTCAAAATTCTGAGATTATTATCTATTTATTAGACACTCACATTGAAAATACTTTTTAGAAAATGCTAACCTAAACACTGTTCCAAGTAAAACTTACAAAATTAATTTTATTCTGATAATTTCAACAGGACCTTAGCCGAGGAGATATTTATGTTAGAAGCATACTCATACCTAAACAGATCCAGAACTCCTAACTATACCCCTGAAGTACTGAAGATGCTTCAAAAGTGCCACTCCTGCAAGATCTCTTATACGAAATGTTTCGGAGACCCGGATGATTTTGATAATTATTTTTGTCATAAAAGTAAGTAGCAAAGAATCGTGTAAAATACTAATCGTCATTGAGTGAACGAATTTAATTGATTTTGCTATAGTTAAACTCATAGTTTCCTTGCACAGAAGCCACGACCATGGGCGGAGCTGTAAAACTCACGGAGCAAATCAGATGAAGACGAAATAAAACGGCTGGAATTTTCTCTTCATCTGATAGCTCCGCGCGTTTTATAGCGCCACCCATGGTCGTGGCTTCTGTGCAAGGAAACTATAACTATGGTTGATAAAAAAAATTATTTCAAAATAAAAACCAACGTTAGAAATACAAATGAAATTTAAGAACAGTTACAAATCATGTAGTATTTTAAAACTTCGAACATATTCTACCCTCGGTGTTACACCACAATTTTTTTAAAAATCTAAATCCGTCACTTTACTGTGGTTCTAAAATTCGACGCCCGTCACCAAGCCCTAGTGCAGCTCTAGTGCAATGATATTTCAAACTAAACTAAACTAAAATCTAAAACCTGAAAAGCTATGCATTTTTACGTGTTTAAAAAAGTACTTTTGTTATTAATTGTTTATTTCATAATTTTGTTATTCAACGATATACAAACAATATACACTTTACAAATTCATTTAAAACTTACCGTCAATATTTGTTCCATAGATTCTGCTTACATTGGAGGCAAACGAAGAATATTGGCAGTACGCTTCAATAGTAAGAGGCCCACTATTTTTGCCTTGTAACTAATTGCTCTGCAAAAATTGCATTGTATTGACTAATGGAGTTTTTCCTTCAACAGGTACAGACTTTTCAAAGACAGTTCGACTTACAAACAAAAGCTTAAAAGTTTATCCCCAAGAAATCGATGTTCCACAAGGTGAGGTTTATTCGTGACTTATGCTTTTTCTAATCCTTCTTATCAAAATTGAAATTTTGTAGTTGGTTTTTGCCATATGGCAAAAATTTTAAAAATTAAAATTATTTAAATTCCAATGCAGTTATTATTTTTTTCGATATTTTTCTCATAATGTATGAGTATTAAAGCAAATATATTTTTTCGGGATGAAAAATAAATTCATGCATTACAGGGTTAACGCAATAGTTTATTTGTTGGTAGAAATTTACATATTTCGGCAAGTCTCAAGCACTCGCCTTCTTCAGAAAAATACACAACACAAACTAACGGTCAACGCTAATAAACTATTTGCACAATAATCTACATCGTTTCCTTCATGAATATTCTCTTACTTCATGCTCAAAGCTGAAGATATTTTCTGAATACTGAAATGACATTTTATTTCAGGTAAACTGCCGCACCACCACCACCACCATCATCATCACAACAACCGCATTCGAAGACAGCTACGAGGGTGTGCCTATCCGACGTCACTGGAGTCGTCTGCTCTCAAGTGCAAGATTTACCCGAACAAAGTGTGAGTGTGTGGACTGTTTCCCATTTATGTTCAGCATAGCTAAAGTACAGGGTAGTTATAAAACAACGCTCGCTATTCGGAGTGGTCTGTTGCTTTAATGAATAATCCAAATGCATCAAAAATTGAGACACTTACTAATCAAGAAGGGGGGGGGGGAGAGAAGGGAATAATTAAAAACAAACTTTTCACTTGACCAGGGTTCTAAATTACGACGCGTAATTGGATGTGTTGGCCGTAATTAGCAATAATTGGCTATGCCTCGTAATTTGAAACGATGGTCAAGAGACGATTTTTTTTATGACTCCATTTTTTTTCGATAAAAAGAAACCCGTCTCTTGACCAGGGTTCTAAATTACGAGGTGTAATTAGCTGTGTTGGCCGTAATTGGCCATAATTGACGACGCCTCGTATTAGAACCTTTTCAAGAGACGAGTTTGTTTTTTATGGTTATTATTCGCCCCTTCTTGATTAGTAAGTTTCTCAATTTCTGATGCATTTGGGTTATTCATTCAAGCTACAGATCACTCCGAATAGCGAGCGTTATTTTATAACCACCCTGTATAGGGTGAGGACCCTGTATAGGGCACCCTGTATAGGGCCCCAACGTGGAGATAAGAACACGATCGAAATGTTGCCAAGTCAAAAACCTATACAAAAACAGGCTTGTTAACTGAAGCTATTGATCGCTTCACTATTAAGCCCAAAGAAAAGCTTGGCGAATTATTTGCCGGCACAACTACGCTATGGTTTATTGAGAAGCTAATTGAAATGAAATCTAAACAAGGTTTTTGTAGAGCTGATAAAATACAAAGAGTTCCCACACTTGTGATTATTTCGGTCATTATTTATCCTAGAGAATCGGGTCCTTTTGTTTTTGGTAATACAAAATATTATCAATTAATTGCAAGACACAAAATTTGCATTATGGGACGTCTTCATACAATACGAACTAAGATCTGAACTCGCCACTAGTCTATAAGTAGCTCTAATGTGAAGCTAATGCTAATCCGATCCAACCAATGCAAAAACAGGTTTCAGGTAGCTTCAAGAGTTTTTCTCGCCAAGCATTTCAAATTATTCCTATCTCTAGACCGGGACGCTTTTATTTGCTTCACCCTGCATAAGAGGCTTGTTTTTCTAAGTTTAAGTTAGTCTAAATAAATAGTCCATCCCTACTCTAAATTGTAAGTGTATACAATAGCGTCAATAATAGCCAGACAGTGAACAAAACTTTTAAAAGGAATGATAATCTCAACTGTAGGTCAAAGAAGGTAATTATTACACTGCCCCAAACAGGCTTGGCGTCTAATTGTCCCCGCAGCATGTCTTTAGCTGCCCAGTAATGGGGAACTTGCATGCATTTTTTTTTTATTCTTTTAAAATATTCTCCATGCGATTCTAAGAACATCGACATAAATTTTACCTCAATCCGACCATTAGTTTATTTTTAATTAATTTTCGAAGTTTTCGTTTAGCCCCGCCCCTTGAAAACGCTGCCTCTGGCCTTCCCTTACCGCGTGACGACACAAGACGCAACGGGGAAAGCCAGAGATAGGCGGCCGCTGTGTTTTACGAATGTCACTCTTCGTAATGTTTTTTTATTGCGTAGAACCCATTAAAGTTATTTAAATTTCGGGGAAATATTAGTGAATACGAATGCTGCATAGTACCTTTTTAAAAAAGTAACACTCAAACACCGTTAGAAAAGCTGTTTTTTAATTGTTCCTTGAGTTGTAAAAAGTGTGTGTATTGATACATAGTTAGATTCAAGAATGTTTGAATTTGAAGCAAATAGCTATTCTTATTAGTAACAGGCTTATGTTATAAAATAAATTTTTATGCAATTATATTATGTAACTATGTATTTGTACTTATATATTAAACTATGTAATTTAAATGTAGATTAAAATTAAATTTAATTGATTGATATACCAGTATTTAAGATTGGGAAATATTTTTCATTATTACAGGGATTCTACAAAACAATGTACACACATTGCAATTTTTAAAATTAAAAAACATTTTATAAGTAACTAAGATATAAGTAAAATATGCTTTTAACGACTTGTAACGCGTGTTACGACAAACATGTTCGAGAAAATATATTGTATCTTGTGAATTCTGCGTGCCACATAATTACATGTTTTGTGCTATATTCCCATAACAAGTTCATCCAATGCCTGTAACTTTGAAAAATATTTCCCATTCTTAAATGCAGTTATTTCCATCAATTAAATTTAGTTTGAAATAGTATTTGAATTTCATTGAAGCATTTTAGTTTATAACATAAGCATGTTACATGTTACAATTAAGAACAAAAGTATCTGCTCCCTTTTCGAACCGTTGTTGAACTAACTATCAACACTTTTTTTTTGCATCTCTAGGAAAATTACAAGTTGGTGTAACAGTAACCATCACCTGACACCGCCTTCACACACTAGCTATAAATTTTTCAACAAATTTAATCGAATTAAAAATGGCCAGATAATTTATCCAAATATCTATCCAGCCCCACAGTCTCTAAAACTTTTTTTAATACAGTATACATAATATTTTCTAGCCTCCGTGGACCTTTAACAGTGCCAGTTAACCTGGAATTATCTCTTCTTTTTTTGAAATGTGCATTAGAATTTTTGGGTTTTGAAAATTTTAAATATAATTTAAACTGGAATTGTTTTAATGATATTTGGTTTAATTTCATTATTGATTGAATTAATTCAGTTTCTGAAAAAAATAAGTGATTTAAATTATCTAATTAGTTAAATGATAAAAAAAAATTATGTAATTGATTTTTTCCCTATTTATTGCACTTAATGTTTTATTTTTAAAATAAAAATTAATTGCCTATTAAATAAAGCAAACATTAGTAATGTAAAAGAAAAACTAATTAATGTTCATAATTAGTAATAATAAATTAGCAGCCAAAAATTAATTACATTTAAAGTTATATTATTTTTTTTTTAATTAAAAGCAATTTTAATTAAAAATGATTTTAGTTAAAATAATATTAATTAAAAATATATAAATAAAATTTACGACAACAGCTTTTTTAGTTGTGCCCCAGGTGACGGAAGGACATATAGCATTTTTAAAAGCTCCCACTTTTAACGTTATAAACATACTGTGAGAGCTGAAATAATTTTTTTGGTGTAATTTTTTCATGGTACTATTAAAACAAGGTATTATGCAACATTCGTATGCACTAATATTTTCCAGAATTTACGTAACTTTAATGTGTTCGACGCGATAAAAAACATTATGAAGAGTGACATTCGCAAAACACAGCGGCCGCCTATCTCTGGCTTTCTCAGTTGCGTCGTGTGTCGTCACGCGGGGTGGGAAGGCCAGAGGCAGCGTTTTCGAGGTGCGGGGTTTAGCGCAAACTTCGAAAATTAATTAAAAATAAACTAATGGTCGGATTGAGGTAAAATTTATGTCGATGTTCTTATAATCGCATGGAGTATCATTCACAAATGGTATTTCGCTGTTTCCCGACCCATGCAAGTTCCCCATTCAGGCCAGGCTCGTTAAGATTAGCATTGAAGACCCAGAAGTTTTAATTTTCCCTGAAAAAGCAGTTGAAGTTGCAAAAGCTGTCTACGACAACTTCGGGCATATCTAATTTATGCACATATCATAAACGCGGCAACGACAAGGAGTGCCGAAAATAAAGAATTCACTCAACATAATTGAATACTTTCCAGACAACACCCTTTCGTGCTGCTAAATAAATTAAGTTAAAATTTAATGCAAAACTTTCCCATGGAAATATCTTAACACATAGGGCACTTATTTTCAGAAAATGTGTGCAACAATGCGCATTAGGATTTACCTTGAGAAGTGGAACACAAGTTATGAGAGTTTGCAATAAAAGTGAAAACGTTTGGAAGCCTGGAAGCTTTGAGGAATGCAGGCGTAAGTACACATGCTGATTCAATGGGGAGAAGGGGAATAAACAATTATTATAATATTAAACGTTATATTAAATATATTTAGTTATTCAAAGAGCTGGAGTTAATATCAAGTATGAAAAATTATGGATTTATTATTTTGACCCTTAACAACGGTTGGCAAGAAAATTTGTCACGCGAAAGTGACCTTTCTTGCTTAAGATTATCATTGATCTTAGTAAACAAAGTACTATAATACAAATGAAGGCAATTGTCCTGAGAAATTTATAAGAGATAAATTGATCTATACGAAAAACGGCATTTACAAAAAACCCGAAAGTTTACGCTTTTTATTCGGAAATGAATCAGTAAATGGTGTTCACAAAGTCGCCATTAATGGGTTAATTCAAATAAAGTAAAATATTGCGCATTAAATTCTTGCCCACCAATTAAAAAAAAATCGTTCTTGGCCTATTATTTATACTTTATTGTCAAGACTGTTTAAAAGCAAACTTTTCAATACATATAAAGTTACTCAACAGTAACTTTTATAACGCTATAATTTTCTGGAAAAACACTTTAGCCTTTTATGCGTGAAATTAAAGTTTAAATAATTGTCTTTGTGCCGATTAAAAACTTAAATATAAAATGCTAAATTTAATTGACGAAAATTTATACTAAATTGAGCATATTTACAGCATACATCGACTGTAGCTTAACATTGATGTCCGGTGGTTCCAAAAACTGCAGTACCCCCACAACCACACAGAATGTCTGGTGCGATGTCCGGTGTGAGGCTTACGAGGACAAACGGGCTGTGTCAGAGCGAAGGCATACGTGTGATGCCAATGGAAACTGGTCGCCGCATCTACCCTTCTGTGTCCAAGCCGGATCAGGTAATTGTTTGATGGTGTCGTGTCTATGGATTGTAAAAAGTTCTAACTCCCCGGCACTACAGTAAATGCTGGACCATGACCTCTCTTACATCCGACTCCAAAGCAGCCTGACTCTGGTCTTCGCTTTCCAGTTCTTAATTTTCATGGCCTTTAGATCTTTTTCCACATCTATCCATCTTTTTCTAGGTCTTCTCTCTCCCTGACATTGCCCCTTGAACATTTGCTTTGTGCCTCTGTTATCGTCCATTCTCTCCATATGTCCCAGCCATTGAATTCTCCTGGTTTTTATGATGTTAATAATGTCTTTCTCTCCAAATAGTTTAGCCACTTCAAAATTGTATCGCCTTCTCCAAACACCACCTTCTTTGATTGATCCAAATATGGCTCTTAAAATTTTTCTCTCCCAAGTTATTAACATCTTCTCCTGCTTTTGATTCAAGGTCCAGGTCCAAGGTTGTAAAAAGTTCTAGATATTTTCAAAGGTTCGAAGGACCGCAGCCGCTAGCTTCGGTGCCTCAGGACTGTAGAGGGTAACAAGCTTAGGTTCAGCATCTCTGCAGTAATATACCTGGGCATTAAAAGATATGTTTTGGAGTTGGGTCTCTAGTCTCTGGGCAGTTCTTGCAGTAAGAATATGTCCTTGTCCCACATAGAGATAGGAAAGAGAATAGAGCGGTCAATGTATGTGCGCAGGAACGCACAAAAGAAGCAGGATAGAGTGGTGCATATTGGGATACCTCAGTGCCAGTTTCCATAGTTTCGGCTACTATGTTTTGCGAAGTAGCTAAAAAAAATGCTAAAGCGGTGCATCTTGGGATACCTCAGTGCTGGTATGTTATGCGCAGTAGCTTGAAAAATATGACAGCCCTGCTTCAAACCATTTGAACTGATAGACCCCTCTACTCCTCTTACCTAACTCTATGTTGTCCCATCCCGGAAGGATTTTCCTTCCTTTATAATGTTGTGTTCTGAGTCGGGCGAGTGTGGCTGTTATGTCTCTTGGCAGGTAATAGTTCACACGAGTTATATATACATAGAATAAGCTACTCCATACAACCTCGTTCCCATACGTGGACCTTTGTCGAATTCACTTCACAACTCCACTTGACAACTTTTCTTAATAACCGAATTATTCTACCAGTGTTAGTAACTAGAATGTTTATGCTTTCCGAAAATACAGAAGCAGCTGATTTATTAACTATAAAAAATGATGCACCAAACATACAGTAATTTCAAATATGAATCGATGTGACATTGAAAAAAGTTTTAGATTCCCACAGAGAGCAATTCTATCATCCATTAGTATCTTTGTACTCTTAAAGAATTAAAAGAATCTAGGTTTTGATTGAAAATATATTACGATAAAAGTTTTGTGAATGTGTAATTTTCATAATTTTATTTCAGGTCTTGATTTAGTTCCCAAACCTCACAAGACCCACAAGAAAGAAAGTGACCACTACTATTATGTTGATAATCTATAATGTGATATAACAAAGCATTGTTTGATTGCATTTTAACTAATTCATGTTGAACTAAAAATTATGACTTAATTTTAATAAAGTTTGACATTTTACAGTGCTGTGGAAAGAATTTTGCTAGAAAACAATGTAGTAACAAGTTAAAATATTGGTAAAACTTTATTTATATATTCAATATTTTAACAAATATATTCATTAAAAATGACATCCAGATTGTGCATGTTTAAATGTCATAAAAAGTCAGTCATACACAAAGGTAATTTACAAAATCCCTGTAAAAAATAAAGTACTTTTCAAAATAGAATATATGTATACAAGTCTTTAAATATAAAGGCCAAACTATATATATACACTTACTATGTGAAGTAAAAATGATTGTATCAATAAATATGGAATGCAATACAAATATTTAAAAGCTAGGAAATGCATGCATGTGAGTTATATTTAAAACTTATTATTTTTGTGCTTGGTTGTTTTAAAATAAAGATATCAAAAGTTAGTATGGCATTGGCATGAAGCTATAAACTATATTTTATATTGAAAATCATACAATTAAAATTTTGAACATACATAATAATTAATATCAACTCATATTTGCATAGTTCATTATAAAAATACAATACACTCGAAAATTTTTGAATAAAACCAGTCCAGAATCTACATATGTTCATATCCAGAGCAAAAGTGCTATTGTCCAATATTATTTATGTAACAAAATTTTTTCTACTGGATTGGACATTTTGAATAAACAAACTTTTTTACTAACAATAAAAACAAGATCTACAAAGATGTAACACTGACAGGAAAATAAAAAAGTTATTCAACTTTTGTTTTATGATTTTATGTACACAAGCTCCGCATATTCAGGAATGTTTGTAGTTTTTAAAATGAATATTCAATCAAACATATAGTAATAAGACTTAGACATTTAATATTCAATAAAATGAACGCTAGACATCAAATTGGCACTTTTCTTAAATAGTTTAGTTTTAATAGTTAATAGTTAAATTTTTTATCAAATATAATTTGCTGTCTTTATGTTCTGAATTTAAACATTATCTTAAACGTCAAATTACACTACTAAGAATATGACAATCACATATTGCTATTTACATAACTTGTCCAATAAACATTAAAAATATCTAATTGATACAAACACAAAAATATGAATAAAAAATTTAACCCACCTTTTTATTGAATTAAAAACTGATCATTATTTCAAACACTATAGGACGTAAACCCTCTGAGCGTAACATATAACCCTTCATGTGAATGTCAGGTTTTTCAACACGTAAGATTTATAAAATGTTTGAATTATATTATTTTTAAATATTAAAGTATGGATAAATCCTTTATTACATGGGATATAAACTTTTATAAAACTAAAAAAAAATTAAATTTTCAGTTTAAAATTTTAATTTTTTATCTTTTGCAATGAAAACAAGTTAACAATTCAGCCGATTTGCATATCTTTTAGAAGGTTAATTTGCGTTCAGAGGTAGTACAAAGGCAAAACAGTAATTTCACTTCTATAGGTTTTTTTTTACAAAAGCTTACGTTTTTTATTAGCAGTACACTACTATTTGCTTATACTTTAGAGAGTTAAATAAATTGTTATCCGAGGTAGTACTACGGCAGAAACAGTCATTCCAAATGGCCACTATTTTCAAAAGTTACCAGTTCCGAACAAGCCACCATTTTGAAACTTACCAGGACCGCCAACATCGCCACGAATATTTGTCGGTATGAAATCATAAGAGGTATCCCCTGAGTCATCCACCAAATCAACACCTTTACCATTCTGCAACGAGTGTCCGTTGGAGAATGCTACCTTCTTGGGAAAACTTGAGGAATCGCCCCGATCCATACCAGGAGTACAGTTCTTGTATATGCTGGTGAAATAGTTCTTGAACAGATCTCCATTTTGGCTGAAACTTGGAACAGTTTTTGGTTTCGTTTGACTGCTGAGGTTTGGCGAGGAATTGCATTTCCCAGGAGATAAGTTTTCGTTGGAAGCGGGTTTCAAAGAACCCTGAGGTTTGTTTGAAGGATGGAAGACGCCAGGAGTTGAAGTGGTGAATTTACCATTGTGGAATGCTTGGGAGTTGGCGAGTTTGCCGTTGCGAAAGTCCTGCGAACTTGCAAAAGTGTCTCTAGAAGTGGAGTTTGAAACAGTCTTTGAGGCTTTGGGAATGATTATTGTGGGAGTAATGGAGCGAATGTCGTTGGAAATGTCCTGTAAATTCTTCGAGGTCATTTGGTGATGGTAAAGTTGAAGAGCCGATTGGAATCTTTCAGCTTTTCGAGCGTTAGACTTTATGAGGTATAGTCGAATTTCATCTAAATTGTAAAAAATCTTTTAGTAAAATATTTCTTTAACTCTTTCAGACCCAATGACAATTTGGCATCATCATATAAGAAATTTTTTTCTGATCGTCTATAGCCTTTTATGATATCAAAAAGCACATCTTTCGATTCTTTAAACTTTTTCCTTGTAGAAAATGTTTATTATTAATCCCAATAGATATCAGTATTATTATTTTTTAAAATTATGCTTAGAAACATGATGATGCCAAATGGCATCACTGGGACTGAATGGGCTAAATTAACATAATTTGTTAATAGAAATGCATTGCCCAATTTAAAAATATACTTTACATACCTGAAATATTTTCTAAGCATTTGAAGAATTTAGTTTCCATGCTCAAAGCAATCGTTGTATTTACAATGTCCTCTTCAGTCTACCAGAAAAAAAAATGCATAAGCCAAAGGATTATAGTAAAAGTCTGCAAAAATTATTTAAAATTTGACACAAAATAAAATAAATTAACTTCATATTTTATGTTTAATAAATTTTAGATAGACTTTTTTAATTATTGAAACAAATTTACAAAAATCAATGTCTTAAGTGAAAGTTTTGATACAGACATGACTGTAAATAAAAAAAGGATAACATAAAAACAAAGTACACTACTAAATTATCAATTATAATAATGTAAAAACTAAAACATTATGTGTAAAGACTGTAGAATGTAAAATTGCTTTAAAAATCCTCTTTGTACAAAAAGGAACACTTAACATTCACTTAATTATAATAAAATGTACATTTCTTTTTTTAAAAAAATCGTTCATTTCACATCAATCAATAGTAACTCGCAATAAAAAAAATCTTACATTCAAAACATAAATTATAAAAAGTTACCTGTGTCTCAGAGCTTGTAGAAGTCTTTCTAAACTTTTCACCCATTTTCAAAAACTGCTCCCTCAACTGGTTTTGCTTTTCTTCATTAGATTTTTGTAGATCAGATAGTTGACTTTGCAAATGGGCAATCTCTTCTCCATGCTTCTTTTTTATAGCCGCGGTGTGTCGTTCATACTTTAGTAATTTCTTGCGTAGGCGATTCTCAGTTTCGACCAAGGTTTTCAAGTTCTCGTTGAGTTTGGCTTCGGATGACAATAGTTGGGCTTTTTCTTGGTCGAATAGCATCTGCTTTTGGAGATAGTCGTCTTTTAGTTTTTCGATTTCTTTTTGAGCTTCAGAACTTGATGATAGCTTTTCCTTAAAAAAAATCAATGTGTTCAAGGTGTAACGTGAAAATAATAAAATAAATGGTAGTCAAAAATTTATTGGAATTAATTATAGGACAGACAAAATAGTGTCAAAAGTTCATCTAACATAATTTGTTAACCTTATTTTCTTACGATTATTAAAAAGATGTATAAAATAGCAACATACTTACTACATTACACATTACTATACAAATGGCAGGCTAAAATGTTTATCCAAAAATATCAAAACTTAGCATGTAAAAAATATGATTGATTAAAATTTATACTATAAAAATGTTTATATTAAACAAAACAAAATAGGATAAAAATGTGTTATTTGTATATGTTTCATTTGAAATGCATACCTTTTAACTTTCAGATTAAAAATTATAACATAAAATTTTTAAAACGAAAACCATAATCTAGTACATAATTTATAAATCTGTGGAAATCTTACTTTTAAATATTTTAACTCCCTTTCTGCCAAGGATAATTTATATTCCAGTTCTTGCTTTATTTTAATAACTTCTTTTTCATAGTTATCTTTTAACAGAGCTCTTTCTTTTAACAATTGAGATTGTAAATCTTTATTTAATTGAGCCCTTTGTTCTGATTTTTCTTTATCATATTGCATTCTTAGGCTTTGTAACTTTTGATTGAATTCATCATCAAGCTTTCTTTTTTCAGCTCGTAATTCTTGATTAAAATTGCTGCGTTCCTAAAAATAATATTAGATTAATATTTTATTAATACATATTTATAATTAAAAATATATTAATATTCCAATTTCCTTCAATTTTTTTATTCATTAATAGAGATGGTTAGTTCCCTAGTCTTAATGCATTATTTCCGAAATTTTAATATCTGTTAAAGTATTGCTTTGCTTATGTAAGCATTTCTTCATCAGATGTAAAAATCGCAATAAATAACTAGCAAAATAAAATAAATTTAAAGAAAAAATGTCATCTGATAAGTTAATCATTAATTTTTGGAAGTTTTAAAATGACAGTTGGCAACATTATTTTAGTTATTAATTAAAAATTAATGTAGTGACTTTCCCCCCTCCAAATTTATTTTATTTCATTTTCAGTGGGGGAAATGCTTAGATAGCAAAGAAATACGTTTAGCCAAGTTACGATTTCAAAACTAATGCATTCTGTCGATGGGACTAACCACTGTGATCAGCCTAAATATTACTACTGAAAAATTTAAAGGATTTTTTACTAAAACACCTAATTAAGTTATTTTTGAGTATTTTTTCAAAAACAAGACTTAAAGGGCAAACAAGATTTAAAGGAAACTAATATTTTTTTAATTAAAAGTACTCATTCGTAGTTTAAAATGTATGTACTTGTTAACCAAAAATAGTCTTCAATACCAATGATATTCATATTGGATAATACTAACTAATAAGAGAAAGACACTTTAAATGTAATTATTCTTAATTAAATAAAACAAACCTTCTCTAGACATTTTTGAAATTCTTCATCTAAACGCTGTTTGGTAGTTTCGACGTAATTCTTGATATCCGCCATCTTCTTATTGGCCCACTCAATTTGAGCTTTTTCGATCTCCCCTTTCAAGCACCTTTCAATGTATTCGTCTTTTTGTTTGATAAAATGTTCTTGCACTGAAAAAAATACACAAAAATCAAATTTTAAAAAATACAAATCAAATTAACAGTGCACTGAAGTAAACATGAGCTATTTCAGGAACATCCCTGTAAATTTGAGGCTGACAAGGCCTACATAGAGTAAAGATGCTTGGCACACAAAAAAATGCGAAGCTTTCAAAATATCTTCTTAAGACCTGAGCAAAATCCTACACATATATTCTTTATCTAAACATACTTTTCATACAAATATATGCTAAAAAGTATGTTTTGCAAAGAAGTTTTTTAAACAAATTATGTTTCTAATTACTCAGGGACACGCCTTAAACTCTAAAAATACACATTTTTTTAGCTATAAATGCAAAAAAAAGGCCATATAATTTACTTGTAGTTAACAGATTATTTTAACGCAAAATGCCTTTAAAATTAACTACTAAAAGAACTTTTTGAAAAGTTAGATTTTTTTTTTAAATAATTATTTTAAGAACTCTAATATCGTATTGACCCTCATTCAACTTCATTTTTTTATTGAAATAAATGACTGATACCTGTAATCAAAGGCTGAAAACTGATATTTGGATCTTCTTTGATTGAGCCTAATTAACATGATCGAGAATTAATTAACATGTTAATTGTTTGTGGGGAAGTTTTAAAAAATGTCCCCAACTGGGGATGCCAGGTCGCAAGAGGATATCACCAAGTAACCCTAGTAAGACTAAACAAATTGCGCACTCAAGGTTGGCTCATTCTGAAACGCATAATTTTTTTCTGAAAAAGGCGTTGATTAAAAATCAAAAACTGACTATTTTCCACGGTTGAAGGCTGTAGCAGTAGATCTAAATATACATAAAATGGTAGCAATTTTCCTTACAGGTAAGAAAAATAATTATGTTGTCATTACAGTTTTATAAGAGAGTCATGAAGTCAGCAAGACTGTTTAGTATACCTAGACATAGACAAACTATAGTATAGTTCAAAATCATCCCAAATTATTTTCCAAAAGCATTTTTTTAGGCTCACAATAAAGTCATTGATAGCTTTACTTGGCAAAACATTTTTGCCTAGAAGCATCTCCATCTTCTTAAGGGGGAATGGGCGAGCTGGACCGGGGTACACCAAACTCAAGTGCCTCAATGTTTATCCAAAGGAACAAAAAAAAACTATTTTCTCTGCCACAATTCTCCGGCTGTATTGAATATAACTGCATTTTGTTAATAAAAAAATGTAGGTAACTTACAGGTCCCTATAATCCCACTTTTTCAAATTGCTTCGAATAGTTTTTGTAAAATTATTTATTCAAAATTCTAAAAAAATTTCAAACTAATTTCAAAAAGTAGGATTGTCGGGACCTTAAGTCAGCTACATTTATCACATAAAAAATCAGCTTGTAAAAATATTCAATACAGCCAGAGAAATAAGGCAGAGAAAATATTTCTTTCTCCATTTGATTAACACTGAGGCACTTTGCTTTGGAGAACTGTGATCCTGTGCTCACATTCCCCCTTAACTCTCTGCCTACATAAGTATTAATACTGTCTAATAATCAAAAAGCAAAATAGTATGTGCCAGAACATTAAACTACAGCAGATTTAACTTACACCAGCCAGCTCTCTATGCAGATTTATTTTAAACATATTATTACAGATGCAATCTTTTAAGGATGGCAATGTCAAAGATCTTATTCAATCCAACGCCTATCAGTCCACACCTTGTCAACTGTTTCTTAATGCACTTATTTCACTGTACATGAGCATGTTTCCTATTAGGTACAAATACATATAATTGTGCTGAGAATTCTTTTATTGGCCGTGATCAAATTTGAAAGCCCAGCACAAGGAATTAAAAAATAAAAGGAAAGGATAATTATTGAAATATAAAAAAAATAACACAAATAAGAAACAAAGTTTTTTGCCAAACAAACTAAACGTTTATTGAATAAAAGTATTATAAAAATTAACAACATTATAAATCTAAATCTGGTTTGGCCAATTGAGTTCTAAATTAATGATTACAAATTATTTCATAAATAAACAAGTTGACATCGATAAAAACGGAAAACCTAAGTATAAGTGGTCTACCTGGAGTTAGGATTTGAACTAAATAAATACTTGACCAAAAAATTGTAACGGAAAGATTAAGCCTTATAGTAATATGCATTAAAAGTAAACCATTAAGAAATAAAAATTATATTAATGAATTAGCTTAGCTCACTGTGCGGCGACTCAACGGCTAGCCAGAGGGGATCCCGAGGTATGTAGAAAAGTTCCAGCGGATAGTCCAGGGGTCATCCATAGGATGACCAGGAGTAGGCATCGTCGGGAAACTCATCATATCCAGAGGTGATGTAGATGGTGGGCCGTCATGGTGCTGGTGCCGTTGAGGCAACCAGAGGAGATGTAGATGGAGGGCCGTCATGGTGCTGACGCCGTTGAGGCGACCATTGGAGATGTAGATGGAGGGCCGTCATGGTGCTGGTGCCGTTGAGGCAACCAGTGGAGATGTAGATGGAGGGCCGTCATGGTGCTGATTCCCGTAGTTGATTACTTGCTGTGGTTATGGTAGGCCGGCCCGGCATGGCCGGCAGCTTTCGCCACCAGCGATCACGCACGTCTTGACCAAAGTGGTTGTCGAAGTTAAAAAAAAAGAATGCCCTCTCGCGAGCCGTTAAATAGTCCGCCGAAAACCGCCCACACAGTGTTGCCAAAAACGTCAAAACGGACAAATAAAACCTATTTCGGAGCATGCTTACTGGTCTAGAACACGCGTTACAAACAAGAAAGTACGAAAATCAAACATTCAGTGTCCAATCAGGGAGCTCGCATCCACCTGGCCCGTTTTTACACCGGATGCAGACAAAATTCCACGAACCGGGGTCGTATAGTTAGCAACAAAAGTAGCGGGGGAAATTTGATACAAAACAGGCCTAAAGCGACTAAAAAACGTGTTAAAACTCCAGATGACCACTTCGGTTAGATGGGGAACTATTAGAGGCACATTATGGTATAAAATTAAAATCAAATTAAGTTGAAATTGACAGAAATATCAATAAAACTGATAAAAAATCATTAGGCTTAAGAATAGGCGATTGTCAACAAACAAGAAATAATAGGAATAAATATAATATAAAGCATGTTGAAGTAAGTTTAAATAGTTAATATCGAATAGCTTGTTATTGTAATTAATGAATTATTCAGTGAAATATAATAAAAATGAATTATACAGTGAAATATAATAATAATAGATGAATTATTAAAAATGAAAGATCAGAATTTAAAATGTCATAAAAATTATTAACTTGTGAAACTTATGACTGATAAGTAATAATGTTTGCACATAATTCAGCTTCCATACTTGGCTTGATATAAAAATTTGGTAAAGTATTATATTTATTTCAAGAAAGGAATTTCATACAGATTTTAAAACAATTACTTGTATACCTTGACTGTAAATATAACACACAATTGTGATCCTGTATTTATACTATAATTACAATTTATACTATATCTACAATTGTGATCCTGTTTGAAATAAAAATTCAATACATGCAAAAACAATAGTAGAAATTCAGCATAGCTTGCTTACTTTGCTTTAGCTGTCGCTCATAATCAGCTCGCAATTCTTTCTCAACTTCTTCCCTATCTTTAGATACAGGCACTTCATCCAATCTCCTGAGAAGGCTTTGATTGCCTTGTTGAAGCGCCACATTCTCTGTCTTCAATTCAAATATTTTGTCGGATAAAGCTGCATTTCTCTTTCTGTAAGGTAACACATTTAAATTGAAAGAAAAAAATTCTAAACTTATATACCTGGTTACATATAAGGTGATGATCTATACTGCAGAGTCAAATCCCCAAAAAATATTTTTTCAGTTTTGTCTCATCTTTCATAATTTATTTTTACAAGGCAATTAGTTTAAATTTTTCTGTATAAAATGTGCTTTTTTTTACCAATGTTCAGAAATAACAGATACTGCTACCTAAGGCATCTAATTGTCAGCAGGCTTGTCATTTATATGGTAATATTTACCAATAGATATGCAGATCTGTCCTCTAGATTTAACCCGTCAATACCGGATTTTTTTCCTTTTATAAGGGACTGCTTATTCCCTTTGTTCAATTATATTTATAATGGTTTGCAGTTAAAAACTTCTTCATAATTCTAATATTAGTACATATTTTTCATTGATGCATCTTACAAAGTGCAAAAATATATGCTTAAATTTATTGGAAGAGTTTATCAAGCAATAAAAAGATTTTCAACTAAATACCACAAATTTCTTTGTATTATTGTACTTACTGCAAACTAGCAATTTCACTGTCATACTTTGAACATGCATCTCTCAATTCTTCTTCAGCTTTGGCTGTAAACCTCTCTTTCTCTTTACTTAGAACATTTTCATGGAGTTCTAGATACTTTTCTCGACATCTAAAAAAAATTGACATCTTTAATCATCAATCGTTTAGCAAACTTTAGCAGTTAAAATATCGTGTTATTTTTAATTCCATTTTCGAAATAAACTTTGTAATAAAGCATTCAATAGAATGCAAAAGTTCTTTTTTAAATGCATGAATCATTTTCAAGCTCGAAAATTAGGATTTTTATAACAATAACTTGATTTGAATTTTAAATGTTGAATATATTTTTAAATCCTTATATTTCAAATACAACTTTCATAAGGAAAATTACAAAATGCTAATTATTATATATTGCAAAGTATGTAGTAGACACAACACAAGTTGTTTAATTTGAAATTAAAAATGCAATTAGGTATTTAATGTGGCATTTCAAAGATAATTAAACAGTAATACAAAAATTTAATTACTGTTCCACAGATTTTTGCTTTTCTTCCAAATGCTTTTGAAACATTTCCTGAATTTTTTTCTGAAGATCTTCGTTGTGTTCTCTAAGAAACTTTTCATTAGATGTTGCTTCTTTTAGTTTCTTAGTCATTTCCTGTCAAATACATCAAAATAATTAAATCAAATAAAAAACACTGCATGTCAAATAATTATTTCAAGTAACTTTTTCTCAAGACGGTTCTGCAAAAAGATAACTAGAGTAGACGGACCAGTGATTGAACAGGCCCTAGGGAACGAACATTTGGTAAATATAATTAAAAAATAAGGATTGAAAATCATTCATTTAGATGGATTGGCAACACTGATTTTCTCCCATCTAGTAGGAAGCTATCTGACACATGGTTGGTTGCCCTGGTCATTATGTCCTGGTGTTTATTCACTGGCGAATGCAGCGCCTTAAACTTTCACTCACTGGTTAGTCTAACCTATAAGAAATAAAATAATAGCTTCTGATCATTTTTTTTAATGCAATGCCCTTTTAACATGAATACAGTTTTTTTAAATACTTAATGGTTGAAATAGCTCAAGCATCCTATCTAATTCTGATTTTCAGGATAATTTTTAAATTCAAACTTTTTATTCATAATGAAAGAATTAAAAAACATGATGTCATAAAAATTATTGAAGTCGAATTCACCAAAAACCCCAAATAAGATTCTTGACATTGAACCTCAAAGTATGAAATTTTTTAATCAGCTTATGTTTACATCCATATACTTTTTTTAAGCATTCAATATGTAAAGACAATAGAAATAAGAACAAAGAAGTGTGAAATTAAAAGTTTCTTTTATGTAAGGGAAATATCAATATTCAAATTTTACCGTTAGCATATTTATTAATGAAGCAGCTTAGTAAACAGCAGTTTAAAACAGATTACCAATAAATGCCAAGTAAAATTAATTAATATTTTTCTGATGTGTTTTCACTAATCTATTTTCTACCAAGAAGATATTATGAGTGTTGCGAGCCTACCAAGTTTTTGGTTTATTCTGATTGTAAATAATGAATTGTATTTGTTTTTAAAAATAATTAATTGCATAAGTTTGTTCCATAACTGCAGCATCTGTTCTGAATATTTAAAAATTTCGTAATAAATATGGAAGATTTTATACTCATGAGCAGCCGAGCAGTAAGCACACACACACAACTCATTATTTTAAACATTTACATTATTTTTTAAAAAATATATTTAACTCTTGGATTGGATGTAAACAACTCTACTGCTCTGCTATTTTTGATGCCATTTGTTACAAGTTACTTGTGTGAGAGTGGATTCTCTGTCACTCTGGTACAGAAAAAATAAACATGGAAGCAGAATAAGTATTGAAGAGGACTTAAAAGTGAAGATAAGTACCATTACTAACAAGGCTGATATTTTAATCACAGGCAAACAAAAAGTTCCACCAAAGACTAGAAGAGTATATTTTGTATGGTAATTAATTTTCGTCGAGTTTGTACTGCTTTTAATTTGTATGTTTTTATACCTATGGATACTAAACAAAACTGCAAATTTAACCATTTCAGTCTTTTTATTTCTACTTTATTATCAACATCTTACAAATAAACAAGTATCTAAACATTTAATATAAAGTTTCCTCAGGAATTTGATTCAAAAAGCCTTTGAACACTATTAAATGAGTAAATATTATGCGCTTATTAAAAGATTTTGAACAGGTGGTACGCAGGTTTAAAAAAGTTGGAACCCCTGCATTAGAATAATATATAATAATTTGTAAATGGTATCCTTGCCACGAGATAATATTAGATTTTGACTATTTTTATTAGCGTGTTTAAAGAACAACATAGTATAAGAGTGAAAATAGAATTTACTAGTGTTGATATATAAAGAAAGTTGGAAGCCAGGTTGATTCGAAAGTCGACCTTTAGAAGACTTCAGCAATGAGAGTGTACTAATATAAGTGCAGTTATGCTTACATGAGTATCTGTTCTTAATGATTTCAGCTCGTTTTCAAGTGATTTTATTTTACTTTCCTGAGAACTTTTGGAAACGGGTTCAGTTGCAGAGAGATGTTTGAGTTTTTCTTCCAAGTGTTTTATTTTATCCTGAAAATATATTTAACTCATTAAATTAAGATCAACAATTTTTAAAGTAGTTTTACTCTAAGTTTGTTTATCTTGAATTCTTGATTAATGAATAGACTAATATTACCACACCACTAAAATTGTTTGTAACAGTAAAAGATCATGCCAATTGTACAGAGATTTTGAATAATGCAAAGATTATTCAATCATATGGAGAAAACGTTAAGCTTTATATTATTTCACTTGTAAACAAGTTTAAAAGTAAGAAAATAAGATTATTTGCTGGGTTACATTTACTCTAACTTAGTTTTCCATATGAATATGTTAACAACAAATCTTTAAAACTTTAAGGCGGAAATAAACAATTGTAGCCAAAAAATACTGCCCAATTTCATTTAGAAACTGTTCTGTTAACCAAGCTATCTGGTTATTTAAGTGCACAATATCATAACTTAGTTTTAATGTAGCAAAATAACCTACTCTAGATTCTTCTATTTGTTGTTTATGCCAATGTACATGTTGTCATGTTAATTGTACAGAGATTTTGAATTATGCTAAGATTATTCAATCATATGGAGAATTCGATAAGTTTTATATTATTTCATTTGTAAACTTATAAGTTTAAAAGTAAGAAAATAAGTTTTTTTGCTGGGCTACATTTACTCTAACTTAGTTTTCCATATAAATATGATAACAACAAATCTTTAAAACTTTATGGCAGAAAATAAACAATGGAAGCCAAAAAATACTGCCCAATTTCGTTCAGAAACTGTTCTGTTAACCAAGCTTACTGGTTATTTACATGCAAAATAACTTAAATTAGATTTACTGCAGCAAAATAACTTACTTCTGAATCTTCTATTTGCTGTTTATACAGTTTAAGTCTTTCAAGCATTTGAGCATGTTCATTTTCAGCATCTTTTAGTTGTTTCTTTAAATCAGAGTTTTCCCACCTCAAGTTCTTCACATTTATTAATGAATTTTCTAGTTCTTGCTTAAGATTTAGCTCTTTTTGTCTAAAAATAATAAGACATAAGACATTAAGGGTTGTTGAAAACTTTTTTTTTATAAACACATGAAAAAACATGCTTTAGATAAGTACTTTATCCATTAAAACTTTAGAAAAAACCCTTCAAACCACTGTCTCAAATTTCACTATGAGACTTTTGAAACTTAAATAGATATTTAACTTGCAACTAATAGCTTAAGAAATATAAATGTAAATAACATTTAAAAAAAAACATACTTTAAACGTTGGAAGCATATGAAGTTTTAAAGTAAAATAGTTTATTTAACATCCCAATGATGTATATGTTAATAAAATAGTGAAAGAAATATTAATTTTGGAACTTCCAGTTTTATTTCAATAGCTACCGCGACATTTTTGTTCAGATATCTGTAAAATCTTAGTCCTTCTATTTGTAAAATTTTTTGTCCTTCTGATTTGTTTTTAAACAAACTCTAGCAGTAGTAATAAAGTAACACTTGGTCCAATTTAAAAATGCGATTTCAGAGATACAATATCTATTTTGGTTAATATCTCAAGTAACAGAGCAACAACAAATTAAAGATACTTAATACTTAAGCTGACTTAATGCAATGTCTTATTACATTTTAATATCATACACTTTAGATAGTTTATTAGATATAACAAATTTTCAACAAAATAAATGATAAGTAATTACCTGTAAGCATTTCGAAAACTTGTTACATTTACTTAATAAAATACAATTATCAATTTTACCTTTCATCAGCCCTTTCTTGACTATGATTGGATTTCGTAGGCAATGGTAGTTTTCTTAAAGTTTCCGAATCTCTTAATTCAGCTTTTAAAGTTTTAATATCCTCCTATTGAAGAAGAAAAATATTTTTAAAAATATTGTAAAATGTAGGAAAATAATTTTGAGCAGGGCAACAACAATCCAAGTCCATTTCAAAGTTTGACTTTTTATTTTATATCAAAAACAAGTCATTATGAAAGTTATCACTAAAAAAGCTGTGATATACAAGAATGCCAATCGCTTGTTTAAAACTTATTGGACTTTATAAATTGTATAATTTAAGTTCTGCTGCCATAAAAAAAAACTGTGCTGTTTGAGGTTGGTGGACATCTTCATAAATATATAATAATAATTATATGAATGTATTGAGAGATCATATATGAAGAATACACGGGAAGAACCGATTGATTTCTTTAGAGTCTTTGCGTAATTGGGTTTGCTTGGTGGACATTGGCGACCGAAAACCGGTTTCTCTTTCGGTTCTTCAATCGCGGTACAAACGTGTGACTCTTTCTCCTGATCTCTGGCGTGAATCAGGGTTGCTGTGAAAGATAAACAAAGCGAGTAACCGGCTTCTTTACACCAGTTTAGGTGATTTCTCGCTATCATCCCCAAAGAGGCTATTAAGGAAAGCCTTCCACGAAATCAATCGGTTCTTCCTGTGTACTCTTCATAATTGTTAAAGTAATTTTTTAAAGTAACCTTTGTTATTTTGATTTATTAGTTTAAATTCATTTGTGTGATTGAATATTTTTGAGGGGGACTAATAGACACCAACCTCAACCCGAGCTATTTTTTTTACGACAGCCGAACTTAAATTATACAATTTATAAAGTCCAAGAAGTTTTAAAGAAGGAATTTGCAATATTGTAAATCCCATCTTTTTTAGCGACAACTTTTAACGTGACTAGTTTTTTTGTTGTAAAACAAATGCATTGGTTTTTTTTAGATTGGTACTAGTTTATTTTTTCAAAGTTTTTTTTTTTTTTGTTAGAGATATCAGTATTTTTAAAAAATTTATTTTAAGAGATGCATTTTGCTGTAGAAAGGATTAAAATTTCTATAAATGTATATACAACTAACATAATTATGAGAAAATTCCAGTTACTACAAATTTCTGAAGTAACTGCGAAAAAGTAGCACATAAAGAGGCGAGGAGAGAAAACCTTTATCAACATGATATCTGTTAGTATCTAGCCTCTTTCGGCAATGATAGTGCGTCATCGCCTACATTTGTGTAAGGAAAGCCATTTCTCACTTCTTTCCAATGTTCTTTCCAATGTCTGCCAAGCAGACCAGAATACCGGAAGATTCCAACTCAATCTAGGAGTTCTTCATACATGATTGAGGACTATGAATATGAGGAGGCTTTTTCCTAGTTTTAATATCCAACACAAAACCAGTATGCTTATCTTACAGATATTAAATATAATTTTTTCTTTTCATTTTTTACATTAGAGGTGTTCGTAGGAAAGGATATAATATATGATCGCAAGATATTCTAATGTTAATATCTGTGGGAGATTGATGCTGCAAATAAAATATTGTGAACAAGGTTACTAGAAACTAGTTTAACTATTCATAGTTGAAAAGCGTTATAATGAAATTAAAGGGTTTGCTGCAATTACGACTTTATGTGAAATTTTGGTGCTTTCTTCTAGTTTGTGTTAACTAGGTGCTACTGTATAATTAAGTATAAGATGATCTAATTACCTTTTGCTTTTAAGTAACTTTTACAAATCAACACCTAATTCTGATACAGAGTTTTATTGAAAAAAAATTAGTTTTTTTAGCACTTTAAAAAAAATCTTACCTTTAAAGCTTCTTTTTGTTTATACATAGTCCGATTCTCATCTTGAAGCCTTTGTACTTGTACTTTAAGCGAATTTAATTCTTCAACTGTGTCTAAAAACCAAAATATGCATAAAAATAACATTCATACAAACAGTTGAGTTTTTAATGACACAATTGCAACATTTTACTAATAAACTTTGTTGGTTTTTTCAAGAGATTCCCATATAGAAAATTGACCTAGTTCTATTTCATAATTAACCCATGTTTTACCTATTTGGCAATCCCTTTTCATCTTACTGCATAAAATGTAAGCTTTAATTTTTTAAAATTTGTTTACAACCCTTAAAGTAAAAATATTGTCTTGGTTTAGAAAAAGTTTAATCTTCAATTTTACATAAGATATGCATAGTTATTACTAGTTACTTTAAGAAATTACTAGCTAAAAGTAATGGGCTATGCTTCTGCAATTTTTTTTTTCATGGGAGAAGAACTTTAATTAGCTCCATAAGTAGCATGTGTATTTAAGAGATTGCTCAACAGAAATGCATGAACGTTGAAAGATACAGATGTCACAAACTATACTAAATTTGCAATTTTCTCTCTCCATGTTTTTGGTAGAAAAACATAACCTTAATACTTTTTACCAATATATTGTTTAACAGTTTACAGTAAATTTGTTCAAGGGATCTTTTGACCAATTTTTAAAGTTTGTTTACAACCTTTAAAGTAAAAATATTGTTGTTTTTTTTACATTAAAAGAGATCAGAAAAGAGAGAGGTTTGTCAGAAAAAGTTTAATCTTCAATTTTACATATGGTATGCATAGTTACTTTACGAAATAATTTATAAGCTAAAAGTATTGTCCTATGCTTCGGAAAAAAATATGATTTCTTTTAATAAAATATTAATTTCAATTAGTTAAAAAACACATATTACCATTTTTCAAGAGTTGATGATACTTTTCTTGGATTTTTTCCATTTCAATAAGTAATTCATTTTTCTCCTGCAGAATTCTTTGACACGATTGCTGCAATTCTGAATGTTCTTCAGTTAAATTGCTAGCAAATTGGACCTAAACAACAAACAAAAATATAATTGGAATTTTAACATAAAATATTTATTGTATTAATTAACCATAAAAACTAGACATTAAAGACAAAGTTGTCATACAATGTATTTATTTTTAATAAACGATAAATTGATTTTAATCAATGATTACTTGGAGTCTTTCTGGAAAAAGTTAAAATATTTTTCAAAAGATTAAAGAACCTACAAATATTTGAAGCCCTACATGCATGGTGATCTATTATTTAGAAATTTTTCAAAAAAATACTCTACAAGATTAATTTGAAGAATTTTAACTGACAAAGTATAGTTATATCCTGTTAAAACATTGAAAAGAGTACTATGATTTCTTGCATCTTCAATTTCTGGTTAACCCAGTAGTAAAACATTTGGCAAGTGTTTCACAATTTAAATTAATTGTGATTTAAAAAATTAATTTTATTATTTCAAAAGGAAAAAAAAATATATAAAATAGGCATTCTTCAAAAAAAAATCTGTCCCACAGGGTTTCCAGGATATCCACAAAGCACAGATTATCGTTAGGTTAGGTTTTAATTATCAACGCATTAGAGCTACATGAGGGCTATTTGCTACGGGCGTTGTATATTAGAACCACAGTCAAGAGAGCCGGCACCTGAATAGGCATCCAAAGCAAACGTTTAAGGGTGACATCGTACACAGCTCTAGGACTTAGAGGGATATTTAATGTGAGCTCCCTTATACAAGGTATTATTCATCATAAATTTTTAGCTGCACAGACCGTTTATAGGCCGGCAGTTATTTTGGTGATGCCTGGACCCAAAACCTGGGACCTTTCGCATGCTAGGCAAGTGCCTAACCGACTGGGTTTCCCAGCCCCAACAAAGCATAGGAACATTGTTTATACAAAAGGATAAAATTAATATAATAATGAAATATTTAAACAAAAGTAAATGCCCAAAACCTGGGACCTTTCGCATGCTAGGCAAGTGCCTAACCGACTGGGTTTCCCAGCCCCAACAAAGCATAGGAACATTGTTTATACAAAAGGATAAAATTAATATAATAATGAAATATTTAAACAAAAGTAAATGTTTTCATTCAGGGTATACCTTCATAGTGAGCTGCTTTTGCAAATCATCAATACTTTCCTTGTATTGTAACACTTCCTTCTGGTGGCGCATTTTTAACTCTTCTAAAATCCTGTCATTGTGTTCATGAACCGTAGAACGATTTCCAGTTCTTTGAAGTTCTCTAAGTTGCTTCTCCAAGGAGTGGACAGTAAAATCAGAACTTTCTAGTTTAGCAAGAGCCTGGAAATATTCCACTGGATTTGTACTTTTATTACAAAATACGGCAACTCCTTATTATATTGCGCTTCCCGGGAGAAAAATACACTAAACAACCGAATGCGCGATACAAACGAGCGACTTGATAATGATTGGTGACTTGATAATTTATTTATGCTCAAAACAATTTTTTAAAACTGAATCATGGTATGGATTTGAAAGATAAAATTAAATCATATTAACTAATTTAGCTACTCTAAAAAAAGAAAATTTCGAAAAGACTAATTATAAACTGTTATAAACATAAAACATTATTGCACAGGTAATATAATATTTCAATCATTTTCTAGTAAAAAATTCATATAAAGTTAGCTACTTTGATTTTTCACATTAAAACCTGTTTTTCGGCAAATATCGACGAAATAAAGTTTATTAACTGCATCTCACCAATATTAGCATCGATTTAAGGAAAGAACACATTGAAAAAAAAATAATAAACAGGGGGAAAATTGGGAGACATGATACAAGGCGCGATATATCCGAATGTGCAATGTAACAAGCTGTGATATAGCGAGGGGTTACTGTACTACGATATGATTATAGTTAATGAATTTCTAATGAACCAGAGTTGGATTCCAAGTTATCCAAAAGATATAAGTTGAGAGCATTTTGTTAATTTATGTGACGATTGGATATTTTAGGACTATATACAAGGCTGATACACATAATTATTAAAATAATAAACCATAAATAAGTAAATAGTTAAACACAAAGAAATTGCCAAAAATAAGCAGAAAAATCAATTCTAGTTAAATTCAGTTTAGTTCATGTATAAAAAAAAACTGTGACATGATAGAACTTTTTCCCTCATTTAAAAAAAAATTTAGTGTTAAAAATAATAGAAATAGCCATCAGAGTTCAGTTCACAGAACCATAGCAGGCTAAAAGTTTAATCAAGAGATTGCCCATGAAAAAGATTACCAGGCATGAGTAAATTGTGCTAATTCATGTTAAGAACTACCTCATGTTTTGTGTCAATGGCATCTGCAAGTTGTTTCTGTAGAGAACTGACATCGGCAAGTAGGTTTTTATTTTTAGTCTCATAATCCGACACCAGTGTTTTAACATTTTGTAGATGTGCAAGCAGTCCTTCCTTCTCAACTAAAAAATATAACAATATATTATGTCTAAAAAACAATTATATGTTGTTAATCTAAAAAAAAATACAGAAACTTCTGATTTTTATTTCTTGCAAAAAAAAATAGACACATTTAAAGATATATTATGGTTAGTTCCATATTAGTTAGGACTGAATTTATATAATCTTTACTATTCATCTATATTTATTATACATAGTGATTTATAATAAAAAAGCATTAATTTTTGTGATGTTTCTGAACTGAATCCAAAACATATTTTCTCTTGTCCAGCCATCCTGGCGAAATTGCAGCAAATACCAAGTCGCCCAGTAAAGACCTTATGAGGACCACTGTCTGCAGATCGCTGAAGCAGTCTATGAGACCTTTCGTCCCATATAATCTTATCCATGGACAGGACATATCATCAATAATTTCAATTTAAAAAACTATACTCAAATTTTTTTATTAAGAACTTTACTTGTAAATAGTGCAACAAAAATCACGGATCATATTTTCTTTTTTATTGACTTTGTGAACACGTGCTAACTTTAATGCTCTAATGCTAACTTTACATTGCATGCATGACAAAATATTTTTTTGGATAATAGTTAGATACTGTGGCTTAAATGTAGACAATTACCATTTATAAGCTCAAACTTTTGTTCAAAAATATGTTTTTGCTGCTCAGCATCCTTTTGGCACATTTGTTCAGACTGCTTAACCTTTTTCAACTCGTCACATGTGGATTCATAAAGATGTTTGAAATATTTGCATTCTTCTTGTAATTCTGGAAAAATTTAAGGTAACAATGAAACAAAAGAGGTTGCATAATTGAATTAATGTAATTTTATGCTTATTTTAAATGATCAATCAAGAAAATTTTTCAGGAAGTTGTGATGTTTTTTCATTATTTTTTCAAAATATTGAGAAAGTAAAAAAAAAAAAAAACTAATAATTGCATGTAATTAAAACTGACCATAGTTAATAAGTACTTTATATGATGCAAGATTTTGTAGTTTTAGTAACAGATAAATTTATACTTTTTTATTTACTAAATAAACCCTAACCCCCATGATCTTTTATTTATGATCTTTAACAATTAAACATATTCAAAATGATTAAATTGTTAATAATAGAATGATAAAAATATTTTAAACTTGTTGAGTTAAAGATTTTTTTTATTTATTTACAACCAATAACGTGAAGTGCATTCAAAATTAAAAAGTGAAGTCTTTACATATAAGTACCTAACATCTAATACGAAGTTTTTATTAAATTAACCTTTCATACAGCCACACAGGGACTATTTTACATATATATTTCTAGATTAAACAAAACCCTAGTACAGGGGTTCCCATCCAGTGGTACACAGGAGGATTCAGGTGGTACGAGTAAGTGAAATGAGCAACATGATGCTACTATTTTTGATGTCATTTGTTACGAGTTACTTGCATGCGAGTGGATTTTCTGAACTCTTGTACATAAAAATATCACATAAAAACATTTTAATTTTGAAGAGAACATAAGAGTGAAGATAAGTTTCATTACTCTTTATGTTGACATTTTAATCACAGGCAAACAACAACAAGTTTTGCACTAAAGACCATAAATGTATATTTTAACTAATGATTAATATTTTGCCGAGTTTGTACTAATTTTTTATTTGTATGGTTTTTAGACATATGGGTAATAAATAAAACTGGAAATTAGTACAATTTTAATCTTTTTATTTCTCCTGTATTATAAGCATGTTATGAATAAACAACTACCAACCATAAAATATGAAGTTTTCTCATGAATTTAATTCAAAAAGCCTTTGAACACTATTAGAATAGAAGAGTAAAAATAATACGCTATTAAGTTATTTTGGTCTGGTAGTACGCCAAGATTTCTCAAAAAAAGTCAAGTGGTACGCATACGCAGGTGCAAAAAGGTTGGGAACCCCAGCCCTAGTACTAAAATAAAAATATACACATAATTTTTAGAAGATAATTCAAAATATAATTACTGGCTATTTCAGCAAGAGGCACAGAACCATTCACTGCATACTTCTCACCACTAACATCACCATTAACGTAGCTCGTGTCTTGTATTCCACTATGTTTAGGGCTACCAGAAAATGAAGAATGTCCATTTATATGTTGAACTTCACTTCTTAGGCCGTCATCGATATCTGAAGGAACTTCAGAAGCTCCTTGGGTCTGAGTTTCAATGGAATGCTCGCACTGTTCATTGCTACCTTCACAGCAGCTGTGTTGACTACTGAGGCGATGTTGACTGTAGTCTGTCTGGTTTGAGTGTTCCGAGTAGCTGCGTCTGTGGGGAGCTCGGTGTGAGTGTTTGCTGATGTTTGAGTGCCGCTGGAAACAAAAACATTGGGGTTAATTCCTAGTTTCGGTCTACGGCGACTTTTTATTTCTCGCCAAACTTGTTGGCGAGAAAACATCGCGTAGCCACGCGTGATTGGACGGCGCTACTCGGAAACCGCGAAGTCAAACAACTGTAAATCACGTGACGCTGTTCTGGAGGAGTTGTTAGGGAAAAAATGTCCGCCATATTCAAAATCCGTTACACTACATGACATGTGACAACAAAATTAGCAAACGTAACGTTAACTTTAGCCACTTAACCTCGATAATAGCATGCAAAATGCAGAAAAAATTTGCCTTTTTTTAAAATAAGTTATCGCCGATTGCTAAAACATTCAAATACATTATTTCAAGAATAAATACCTATAATTACAGCGAATTTTCCAGTACACAACAAACGCGCGGCATGAATGCAATAAAATCCAATGGGATGGAATCCGTCACCTTTTCCGTTGTTAATAAATGGTTTAAATTAAATTTATTATACATTTCGCATTTAAGAGCAATAATTGAGAAAATTAAAATAAAATGCAGATGATTTGAGAATTTAAAACGACTAAAAACTAAAATCCGAGTAACGTCAATCCGAAAAACACCAACCGGACGGGACCGGAAATGGTCGTTCACAACTGAACGAATCCCAAGAAAAAAAAATCAAAAGTGACTCATCACATTCCGAACCCCCCTTCTTCCCCGTCAGGTTTTAGGGTTGCCACACACATCGCGGGAGGAATATCAGTGCATGGTTGCCGGATTGGAATTATTTATCGCCCTTTTTTCGTCGCCAAAATTCCGAAAAAGTCGCCGTAGACCGAAACTAGGATTTAACCAACATTGGATTTATAAAGATGAAGAGTACAGGGGAAGAACCGCTTTATTTCATAGAAGGCTTTCCTTAATAGCCTCTTTGGGGATGATAGTGAGAGATCGCCTTAACTGGTTTGAAGAGACTGGTTACTTGCTTTTTTTATCTTTCGTGGCAACCCTGATTCAAGCCAGAGATCAATGGATACGAGTCACACATTTGTACCGCGAATGAAGATCTGAAAGAAAAAGCGCTTTTCGGTCGCCATTGTTTGTCAAGCAGACACAATTACAGAAAGACTCTTAAGAAATCAAGCGGTTCTTCTGTACTCTTCATATGTAAATGCAATAATAATTAAAGAGCATAGTGGAAGAACATGCAAAGTGACATTTTTGAGATTTGTTTGCTAAGGAACATGTCATTCCCTCCTTTAAAAATAAGAAGTTTGCTCCTTTTTTATAAACTTTAAGTTAAGTACTGTTTTAATGGGATCTAAGGGTAAAACTAAAAACTTTAAATCTCATTTTCTCATTTACACTTTTTTTTATCACTCAGCCCATTCTTCCACTAAGCTCTTCAAATGTATTTAAAAACATTTTACAACAAATGATGGCATTTAGTTGTGTTATAAAATTGAGCTCAGTGAAAGATTTTGCGCACCATTTTTGAAAAATTGAAATTTTTGTATCACTGAATATATTATTCCGTCCTTTAAAGATAAGTTTCCCTTTTTTTTTTATAAACTTAAAGATAAGTATATTCTTTACCATTTGCAACTAACATTTGCAACACATCAAAGTGCAAGTTCAAAACTTTGAAGAAGCTTATGCCTTTTTGCCACATCATGTTCTACCACCAAACTATTTAATTGTACCAAAATCAATATTTATAAAAATAAAGTTAGAACACATTTGTAGGTTTGTCAGTTTGATACACTAAATTTGAAATTATATTTTTCAAATCCCTTTCAAGCACTTCAATTATCTTGACTTCAAACTTCATTATTATTCAAATTTAATGCATAACCAGAAAATATTTAAACACTAGATTCAAACAATAGCAAAAATAGAAAAATATATAAAGTAAATTCCATACCCTAGAAGTTTCTTGATCTGACCTAGAAAAAAAATCAATGATAAAATGAAACAAATAAAAAAAGCATTGCAATTACTGAAAAAACTTTAAAAAAAACAGTAGTGCTACAAGTTTGTTTTCCAAAAAGTGAGCCACAATTTCACACAAAAAAATAAGTTATGGCAAAGAAAAATCAAAACTACTTTAACCGTAGGACATTTCTCTTCTAATGGTTTAAAAGAACCAGCTAAAATTAACTTAAGATTAAATAAAAATATTTTACACACAGCAAGTTTTAATTATAAAACATTGTATTGTATGCAAAGGATACCTTTCAGAATTGGACTCATCTTCCGATTCACTGCAGTCGTCCTCTTCTTCATCGTCACTAAATTCATGTTGATCAATCAGCTGTTCTACCTATTAAAAACAAGTAGGTTTGTAACAAAATCTGTCACTTAGCCCGGTTCCACACAACATTTGACTTCAACCACAAAAAAGGCACCAAACGCAGTATTAATAATTCAATATTAAACATTTACACGCTAAATTTGGCTAGTTTCATTTATTTTATTTCGAAAACTCAACAATTATTTCTTATGGTTTGCTAAATTAATTTATATTTCAAAGAATAATTATGCAATATTCATCGCTTTTAATTCAAAGAAAACATCGCCATACAACATACAAAGAATCTCTTTGTGAAATATATTTGACATTTTTTCAAACTCATTTGTGTCGCAAAAATAAAATTCTTTTAATTTATTATCGAAAAGAAATAAAGTTTCTCAAATAATTGTTGTGAATGGTGAGTTTTGTTTAATAAAAATGGCTTTTCAATGAGCATTACTTTTTGCAGTTGTTTAATAATTGAAGTACTTCAAATTCGATTTTTTTCGCTGAGATTTTTTATGTCTTCGAATTTTGATGCGCTGAATTTTTTTATGCCTCACACTTGCCAGTAACATTTGTAGTTTGGACTATGAAAGTGGGTGACGACAGATAGACAGACTGAACAATTATAATACCTTCCACTTTTTACGTTATAAACATAGTGTGGAAGCTAGACGTAACACTGAGGAACAAATGCTATATAATGGTCAGTCTCGGTTTAGCAATTTCAATTATATTATATGCTAAGCAATGAGTGTTTAAAAGTACTCCGACATTTTAAACTTCCATACATTGTAATAGGTATTTAAGTACTTGATATTATTAGTTAAAAATTACCTGTTTTTGATATTTAGCAGCATCTGCAAGTACGGCCTCTTCTGCTCTGTTGTCATTAAAAGGTACCCTGGATATACTGGTGCTGTCATCCATGCTTACTGAAAGAAGACAATCAGAAATTAGTAAATTTGAAGTACAGATACAGCTTTATCTGATTACCAAATTATGAATTTTGGATTTATAATTCAAAACCTAAGATGTGTTGACTTAAGAGTGTTGACTTCAAAACTCTTGCTGGGTACAACAGTTTCAACTTGGAAGTTTACATGTTTATTACTAATAAAATTATATGCAGTGGTTTTTAGTTTTAGTTTGGTGATAATCTAACTTTATGATTATTATTAACACATTTGGTATACTTAATTTAACAGATGTTTTCATAACAAACACTGAGAATTAAAAAGAACCTCACATTACAAGCAATTTCTTTTTGAAAGCTATTATAAAGATTATAAAGAATTATAAATTAAAATAGTTTTTTCGGCAATGCTTTGTTTTGAAATTTCATTTCGCGGTAAATTGTACGGTCTCAGTTAAATTAATTGAATTTTGACATTTAAAATGTTCAAGGGTATGTTTCCGACCTTTAGTGGCAATAGAAATGCTGATTGAAAATAAATTATTTCTCGAGCCTCGATTATCGAATCAATATTACGTGAAATCAGAGCACCAGTCAGAACACCGATCGAACGAAAATAAGGATTGAAGGGTAACTACGTCTAATGCAATCAGCTGATCAAAAATCATTGAAACTTTTTTGAATAAAAAAATTCTGTGCAAATTAAATTTACTTATCAACGTATTTATTTCGTGAAAAGCATTATGTTTCAAAGTCAATAACTTAAAAAAAAACATGTTTAAAAATTATTTTTGAAGTGAAGTGAAGACACTTAGTATCAACAAAACAAAAACAAATGTCAAAATGAATTTGACGGGTTAAAAAGTTTCGCTATTTTGTTGTACTAATTTGTAATGAAAAAATTTAATCCAATTGCAAAAAAAAATATTCTTAAATGAAATCTTATAAAGTTAGAAACCCAAAAGTTTAGAAGATGTCATCAGAAGTTCCAAAAATTAAAGTAACACCAGCTGATCGGGAGAACAGTGTAGATAAATCCAATGTATTCAGCTGGCATCAGCCGAAATTTGAAGTTTCTTCATCGTACACCTCAAAAAACGAAAACCCTCAGTTAAGGTTCTTTGGAATGAACAATAAAGGACTTAATTTGTACTTTAAAAGTGAAAAGTCTGATAAATCCGATTCCCTTCAAACCTACGGACTTGTTAACTGGGAAAACACCTTTAACATGAGATCTTATAATTTAAACAATTTTCCTACGAATACAACCAGTTACAAAACCGCATACAGATCTCAAGCTGTTGCGATGCAAAGGGCTCGATTGGGTTTTGTAAATGGTACAGCAAAATCCCTCGATCTCTTAAGGCAGAATATGCAAAAGTTCATAAACAAAGAAATCGACGACATTATACAAAAGTATGTTGAAAAGTTCTTCAAGCCTGGCATGGAAAATATCAAAGTAAATAACGGTGAGAGTTCAGTGACTGACCAGCACCTCCACTCTGTCTGTCGCCAGATTCTCGAAGAAGCCAAAAAGATGTACCAGAACACATCCAACCGCGGCACGAGCCCAGCCGAGTTTGCAGAACAAGAAAACAGTTCATCCTGTGACCAGAAACCAACTAAAAACAACTTTTTAAAATTAACCATTAAGAAACGGAAGGAATCTGACACCGACTCTGAAGCCAGCTTCATCCCGGTCAAACCCAAGAAACGCAAAGGCAGGCCGCCAAACTCTGTGTCGGGACGCTCGACCCCTCTGAAGTTCAAAATCGAGCATGTGAGGAGGGAAGGCCCCAAGTGGGACCCTGACCGTCTTCAGCCAGACACAGAATTCATCATGGGCGCCAAGGCGAACAAGGCCCTGGGCTTAGGGGCCACCAGGGGCCGACTGTACATCAAGCACCCGGAGGTCTTCAAGTACTCTGGTGACCAGGAGGATAAGCAGTGGCTCTACGACCACAATCTCATGCCGGCCACCGGTGGCAAGGCGTACATGTTGCTGGTCGAGGACATCAGGGAGCTTGCCCAGTCTGACGAATACCGGAACAGCAGTGTCCTGATGCCAGACGAGATTGTTGGATTCACCGTCCCGGAAAGTATCGTCAACAAGATGAAGCAGACCATGCAGGAGATGAGGACCGATCTGCCAGCTGCCAAGCGCCGAGGCAGGCATCCTGCTTCGAACTCCGATGGAAACGGGACATCAGACATGAAGATGGAGGATTTCCCGTCGGATGAGAAGCACGAGTCTGGGACTGTTTCTCCGACGGATGAACTGGATCTGTTGGGATCCGACATCCGTTCGACGAATCCTTCTCCTTTTAGTTTGGGGACAGGGTTCGAAGATGTTAGTCCTGCTCAACCAGATATTTCCCCTGCACCTTCAGACATGAGTACAACGTTTGATCCTCCATTGTCTGCACCGTTCGATATTGGACCTACACCTTAGCTTTGCGCACTTTTAAAGCCATGAGAAGCTAAACTGCTATAGCTACAGAAATGATTTGAAACATGGTTTTGTCACTTAATACCAGGGGTCGGAGTATCATCATGTTACTTGTAATAGTTCTTTTTTTGGGTAACATCATTAGGTTTTCCAAAAAGTTACTATAACTTAATTACTTTTAACTGTAAAAAGTTAATTGCTTCACCCACCCCTCTCATTCATTAGAGGAAGGCTGTTGAATGCAGTTTTTAAATGCAACTGCTTTTAAAATTAAACAAAAATTGTTAATTCTAACTGCAATGTTTTGTTTGGGATTAAGTTTTTGTTAATCTTGGTTCTTTTTGAAAAACAGTAAGATGGTTAAATTGCAATTTTTCTTATAACTTGACATTCTAAAAGTATCTGTATTTTGTTACATTTCGCATTGAGTAACTATAACAAAGTTATACAAGATATATATGAATCAGACCACTAATGGTCCGTGTCATTTTTGTAGTTATGGCAGTTTACCTGTCTACGACAACTGTATATTGGAGAATAAACTCTGAAACCTCAAATTCAGTGATCCAAAGATCTCAAACCATATGATGTTAATAAGAAACAGGTGTTCTTTGTTCTTGTTATTCTCTTTTCATCAAACACTCATTAAAAAACTTATTGTGATTTTGGGTACTTGTTCCAATCAATATCACAGTTGCTGAGCATGACCAGATTGTGCTTCAATAATGAAGTATTCAACTATGAAATCATTATTAAATTTTCTTAAATCATGTTTTTTTTTATTAATGTTGTTTTTGTCTGAAGAAATTAAGGAAAAATTAAATGGAGTCTATTTACATGTTTTAATGTCTAGATAGGTGAATAACAAAATAAACTATACTGCGAAATGCAGTACGTCTGGCCACCCTACAGTTTCTTAATCTTCTTCTGAATTATTGTGGATTACTTGTGTTGAAAAGTTATAACTTTATGGATTTAATTTTATTTAAGTCATTTAAATTACTTGAATAGCTTTAAGCTCGTCCTTTATTGGCAAATAAAAATTTATTTTATGTTCTATCATTACTATTGTATTCCAATTCATTCACATCATTATGTTATATGCTGTTGATTCTAGTGCAACTATAAAGCAAAATTTGTTCCCTGTTGATGTTAATACTTGTCAGTTGTGAAATTTCAAAGTTAATCCAGCAATGTAGATTTTATTTAAACCTGCACCATCTGTGTAGAAATGAGAGAAGTCTTTTTAAAGTGTTTTAATTTTCTCTAATTTGCTGCCTTTTATCCTTTATATATCTCTAAATATTTTGATGTAAATATGCATGTATGTATTAAATGTTTTGTTTAATAGAAGTTTATATCTTTAGGTTATCTTTCTATATTCTTTAATTAATACGTAGTTGTTTTTTTAACTATCTCAATGTTATTATTGGTTTTGTTACTTTATTGGTACATATTCAAAGTAATTTTTTTAAAAAAAAGTTAGATTTTTATTGGTTGTTTTTACCTCTCAGCAATTTTTTAAAATTAAAAAATTGGAATTTTATAATTCAATTTCGGAAATGTACACATAAGAGAAAAAGTGTCAATTAATTATAAGACTGAATGCCTGGGGGTCTAAAAAACAAAGGCCTGTTTTAGTCCAAAGGAAAAAAAGGATTTTCAAAGCAACTTTTTCGGGCTGTCTTGAATATTTAATGTGATAAATGTAGCTGATGACTTGCAAGGGCTTTATAATCCCACTTTTTAAAATTAGTTCGAATGTTTTGTAGTAAAATTATTTATTGAAAAAATATTCAAGCAAATTTCAAAGAGTGGGCTTATAGAGCCATGTATATCAGTTACATTTATCATATTAAAAAAACGTTAAAAATATTCAATACAGCCGAAGAACTGTAGTTTAGAAAATATTTTTTTTCCAATGGATTAAGGCAGAAGCACTTTGGTTTGGAGACCTGTGGTCATCCGGTCTTATTTGCCCTGAAATTTCAAATTTTCCTCATGGTATTTTACTAAGATCTGATTTTGGAACCCATTTATTTGAATATAATGTAGTTCTGTATTTTATTCCTTGATGTTTCCATTAAATGTTTACAATTCTATCTCAAATCAACTATACAATAAAAAAAATATTAAAACCTGTCCCATGTTTTATTTCATTTAAGTTATTAGTTAATATAAAGTAATGATTATTAATGTCCATATTAGTACATTATTAAATTTATAATGCAGTGAAAGGTGTCCGTGAAATAACTACTAGTATGTCATGCAACAAGGAAAACCAACGCAGATATTGAATTATGTAAATTGTGAATAATTTTATTAATTTAATTACAATATTGAATTGGACAAAGATTTTTTTTTTTAAAGTTTGCAAAGATTTCACTTACAGTGAATTATACGTCTTTAGTACATATAAGGAGAAAAAGCAATAGACAATTGCAACATTTTCCACAAGTTAAATTCAAATTATTATTATTTTTTTAATTTTCGCAGCAAAGTTTTAAAAACTACAATTTAAACTGGGCATAGTTTTTTAATAACACAATAAATATTTGATAAAATTGTCATAAATTTGATAGTTAAGAGATTTTTATGATGCAAAGTCTTCAACCTCCAGTGTGTTCTACCTCTCTTTAAATACATTTTTCTGATTTTTTAAGAACTTCAATTTATTATTATTTATTTATTTTTTTTGCTTAAAATCTTAATTCAATAAAAATGTTAATAACGTGTGGTTCATGTGTAGCTTCTTGTGACAAATTTCAACAAAACCATAATGTCAGTTGTCAAATTGGATTGGTTTTAAATTTTCAACGGTCATATGCACCTATGACATTTTCCGTTATATTTTTAGTAACTGTGCTTTTGTTTTCACTAAGTTTTTCCTTTTAGTACATACAATTAAGATAATTCCTCATTGGACTTTGAGTCACAGATTTTTATCACCATCATGGAACCACTATCAGTAATCTCTTAGAACAAAACTTTGACTTGACTGGTACTGTGACCCACACTTCTTAAAACTGTGATATAATCTTGTCATTTAATAGACAGACTCTATTTGCAATATCTTATTATTAAGCATTTTCATAAGACAATCAACATGGAAGCTCCTGATGCTGATAGTGATACTATAGTATCTGATACTCCTACCAAAACTGTGATAATTCCTTCAGTTTCTAATAATTATGAGCTTATTCTAGAGCACCATATGGAAGATGAAGAAGGTAGTCAAATGTCATGTAAGTACCTTCTTTTAAACTAATTTTATGAACAGTTATTCAAAATTTGAAAAAGCATTCTGGTACTTGTAGCGAGCCTCAAATATTTTATTTCAGAAATATTTGCCGGTTGTGGCAATTCCTCTTGACCGCGCCGCGTGTGCGAAAAGGATGTCAACAACACGTATCGTTAATGAGTTGAAAAAATAGAAATTAGAAAGGAACTATTTAAAAATTGTATTTTGTTTAAAATTAATTGAATTTATATCTTCTTTGACATTTGCAATCATGACTTCAGGTTTGTTATTTTTTATTGAAGTGGGAAATGCAGTTTTCTATACTTTCTTAAAGTGCTAACCTGTCAAATCTGGGATTTGGAAGATTTTTGTTCTTGTTTACTTTTCCTGTATAATTTATTTTAAATATTACCCTTCAGTACCTTAAAATCTTTAATTTATTTTAGGTAACATTATCCAAGATGTTGATACTGGCCACGCTGATATGATTGTAAGTGTTTAAAAGTTGATATTATGAACAATTTGACATTGTAATAGCTTCAGTTTACTAATACTACTTGACTTGGTATGGCATCACACTTTAAGTTGAAGAAAATTTAAATGTGAATATTTTGTCTAATTTCATGAGTAATTAGGAATTAGTATTTTTTTCTTGCTGAACTTGAGATTTCTCTCAAAAGTAGAGTAACTTTAAATGTAAACATACAGTAACTTCACTACCCTAATTCGTAAATGTAGTGATTAATAATAACTTAACTTTCGTATTTTTTATATGCTTCTTATACGGATAATTTATGTTTACATTGCAATGAGGTTTTTTTCGTTTTGTAAAATTTACACTGATTGAAATAAGTTATATAAAAAATAAAAAAAAATCTCCCTCAACATATAACTAGAAAATCCTTTTTACTTGTGCTTGAAAGTTTTCCAGATTTGAAAATACTTCTCTGTATTAGTGTATGACTTTAATTTTATTTTATAGGTTTACTCATTTTAATATAAATACACTTTTCTAGCATGATGCTCAAATGGACTACTATGGAATTCGTCTTGCAACATGCTCTTCAGATAAATCCGTGAAAATATTTGACGTCCGCAATGGGGCCCAGAAAATGGTGGCTACATTAAAAGGGTTAGTTTTTATTTTGGTAGATCATTCACAATATTTTTTGGTGCTTTTCATTTGGCAGGTGCAGATCTCGCAAAAAAAAAATGAATTTGTGGCGACGAACTGAGTTTTTTTTAGACAAAACACAATTTGTACACACTGCCCAGTTTAATTAACCACAGTTTACGCAGTTAAAGATTTACCATTGGGAAATGGAAAATGGAAAAGCAGCTATTTTTATGATTTTTTTTTGCACAATATCTCCAAGTTGAATGTCTTTATCTTTAGTTAAATGATAATTTTTATGTAATGCTTTAATAATTAATGTATTTTTATTTAGAAAAAACTTGTATCTGTTGATTATTTTGCTGCTCTCGCTGCTAAAGTGACTAAACTTCCTGACACGATCCCTCAAAACTATTCAACCTAAGTCAATGGAATGCAATTATTTAATTTTTGTGTGGATATAAATAAAAATTTGCCTTTTTACCTACACATTATCCAATTAGGCTTGGCATCAATATGGTCTTTGATATTGCTGTTAGATTTGAACATTTTTGTAAGTCTGAAATCCAACCAATGAAATATTGGCCAGCTCTAGTGTGACAATAATGCCTCAAATGTGTAGCTGTAGTGGGAATTTTCAATTAACCAAACATACCTAATCAACTGTTTAACTTACTATTATGAAAAATTAAAAACTAAGTTATAATAGCCCAGTTTTACAGCTTGATCATTGGCACTTTTTGGTTCATGCCAATTGTTTAAAAACTTAATTGGCTGATAAGCCTTTATTATGGGTGCTGTAAAAATTATATTCTTTTGCAGTTTTATTGTTATGATTTTGGTTTTATTGTTATGATCAAGTTTCTTTTACAGCATCCAATTGCAAATAGAAAAATCAAATACAAAATTCAATTATCATTAAAAAAAAATAACCTAACAAAACAATTTGCATGCGTTCATTTAGTATTAGGCAGTATTTCATATTTAAGTAGGTGTGGTTGTATTTAAATGTTTTATACATAGTGCACAATATTTGAGGGCATAAAATATTAATTTATTATGTTTCTAGGCATGAAGCTCCGGTGTGGCAAGTAGCATGGGCGCATCCTATGTTTGGCGTTATCCTGGCCTCCTGCTCCTATGACAGGAAAGTAATCATTTGGAAAGAAACCGACGGAAACTGGGAAAATATTTATGAATATAATAAGCATGATTCTTCTGGTGAGTTCTTATAGTTGTTGCTTTTTAATAACTATTGTTGCTAATCTTCAACCCTTTATGATGTGTTTCTGCATTGTACTTTTGGATTTGATCAGTCGAATAAGTAACAGTAGAACTGAAACAATACTCTACTCTTATAATACTGTTTTAACCTTAAACCACTGATTTTCAACCCTTTTTATGTGTCTCTACATTGTGCTTTTTGTCTGAATTTGGCACTTTCTTCCCTCAAATAATCCTTAAAAGTATCCTTAATTATATTTCACTCTATTCAGGTAGCACAAGTCTAAAACTTTTGTAAACTTATTGGTTTTTAGTAATTTTTGTCTCAAAACAAATATTTGTGTGCAAAATTTTCCTTTCAACTCACTTTTCCCCCTAAAATAATCCTTAAAAGTATTCCTAATCAATTATCTTTCGCTCTATTCAGGTAGTACAAGTCTAAACATTTTGTAAACTTAATGATTTTTAGTAATATTTGACCCAAAGCATATATTTGTATGTAAAATGTTTAAATGTTAAAGGCGTATTCATGTTTTTTTAAAGTGAAGTTAGTACAAACCTTAATAAAATTTGTGTTCTATATTTTTAGTAAATTCCTTGTGCTGGGCACCCAACGAATTCGGTTTGATTCTTGCCTGTGGAAGCTCCGATGGCTCAGTGTCTGTCCTCAGTAGCACTGGAGATGGTCGATGGGAGACAAAAAAGATTCACAATGCACACACAGTACGATCTTTATGTATATACTGTTCAAATATGTTTTAATGCTCTTTTTAAAAATACAAATAGTCAAGTAAACATATAAATAAGTTTTTTAGTCTTTAAATTGCTTAAATATATAAGTACCCTTTTTCACCTGACTGTAACCCAGATGAATATATCCTCTGAGGAAAAAGTTGATTGAAATGTTTCACTGGATTTTTTTGAAAGTTTCAAATTTTGAACTAAAGAATTAAAGTTAAAAAGATAAAAGAAAATTTAGCAAGATTATTATTGTGTATGTGATAATAAATTGTAGATAAAGAAATATCTTTGCTGTTAAGCATTTTAAAACAGTATTCCAATTTTGGGGTACTATTTAATTTATTATACTTTGTTGGTTTAAATCTCTCTTCAATCATGAATTTCTTAGCTGTTTGAAGATTGAATCTCTAAACTGCATGTCAGTTAGTTGACCAGGCTGATGTAACTCTACAATTGTTTAGTTAATCAACTTGCTTGGTAACTTTCACTACCCTTCCAGCCGCTGGGCTTCTTATGAACTTATATAGGATGACAAAAGTGACCTATGACCATTTACCCTAAGATATCCTAAATTATTGGTTAATCAGTAAAACATTTAAACTGTTTTAATTTTGAATTACGAACCTTTAACCCTTTATGTGTTTCTGTATTAAGCCAGTAATCCATTCACGCTGTAGCTGGATTTTGTGACGTAACTGTCACTAGTACGCATGCGCGCGTGGTCAAAGCTGTACTTCTGAAGCTGGATTTTTGAATCGTTTTCCAAGCGATATCAAAGCTGTAAATTGGTTTCGGGCATGAGCAGTCATAAGAGTCATTTAGTTTTTAATTGTCCGTGGTTTTTAACTTAATTTTCTTGTTTGTTTACTTTTTATTGAGAGAAATAACCCATAAATAAAGAAACTTCCATCCACGCTAGATACAGCAAATGACGTCACAAAATCCAGCTACAGCATAGCTACAGCGTGAATGGATTACTGGCTTTATACTTTTTGCCTGTACCAGTCAAATTAGTACCGGCAAAGCTGATACAAAATTTACTGACTGTAGCACTAATTTAATAATTGAAATTGGCATAATCATTATTTCCTGTTCTAACTTTTGTAATTATGATTTCTTTTATACAACTAGCCATTATATTTTTGTAAGTAGTCTTAACTAAAATTTTGCCTGGATCAGTCGAATTAGTACTAGTAGAGCTGAAATAAAATTAACTGACTATAGCTCTTAATTTAATAAATAAAATTGACATTGTCAATATTTACGTACACTTGCAAAAGTAATAATTTCTTCTATACAACTGGCCATTATATTTTTTTAAATAGTCTTAGCTACAATTTTGATAAATTTTATCTTTTTTCAGATTGGTTGCAATGCTGTGAGTTGGGCACCAGTCAATGCACAGTTGGTTTGTGCGGGTGCGGAAAACACAGGATCAAATGCCAATCTCTCCATGGCCAACACTACCAAGCGCTTTGTTACCGGTGGATGCGATAATCTTGTAAAGATATGGAAATATGTGTAAGTAAGGCTGTGAAGAAGTTTCAGTTTCCGGAAATAAGTTTTTGAGAATGAAAAGTATATAAGAAATAAGTATTTTGGTGTAAAAGTATATAAGAAATAAGTATTAAGGTGAAAACTCAAAATGAGTGCGCTAGAATAGAAAGGTTATAAGGACAAAAAAATACTAAATTGGGCATTTCTCTTATTTTTTTGTCTTATTTTTCATACATTCACTTGAACTTTACTGTTATGATTATTCTTTTTAACAGTTGGTGTAATCAAAGAGAACATTGAAAAAGTTTGTAATATTATTATAATTAGTAAACTCTTTGCTATATTGTACTAGATAAGAGTTGGACTTATAAAGCATTTGCTTAATTTACTAGTTGTTCTGAGATGCATATCAATACTAATTTTTTTAAAAAAAAATTGTGAAATTTGATGGAGAATATTGCAGTGAAATTCAACAATAAAACTTATAAGATTATTATTACTACTACCACACAACAGCTGACTATCTGATGGACTCATTAAAATGTCGCAATTACTCACTTTTAGTTATTGATTCAAATAGCATTCTGTTTTTTTTAAAAAGTGGTTGAAAGTACTCAAGCAAAAGTTTTTTGCTAATGAAGTAAATAAACTCTTTAAAACCATTTTAATATTCAGTTTTATTACAACTTAGTTTTAAACAAGAACAATAGTAATTGGTTAAATGTTAAATATATTGTATTTTCTGTTTTGATACAGATGATTTATTTATAATATGTGACAAAAAGATAAATTAGCTAACATTCATTCTTATTAATACACACACTATTTGAGATCTAGTAAATGTAAGTGGTTAATTTTTACTTAATTAGAAAAACTCGTGTCCAAAATCATAAGTAATACAGTAGACGCCGCTTAATGTGATCACATCTGGACGAACGTGATTTGACAACAATAACCGATTGATTACAATACACGAAAAAAAGTTTTAACTAAAAAATTATTTTTTACATACGTATTAAACTAAAAATTAATTTAAATTAGGAGTTGTTGCTGTAAAACTTTATAGTATTTAATATAAATTAATGCACACAAAGAATGACTAGTTACATATTTAATAATGAACTTTCGAAAACAATACAAAAGGTTAATTATTAACTGAAAAAGAAATCAATTGTCGATTTATCTTTCGAAGCAAGTCATTTACGAATCGCTCATAGTCATAAAGTTTATGAAAGTGTTCCGCGTCGGCTTTGTCTTGCACACCTAAGAGTGAGTTTCAGGAAACACTTTAAGCAATAAAAGTTTTCCTTGTTTTTATTGATTTCAGGAAAATAAAATTTACATATAAACTGATAACAATAAACGAACATTTGATTACAATAAAGGATGATTTTTCAATGTATTTTGATATAGGCGGACGGGACTGAGCGATTTTGATAACATTAAACGATTGATAACATTAGCCGTGATCACATTAAGCGGCGTCTTCTGTAATATTTAGTTTCCTACAGGTATATTAGCATAAATAGAAAGAATTGTTTTATTAATATGTTAAATGTATTTCTTTACTTTAGGGACAAGGAAGACACCTGGTGTGAAGAAGAGAAGCTAGAAGCTCACTCAAATTGGGTTCGAGATGTTGCCTGGGCCCCCTCTTCCCATTTCGGACAAAGCGTCATTGCTAGCTGTTCACAGGTATGGTTTGAAATGCTTTATTTTAGCTTCCACACTACGTTTATAACGTAAAAAGTGGAAGGTTATATAATCGTTCAGTCCCTCTGTCACCCACTTTCACAGAAAGAACCAAATGTTGCACAAACAAGTGCGATGCATCATTTTAAAGCAAAAAATCGGGCTAGGTTGCATCTCAAATTTCATCAAAAATTTTAAATTAGAAGTATATTTAAAATTTAAATAACTAAAAAATTAATCTACATTGAAACAACATGCAAATTCCATTTTCATTCAATATTTTCACTGTTGCCATTTAGCCAAACGTACGAGAAACTTTATTTAAAATAAAAATAAAACCTTTGAAAGAATATTTATTTCGGTTTGGATTGTTGTAATATCACAATAGAGTTCTTTTGATGGTTCGTTATATATGTATGAAGAAAGATGTATACAGATTTCTAATTTTGCATAAAAATATGCAAGGTTTTGCTTTTAATTTTAAAGCAGCAATTTTACTTATTATATATTTTCAAACTGTAAATTAAATTGTGGCGACTAAAAGGTAGTTATTAAAGAAATTGCATCATAAATTCTATGAATTTCAAACAAATACCTATGAATTTCAACAAATACCTAGCATACGATAATGAGTAAGTTTTAACTTGCGAAGGAATATTAATGAAAATAGTTAATTTTGGCGTTTAAAATTTTGAATTAGAAGTCCCTGTTAGGCGAATTTCTTTCTGAGGTGTATAAATAGTGTGTTTCCTGTAAGCATAAGTACTGAGTGGAAGCGGTTTAAGTGACAGATTCTGTAACAAACCTACTTGTTTTCTTTTGAGATACCTAATTTTGTGTTATTTCATAATGTAGTAGAAGTAAGCAGTAAGATGAGTAAGTAAGGTAGTAATGTAGTAAAAGAAGTATGAATGGCAGTCAAATTTCTGGGCATAAAAATAATCATTGTTGAGTGGATGTTTAGTATTTTACTCTTTGAGAGACATAGATACATAACAGGGTGGCTACAGGATCAGGGAAATCAGGGAATCATGGAAAAGTCAGGGAATTTAATCAATCTGGAAAAGTCAGGGAAATTGGTGATTTTTGTTAAAAATCAGGAAAAATTTCCAAAAGTGCCATTTTAACCGGTAAAAGAAAGGATAAAAAAAAGTTTAATCCGGAAAAGGCTTTCACCTAAGTGGTTGAGTTGCTGCTTAAAGTCTTATCATAACTAAAAAAAATTATTATATGGGCTTTAACGCTTGCTTTTTTTATAGATTTGTTTTAAAAAGCTCATTGTATATTCATTAATTAAATTTATTTTTTTTAATGTTAAATATACTAGAAAGTGGTTTTACAAATACCGGAAGGAAACCAGCATGCTAATATAGTTCATTGCCGCTAATCAGGGAAATTTTTTACATTCATCCTGGAAAATCAGGGAAAAGTCAGGGAATTTGTTTTCACAGATTCTGTAGCCACCCTGCATAAATCTGTCACTTCACTGTCATGCTTTCCAGCAACGCATATTTTTTTTTATAATTTTGCTGAATATTAAAATCAAAAGTCTGAAAGTTATTTATAAGCATCTGCTACCTAAATATATATTTTTTGAAAAATTTGAAGAAATTAAATTTTCAATTAAAACTTTAAATTTTATTCCCATTCAGGGAAAACAAGTTTGCACTTAAGGCAAGTTTTGATCTATCAGAGGGTTTAAAGCATACATTTAAAAATGTGATTGCATTTATGAATTTGGGACATTTAAGGCTAGTATTGGTGTGTTATAATTTATAATCTTTCTTGTACCAAATCCTATTTAAAGCTAAGAAACTTGTTAATTAAAACTCATCAATTTTTTAAAAAAGAGTTTTGGCAATTTTTTTTATTTCTTCTAATAAACCATTAATGCTTTAATTTTTTTGCTTAGAACAGTGGTAGTACTTTCATAACAGCAAAGGTAATGGAATATGCCTCGAATTTTTGTTAAAAAAATTCAGGACAAAAACTATTTTGATTTTAAATAAAATTTGAGCAGATTTATGTAGTCTTTAGGTTTTTATAAATATAACATAATCACCAGATTTGTATAGCTGCTTGAAGTGATATTAATGCATACTCTACCTTGGTATAAACTTAAACTTCTTATTGATTTGAACTCCTCTTTTTTTAAATGGGTTAGAAAATAATTGAGGCATCTGTTTTATACTCGAACTAAAACAAAATAAAAAGGCACTGAAAAGTTATATAAGTATTATATATTTTTAATGTTTTGTGGGTTTCTTGGTAGGATAAACGTGTGATCATTTGGACCAAAACCAAGCAGACCCCCTGGACTCCCAAAGTTCTCCACACCTTTGACGATGTTGTGTGGCATGTCAGCTGGTCCGTCACAGGAAACGTTCTAGCAGTGTCTGGTGGAGATAACAAGGTAAGTAATGGCTGTCAACAGAAATACCTAATACCTATCCCTTGTAGTAATTTGTTGCAGGCGGTTCAGTATTGGCTTGCAAGAAAGAGGTTGTGTGATCAAAACGGGGTTCGGGTATGCCTATACCTCTGTATAATCAATATATCAGTATATCATATTATGTTAAAGCAGTAAAAGTCAAGGCTTCTATTTGTAAAGGATTTGTATTAATTTCACAGGCAAATGTGAAATGCAACAAACCAATGTGATTGTTTGAATCCTAGATTTTAATTGGTATTTAATTTCTAAATTTTATAAGAAATTTAACATAACCTAAATTTAGAACCCATTTCAAAGGACAAACAGATCATACTAAGCCAGCCCTTTTCTAGAAAATATTTCTACTCATTAGGAGTTCTCTACTTCTTAAAATGGCAATTCACCTATTGCCTCACTCATTTATGACAATTATTATAATTACTGCATATTGCTTGCATTATATAACATAGCTATAGTTAGTTGGTGTTGTATTCCTACATAGAATTATACCTTTTAAATAGACTTCGCCATATAGTATAGCTATACTAAGTACAAATAATTGATTAAAAATATTTTTTATAATTGGGTGAAAAAAAAATCTGATTTTACACTATAATTTTAATAATATCAGAGCATGCAAAAAGTATACTTTTCAGAAACAGTGTTAAAAAAAGTAATTTTTTTTCACTCTTTTTATAAGATGCCACCATTTCAAGTAAAACTTTTATTTCCTAACATTGATGTTAATAATGACATTGCAACCACGCCCATATATTTTCTACTTTTTTTAACATATGTAACAATATAGAAAATTTCCATCGGCCTTTTCGTAATTTTTAAAAAATATTTTTTGAAGCATATTTGAAGTAACATTGTTAAAAGCTACTTCTATCTCTTCTAGAAGCTAAAAATATGTATCAGTATCCATGTTCAAATGTTTGACTTAAAACTAAAAAATAAATTTGCATTTTGTAGTTCCGGAGATTTATCCATGCTCTGATGATCTTCTTTACGTAACAAAATAAGCACGTGAATTATTTTTGAACCAATGAGATTTTATTCCTTTCACATCATTTTAAAAATTGTGTAAAGTGTATATACCATGCTCTTGAAATAAAATTCACTAGTTTTAAAAAGTGTTACTTTTCACATTTGTTGCACAAATAACTATTAAACAACACAGAGATACAATGTGAAGGGTGTAGTTTCAAAATTCTTATTCTCCTAATAGTCCAGTAACCAGGTAGTCAAAAGGGGGTGCTTCAGGAAAAAAATACAGAAATTGTTTTCTCAACGGTTTTATATGTTTTCGAGGGTGCTGAATCCGAATATCAACTTTGTTAACAAATTCGGACATATGAACATTAAAAAAAATTGAAAAAATCCCGAAATTTTACCTCTTTTTTTGGTTTTTTCCTTCTAGCTGGAAAAGTATTAATTTCTCAACAAAAACGTCAATACAAAAGTTAAAGTACTTTAAACAAGCTAAATAAAAGTCAATTACACTATTTATGTCAGATTAATAGCTTAGTTGCTACAGCGCGCTGAAAATTGGGCAATTCCTCCTGAATGTGAAAAGTCCGAAATTTTCACTTTTAGCACGCAAAATAGTACTGTCGAAATAGAGTTAAGGGTGGAGCTAATTGAAACACAAACTAATCTTGTTGCAAATGGTAGGAAACATGCATCTAAGGAACATAATAAAAATCACAACCCGAACTGTCGCTCAAAATTTGTTTTTTAGCCGCAATCTTGAAATAACGCCAAGTTTTTTTAAAAAAAAGTTACAATAAACTATAATAAGTCAAGTTTGGTATCAAATTTAAGGAAATTTTACGCTGAAAATGAATATGCCATTGGTTTTAAAACCTTAGTATTTACAAAGATTATTTTTGAAGGAAATGATGAGCAAATGGGCGAAAAATTTCCGGAAAACGGTAAAAAAAATATTGAACAAACTCTCATGAAATGTTCGAAATGAATTTAGAAAGAATGGCTGAAAGTAAACATGGAACCTGGTTTAAAATCATTTGAAATGCAGTGAAATAACTTATACAATGAGTTTGTTGACCAGTGTTTTCCGTTAATCTAACTCATGCAATAATGGTGAAAGATTTTGTAGATCTAACCAAGGTAATGCGAACAATGTGCTCCATATATGTTATGTTTGGTTTTTCATACCCATCAAATACTATTATAACTTTTCCCATAAATTCTGTTGACATTATACAAGTACTTCCATGTGACATCCCTAAATGTTGTACAAGTGTTCCAGAGAAATTAATGCACAGTTATCAAGCACGTAGGAAATACTTTGCTGGGCACAAAGAGTCTATTGAATTTTATTATTATTAATGGAATATGATGAGTTTGCAATATATTTGTCCGTTTTATTCATTCGTCGATTGCTATGGTCTATAAATGAAGTTGGTAACGTTTATATAGCTTGTAATTGAATTTTTCGTACTGTCCTTTACTATCCAAGCAGATGTAACATGTAAGCTCGCATCCTGTATGTTAAAAGACTTGAATTTATTCGATGAGTTTCACCAGAAAGGACTAGTTATTCTACTCCTTTTTCCATAGTTTTATCGTAGCTGCTTAGTACTTTTTCTATTAAGTTCCATCTCTAAAAAGTATGGTAGACTAGTTTATTTTAAATATTGCTTCAAATCATGTCACGTTAGCCTTGTCTGCAATATATATTATTCCATTAACGAAATTCTACGAAGCACTTGACAAATCAGTGGATGGATTGCCCACACACACACATTGCGGTCTAAATGTATTACCTTGTTAAGATCTACAAAATCTTTCGTCCTTCTTGCTTGAGTTAGATTAACGAAAACACTGGTCAGCAAACTCATTGCATAAGTTATTTCACTGCATTTGGAATGATTTAAAACCAGGTTCCATGTTGACTTAGTTATTCTTTCTCAATTTTTTGATACATTTCATGAGGGTTTGCTCATTATTACTTATTATTGGGGACTCCATGTTTTTTATTCACTGAAACATGGCTCTGGGTCGCAAACTTTTGTTGTATATCTCAATAATGACAAGGAGTGCCGTGGCGTGCAGTGAAATTTTTCGGCCGTTCTCTCATCGTTTCCTTCTAAAATTATCTTTGCAAATATTTAAGTTTTAAAACTAAGTGTATATTCTTTGTCAGCATAAAATTTCCTTTAATTTGATACCAAACTTGACTTATTATGGTTTATTGTAAATTTAAAAAAAATTGATGTTTTTTTCAAGATTGCGGCTAAAAAACTTATTTTGAGCGACAGTTTCGGGTTGTGATTTTTAGTATGTTCATTAGAAGAATGTTTCCTACCATTTGCAGCAAGATTAGTTTGTGTTCCAAATAATTCCACCCTTAACTCTATTTCGACAGTACTATTTTGCGTGTGCTGAAAGTGAAAATTTCGGACTTTTCCCATTCAGGAGGAATTTGCCCGATTTTCAGCGCGTTGTAGCAGCTAAACTATTAATCTGACATAAATAGTGTAATTGACTTTTATTTAGCTTGTTTAAAGTACTTTAACTTTTGTATTGACTTTTTTGTTGAGAAATTAATACTTTTCCTGCTAGAAGGAAAAAACCAAAAAAAGGGGTAAAATTTCGGGATTTTTTCCATTTTTTTTAATGTTCCCATGCCCGAATTTGTTAACAAAGTTGATATTCGGATTCAGCACCCTCGAAAACATATAAAACAGTTGAGAAAACAATTTCTGTATTTTTTTCCTGAAAAAACTACCTGGTTACTGGACTATAAGCACAACTAAGATATTGGGTCTGAACTGTTCATTGTCGACTTTGTCCTATTGAATTTACCATTACCAAAAGTCGCCAATGAATTGAGCGGACCCTATACCCTTCATCTGCTTTGCTAACTGATTTACAACTTGTATTTTAGGTTACTTTGTGGAAAGCTGTTAACGATCACCAGTGGGTCCGGTTAAATGACGTAAACAGGGGGCAAGAGGAAAGGAAGTCCTAAAGTTTATCTTCCAAAATTCCATTTTAAAGATACCGTTGAGAACTTTTAAAAAACAGAATTGTGCATTTGTTCATCACTATCGAATGCGGTTCAATAAAATTATTTATGATCTTGCATTATTTATATTTCTAAGCTGCAATCCTGTTTTAGGTTTCTTTTTCCTTCAAAAATATTAATATTTAAAATATATATTTTAGTCATAAACAGTATTTTCATTTTGTTTAAAATGAGATGTTTTAATGCAGTTCTTTTGCAATAAAATACTTTTTTGTGTTAAATTGTTTATTTTATTTGCTACACCTTATTGATCCCACCATAATTGAAAGAGGTTTCAGTAACGGGACTAAGTTTTCATCTGGTAATAGGCAGAGAAATATTTAGACAAAGGTTTTTATTTTAATTATAGAAACTGATGATTTCTAAAATTTTATTTTCTAGTAGCATCAGCTAATATCTTCATTAACACATTAATTAATTGTGATTACTATTAAAAGTTATTTCTTAAGAAAAATAGTTTAAGTTTTTAGAATTCAATTTTCTTGCTGTCTCACACATTAATGAGTTAATTTATTGCTAATATTTAGGATTTCTTCACATCAACTAATAAAATATATTTTGAAAATTGTTAAAAATGGCTTAATAATGCAAGTAAAATAAGCAATTATGCAACAGGCAACTACTGTTGCTTCTTTTTAGTTACCTGTTGTAATCATGTCATGTTTCATTCTGATCATAATTTTAAAAAATAATAGAGCTGACATCTATTGGGATTAATAAAAAATATTTTCTAACAGAAAAAGTTTGAAGAAACGAATGGTGTGCTTCTTGAAATCATGAATGGCTATAGACGATCAGAAATTGTTTTTCTAAAATGATGTCAAATTGTTTTTGGTACTGAAGGGGTTAATTATGCAAATAAAAAAATCTTAAAACAAATCACAAATGCTGGCAACAAAAACTTCACTCTATAACTATTTCCATGACTATCAGGCTTATAAATTAAAACACTACACAACAAAGAACTAACTCCAAAACTTATGGTACTTAGAATAGTATGTGTTGCCTTGATATAACTTGTTGACTGAAGCTAAATTGCTCTCTTGGCTTCTTTTTTACTTGTGAATATTGTATTAAGAAGCAAATGTAGCAGTAATAGTTTTTTTTAAAATTGCTATACTAAAACCGACCTTAAGTTTGCAGTATACAAATGTTCTACGAGAAAGAGGGTAAATAGTTCTCATTTTTGAATGCGAGAATCGAATACAAAAAGGTATTTCACATTCAATAAACAAATTGATTTGTTATTTCAAGACATAAATTTATTATTTTTATAAGTTAAGCTTCAGTTAGAGTGTTATTTAAATTATTTTTTTCTTTCGATTTTGACGTAACAGGGCGCATGAATATCAGGGTCGAAAGGAGCAGCCAATCAGAGTACGTGAAATTGCGGCGCCAGCCGGGTTGTTTACCCAGTTTCCTCCGCTCAGTACATTTCTCTGCTGCAAACTTAAGCTCGGTTTTGGTATAACAATGGTCTGATTAAGGAGAATTATATATAATTACTGTTATAATCACAAAGCGTGAGGACAGTGTTGTAAAGTTATAAGTAATGTAATTTGCATTTTTTAAAAAAATAAACCTTTATTTATACATATTAACCATACTTATACACACTAAATTTGTTCTTATTAACATGCGTTCTTAATATTTAAATAAGATTAAACAAACATTTCAGTTTTATTAATTACAATTAATTTCAAACGAAAATTCACAATAAACCAGTGGCGTAGCGAGGGGGGGGGTTACGGGGGGTCAGAACCCCCCCCCCCCCCATGGGGACTTAAAATGGTTTTTTTGCAGAGCTCCAATACCAATTATCTCAAAAAAATCCCCCCCCCCCCCCCCCGGGGGGGGGGGGGGAAGGGAAGGGGAATCAAACGATTCTTCTAAAAAGTTAACTTTTTTGAATTGCTGTAATAATTTTTACATAGAACCTCTTTAATGCCATCTCGATAATCGCACCCCTTGTCTTTTTAATTACTCTGTCTATAATTAATGTTGCTTCAATTCAATTTCTACTCTACACTCAGGAAAAATTGCCTTAGGTGATGTAATTGTCCAGGATTAGGGCCTCTAGTCGGAAAGATATAAAATTGCGTTCCATTACAACAAGAAATTTGCATAAAAGTTTGTTTAATTTTGTAAAATTTGTTAGTATATATTATTGCAATCAGGTGGACAAATCAAATGGTAGGACACTTGCAGTTTTAATGTCGCAAAATGTTGTGTTAAATGAGTGTTATAAAATCACACTGCTTCCCTTATTTTGTCTTTTTCTTTTGTATTTCGGATGTAATAAGAATAAAAAGGAAATACTGTATAGCTATTTTTCCGTAATATGTAGTATTTTTGATTTGTCACAGTTTTTTCAATAATTGTTATATCTTTGATATTTCATTAGAAAATATATCCTGCTAATCACTTATCCGTAGACTACGCAAAATTCCGCTCTCTGTTCAGACGGCGGACAAACAGTTTTTTTAGAGCATGAACGACCATCTGAGAATGGAACATTTCCGGTGGGGTCAGGTCCCCCATTCGGATAGGGGATCCTTTTTTGCCTCTTATCTATTTCTGGATTTCCCGCGCTATTGACAACTTTCCATTCACACTTGTAGCAGAAATCCGCATTCCGCATAGAAAACACGTCTTGTTTTTCTTGGAATTTTTTTTTGTAGGATGCTCACCCTAATTTTTCCCCCTACCCCTTCTCTTAGCTTAGCCAATAAACTAGTCCCTCTGTGACTTAGAAAGCGGGGAGGGGGTGGCGTGTCTTTTGGAAAATAAACACATAGATACACAAGGCAGCTCGTTCTGTACTTGTCATTCATTGTCGAACTTAAAAGCCCTAGGAAACTCCAATAGTATTAACTGTATTTCACCTTCACCTCTATTTTTATAAAATAAATGATATTTTGGTTCAAAAATTAATGCAACCAAAATATTACTCAATTCTTGCAAAATAAATCGCGTATTTTGATAAGTTTTCACTAATCACGATATTGAGGTAAGTGACGATTTGTTAGATTATATTTTATAATTTTATTCATTATTTGTATTTATTAGTTGTTACAGGGCTGCCAGTGCCAGAAAGCTTTGAAAATAGTTGCTTTAGTAGCCTCAGATGTTAAAAAATAGTAGCCAAAATAGTATCCTCTTTTACCTACTTTTAATTGTTAGATAACCCAAATGCATTTAAAAAAAAAAAATATTTGCATTGAATGTTATCCGAAATTAAATAAAATTTCCAAAAAAAGTGATAAATTAGTCTAATATGCTTAGATGCAAAAATTTAAAAACTAAAACTTAAGACTTATATCAGTGCAGATCTTAGAATTATAGCACCAACACTAGGTTAAAAGGATTGATAAAACTGCCATTATATAGTTTTTCGGATGTATTGCAACAGAAAATTTCATGTTAAATTATTAAACCAATTTACATATAACTGTTAGAGAACATAAATTAGGAGAAAATATTTTAAATCTACTTATTTGTATTGGAATTTAATTAGCAATTGCATAAAAATTTTCAAAAAACAAAAACATTCCATTAACGATTGGATAAGAAACAGCCATAAAAGTGCCTTTTTTATCCTTCAATATATATATATATATATATATATATATATATATATATATATATATATATATATATATATATATATATATGACATATCCTAATTTAAACTCCTAAAAAACTACTTTTTTTTACCCTTAATTAACTTTCATAACTTCATTATTTTCCAATACTCTTAAATAACACTTAACACTTTAACATCCTAAACACACCCTGTCCTGAGAAACAGTCACTTTCCCACGAACTTCTGACTCATCAACCCACGCATTAACATTCCTACCAACTTTCTCAAAACTAACTCTCGCCTCTCATTGGTCAATCTATCCGAACTAGTAGATGTTTCACCATGTTTGACGCATTCCACTCTCACCTCTCGACGTATTAAGACGTCCCTTTTGAATTCTTACTGATGTAATAAAGAACTTTATTCTAATGTTCGTTTCCCTGTCGGCTTATTTTACATATATATATATATATATATATATATATATATATATATATATATATATATATATATATATATATATATATATATATATGGTATAGAAATTTATCGATTTTTAATTTTTGATTAGTTTTTAGCTAAAAAATCAAACATTCATACATAGAAAAAGCCTGTCATTTCACAGAAGCGAGTAGGAAGAAGTTAAAATGCTAAATTGTGCAAAAAAAATTTAAGATAACAACTTAAATTTACAAATTGCAACACCAACTTTCAAATGAAAGGATTGATACTGCCAATAAAATTTACTTGAAAATAAATTTATTAAAAAATATAATATAAAATAAAAACAAGTTTATTTTAAATAGTTATCAGTTATTCAAGAAACATAAGGATCAATACTAATCCATGCAAATATGTTTCACTGACATATCTCGCAGCTTTAAATTACAAGGATGGCTGAATTAAAACTATTAAATGTAAGTATTCCTATTTAACATGATCCAGAATCATCGAAATTCACAAGTAAAATATAACTTTTTTTTAAATATTTAAAAAAAAAAACGTATTTCGATACGATTCTTTTAGATACCGCCAAATTACTTAATAAAAAAATAAAAACTTCAAAATAAAGCAAATTAATAACAAACAGACAGATCAATGTCAATCCTATCCCCAAATGCAGCTTTTAAAAAATCTTCAACAAAGCATACAAAATCAAAGTTTTAGTTTCAATAAACTTTACATAGGCTGCTTAAAAAAAAAAAGTCATAAGTAAAGTGCTATTTCAAAAACACATGGTTTTGCTTTTGTTTTGTGCAAAACGAAAGCAAAACTTGATGAGAACTTTTGATTTGAGAACCAAACAAAAACTATAGGCATCATCTGCATTTCACGTTTTGCGCATCGGCAGTATCCTGGTGGCGCCATCTATGGAAAAATTATATAACTAAAAATAGTCGCCCAAGACTGAAAATAGTTGAAGGTTTTGCTTAAAATAGTCGTTTTAGGCCGTTTTTGGTCTTAAATAGTTGCCATAGTCGCCTAGACGCTAAAATAGTCGCTTTAGTAGCCCTTTAAGTCGCCACTGGCAGCCCTGTTGTTATCATTTTTGCATGTCATTTGTAGTAGCTATATGATGCGAATCTTGTTTGCTAGTTTAAAAAAAAATTAAATAGAAAGCATTAGATTTATTTACCCAAAACGTCAATTTTTTTTGTTAACTTTTATAAATCAGTAACTTTAATCCTCATTAACTTTATAATACATCAGTAACTTTAATCCGGAATAAGTTTTAAGCGTGTTTATTAATAGTTATCATGTGTTTAAAATCATCATTAATGAAGAAATTTGACTTCTTATGATAAAATTCATTTTATGTGTAGTAAATAATTTAATTAATACTTTAAAATTAATAATTTAAATGCATTGTAATTAGTTATACAAATTAATGAATGTTATTAATTATAACTAACTTTGTTTTAAACAGATAATTATAATTAGTTCTAATTATTAATATTCATTAATTAGCATTTTCAATTAAAAACTACATTCATAATAATTATAAGGAAGTTTCCTTTAAACTAAGTCGGCAACTTCAAAATTTTGTACCCCCCCCCCCCTTGGAACATTCCTGGCTACGCCACTGCAATAAACACATGACCAGCAATGCATAAACTAATGAATGCCTCACCCAGTAGTGCCACTCACACTCAATAGGAAATTTACAAGACCATTTTCAAAATACGCACATATGCATGAAGATTTTTGGGAGCAGCTATGATATAATGGCCGGTCTCGATTTGGCGATTTCAGTTACGTCGCCAAGTAACGAAAAGGTCCACATCTGGTAAACATTTCCCTTCATATTTCATACAACTCAATAGGTATAGAAACTCTACGTTAAATTCTCGAACTCGCCAAAAGTCGTCAATGAACCAGACCGGCCATTACACAGGGTGGCGCAAATTAAAGTGGCCTCGGCGTGGAGCTATGAAATGCAGGGAGTTGCTTGGCGAGAAAAACTATTGATTGAAGCCGTCTGAAAGCCTTCAAGATGGTTTCATAAATTTCAAAATCAATCATTTAATGGTTTCACTTGATAAACTTGTATTTACATTGGTTGGTCTGGTTGTTACTGGACTAGAGCTGCAAAATGCACATGGACTATTGGCGAACTGTCTCAAGGCGCGTCAGCAATTTTCACTCTTGCGGATTTTCTCCCAGACAGAACCGGAGTTGCAGGGTTCATTGGGGGATTTCCCAAACCCTCCAATGAAGGAGGGTTTGATGTTTCATACCATGGATTCGGCCACAGACTATCATTTGGGTTAGAAATCCTGCTCGACCTCTTTTTCCCATAATGGGGATTTTGGCATTCGATGGCTCATGTAAACGCGTCTTTAGTGTGCTTTGATCAGATAAGTGCACTGGTGAAGAGGGCCTTTCTACCTTCAAATAATGCTCCAAGTGTTTGTTTGGGCTTAACCCGGCAGCACTCGCGCTAACTTACCATAGACTAAGAATCTTCTAAACCGAGAACTCAATCTGATGACTAGCGCCCCCAAAGTGTCGAACGGAACTAATACACTATTAATGATTGATTTGTAATTGGCATAATTGAACTTTCCGATTGCAAATCTACTGTTTCTTCGAAATGTACTGGGTGGTTATAAAATAACGCTCGCTATTGGAAGTGGTATGTATCTTGAATGAATAATCCAAACGCAAAAAAAAAAAACTTTGAGACACTTACTAATCAAGAAGGGGGAAGGGACTAATCAAGAAGGAAAAAAAAAATAATAGAATCATAAAAAACAAACTCGTCACTTGACCAGGGTTCTAAGTTACGAGGCGCAATAGACTGTGCTAAAGCTCCTAAAGGTGGCTAGAAAAAGGCAGCCGTGAACCATTACATTAATTCTCTTAGACACAATTGGGGGAGTTAGTGTCTAAGTCAATTTTAATATAGAAAATCCTTATAATGGTAATCCAATCAGAGTTTCAGATCTAGAAGTGTATTTAATCTATCTGGGGTCTATTAGACCCCAGGCGAGTGGTAAGTAGGTAATGTAATCGTTTCCGGCTGCCTATTTCTAGCCTCCGTCAGGAGCTTTAACACAGCCAATAACGTCTCGTAATTTAGAACCCTGGTCAAGTGACGAGATCGACACCTGAGCGGGCACCCAACGGAAACTTCGAGCGACATCGTACGCTGACGCCGTCGGGACTTTGGACTCCACAGATTTAACGAGCACGTCTGTCCCAGTGTACTCGGGCCCATCCGTCACGAGTTGGATTTTTTCTACTATTTCCAGTACAGATATCCGATTTATAGGATGACTGGTAGTAAGTGGGATTCGAACCAGAGAAGGTTGGATCCTGCCAGGCGAGTGCTGCCGGGTTAATATTAAAGCTATCAATGGTTTCACATTTCAAACCTTTTTTAATGCATTGGTTTTTGACTTGGCAGCATTTTCTGTCTTATCCCTACTTCGAAGCCAGGCCACTTTTATTTGCGCCACCCTGTATCATACCATTACCTATTTTTGTCGATATAATTATCAGAAGTCATTTAAAAGTCTTTGAATAGATTCAGTTCTCTCTCTTTGACTGGAGTATGCGTCTTGTTTTTCTTTTCTGGGTAGGTGTCGAAGTATCTTGTATCTCCTGGATGACTAAGCTTTGGTACCAAAGGGGTCTGAAATGATGAAAATAGGCATGTTATTTGTATATTTAGAATATCAGAATTTTGGCTTAGTTAGAAAGATTGTTTTATAGACATACGCTATACAGGGTGTTTATAAAATAACGCTCGCTATTCGGAGTGGTGTGTAGTTTGAATGAATAATCCAAAGGCAACAAACAATGATACATTTACTAGTCAAGAAGGGGGGAAAGGAATGGAATCATTAAAAAAAGATGGAATCATAAAAAATAATGATAAAAAAGAATAATCATAAAAAACAAACTCGTCTCTTGACCAGGGTTCTAAATTACGAGGCGTAGCGTAGCCAATTACGGCCAACACAGCTAATTAAGTCTCGTAATTTAGAACCCTGGTCAAGAGACGATTTTCGTTTTTCGAAATAGAATGGAATCATAAAAAAGAAACCCTTCTTTTGACCATGGTTCTAAATTATGAGGCGTAGTCAATTATATGGCCAATTACGGCCAACACATCCAATTACGCCTCGTAATTTAGAACCCTGGTCAAGGGACGAGTTTGTTTTTTATGATTCCATTTTTTCCCTCCTTCTTGACTAGTCTCGATTTTTTTTTGCATTCGGATTATTCATTCAAGCTACAGACCTCTCCGAATAGCGAGTGTTATTTTATAACCACCCTGTACTTACCAATAAATAATAATAGTAAATAATAATAGCGACATCGCACGCAGCGTTTGGACTTTGAAGGATATAATATAGTAAATAATAGTAGGATTTAAAAATTTTGCTTATAGACAGTGAAGTGTACAGTATAGTGTATTAATAAGAATTTTTAGAAATTATAACTATAACATGAGAGTTAAAAACATGGGGCTGCTTTTTGTGTGTGGAGGTTAGGTTTTGAATTGTCGTCGCACTAGAGCCACTCGTCTTACTAGGGCTATTGGCGACGGGTGTCGTATTTTAGAACCACAGTCAAGTGACGAGCCGACACCTGAATAGGCACCCAACGCAACTGTTAAGGGCGACATCGCACGCAGCGTTAGGACTTTGAAGGATATTTCACTTGCACTTTCTTACACTGGGTATTATTCGTCGGACATTTTTGGCTGCACAGGCCTTTCTGGGTCGACAGCTGTTTTTGGAGGCGCCCGGGACCCGAACCTGGGACCTATCACATGCTAGGCGAGTGCCCAACCGACTGGGCTCCCCAATCCCCGCACAGTATAGTGTATTAATAAGAATTTTCTGTAAACATAACATAAGATAGTTCAAAAATAATTCTTTTTTGTTTCACTTGCGCCATATCTACATTATTGTAAGTATCTACGAAGTTTTGCCCAGTTATTTAATGCACAAGAAAATAAAGATGGATTTTCCGAGATAAAAAAAAAAGTCCTAGTGTAGCTCTAGGGCGACGCTGATTCTACCAAAGTCAGGTTGAAAACTGTAAAAAGCATCTATCTCATTAAAAAGGGTACGTTTAATTAAGTCAACAGATCGGTATCCAAAAACGTATTGCATAAGACTGTCTCTTTAGGAATTTGGAAAAATATAATTTCTGAGGAATGATAAATACTAAAAAAAAATAAAGTTTGCCCTTGAATATGAACAAATAGGGATATTTTAGATGTTTTAAAAAAAATCTTCCTTTTTGAGATTCCCTTTAAATTTGACCAGTTTTATTTTACTTTTATAAAATGTTGAAATCGCTTGTCTTAATTGTATTCACAGAAATAATACTTTTCAGTTGACATTGATTGATCTTCAAGGAAATTGTATTTTGTAATCGAATATTTTGATTAATTGACATTAATTTTTTTTTCATTGTGCATATTTTTGCATAATTAATAATCTGCAAACTTAAGAAGTAGAATAAATGGTAATTATGTGATTAATTGTATGTTATGTACTCTTTCTACATTGGGTAAATTGAGAAAGTTTCAAGCGAAAAAAAAAAACACTTATACGATATACAAATAAAACCAGTTCTCTGATAATTTCTTTAGTTAATTAAATTATTTTATTATTCTTGTGTTTTGGAGAAGTCACCAGAGTAAATTTAGTAACTAATAAGATATAACAAATGTCTCACCTACACATTTTAATTCATTAATTTAAACAGAAGATAAAAGCTTAAATAATTAATAAGACTTCAATAATTTACCTGCACATAAGTATTTCATGACTGAAAAATATTTGTTTTTGGTGCATGTTTTGTAAATACAAATTCTGATGCTAAAATGTCAAATTATTTTTTCACTTGATGTTGGAATTTAAATAATTTTCTAGAATTAACTTATACTACTTCAAAGCACACTTAATTATACACTGCTCAAAACAATTAGGGAAGTGCATGGTTTAAACGCTTTCACCCCCAATGATTCCATTTGGAATCATCAACTTGCGATTTTTTTTTCACTAAGTTACGCTCGCACTTATTTACCGTTATATAAAAGAATCATGCCTTTCGAAGAACTAATTAATGATTGTTTGAATTAAAAGAAAATATGAAAAACGTGGTAAAATAAAATTCACTCCCAAATTTAAAAAAAAAAAATTGACCCTGAATTCTTCACACTTGCAATTTTAGATGTTTAAAAATTTATTTCAAGTCTTTTTTTTTTTAACAAATAAAGTTTTTAAAAAAATATTGTTATAATTTATTCAAAAATTATTATTCCAATCCCCCCTTAAATTTTAGTTAAAAAATTTAGATTTTCCTCCCTCTTTTTTACCATTTCTATGCATAATGAATCGATATCACAAATTTTAGATATATATATATATTTTGAAAATAAAAAATAAAATGTTGGATCTGAAAATGTTAACAGCATTACGCAAAGGACCCCCTAATTGATTTGAGCAGTGCATTAACTAAAGCAAATATTCTATTCTTACTTGGCAGATTTAAGTGGGACTATTGCTTAATGGAATACGAACAGACACCCAAAATCCAAAAACAAGATGGATACCGGAACCACTTGTCTCCATTTCTAAGCCCACCTGTGCCGAAAGTTGACATAAACTTGTTGCTAAAACAGCTTTTCAGAAGAGTCAACTGTCAGTAATTAGGTCGTGCTTTATTTATTTTATTCTTGAAACTCGTTAGAAGGTTCTTCGAATCCTCGATGTATTTGTGGGTTAGTAGTATGCAATACATTCAAGGTTAATTGGGAAGTGTCATTGGGTGATTTCAACCACAGAGATGGAAAAACCGTGCGCTATCACACACTATCTGCACCAAAACACACCTTAAGTTTGGAGCATTAAAATGTTCTACGCGGAGGAAACGCGCGTAAACAAGGAATTTTGATTCTCTGATTGATCGCTCCTACGCGATACGTCCGCCCTGATATTCGTTCGCCCTGTTACGTCAAAATCGAAGGAAAAAATAATTAATATTGCACTCTAACTTAAGCAAAAACAAATAAAAATAATAAAAATATGTCTTGAAATAACGAATAAAGTGATTTATTGAATGTGAAAAACCTTTTTTTTATTCGATTCTCGCATTCAAAAATTAGAACTATTTAACCCTTTTCCTGTAGAGCATTTGTATACTGCATACTCAAACTGTGGTGAGGTATAGAGGAGAAACGTAAATGTGAAACAAAAGGGAATTTTGTGCCGAAGCATCACCTCAACATGGCGGCGATTGTCGTAGAAAAAATCAGTACCAAAATTGCGCTTTTTTTAGAATCACGATTGTTGAGCTGATTCTAGTTGATAAATGCAAATATTTCGAATTTCCTTTTGTAAGTGTCAAAAATAATATTATTAAGTAACCGAAAATTTGCATAGTTGCATATTGATAATTTGTTTGTAATTATTGATTTTATATTCATCGTAAAGCCTGCCCAATCATAAAATTTCATTCAAAATTGAGTCTGACATTAAAATCATTTCACTGAATAGAAATGGAACTACCCAAAAAAATGATCCTGATTCATGAATCATAAAAGTACAATCCACGTCTACAAAAAATTTCAAAGAGCTACCAGCTCCAAGATAATAGCTTCTAAAAAAGAGCAATTTTAGTGCTGTCATTTTCTATGCAACTGGCCGCCATGTTGAGGTATTCAAAGGAAACAGATTTTGACCCTCCGTTTCCACTCTAGATAGGGGGCGATAGCGCACGGTTTTTCTATCTCTATGACTGCAGCTTGTCAATTCCGCGAGTTGAGGAAGATCTATATAGGTAAATTTATAGTAACCGGGTTATGTGGATTCTAATGATAATTCAGCTTAAAATCAATATGAGTTAATTGTTCGTTGGAGGTACTATCCTAAACTAAACTCCTCGGCGCAACAGCCCATTATTAGAGGCCCATGGCCAGCCGTGCCCATTTCAGCTATCGTGACCTAGGGCTCGGTGGTAGGCATATGTCCCGGTAAGATGGTCAGCATCATGGGGAACCCCCAGTGTTTAGTTCCCAAGCATGCTTGGTGCCCATTTTATAGACCCACTTAAGGGACGAAAGGATTGGTCAACCTCGCCCAATCCGGGATTCAATCCCTGGACCTGTGGCGTGGCAATGCGAGGCACTACCACTAAGCCACTGGGCCTGGAGGCACTATCCAGAAATTATAAATTTTACTCTTATCTGGGGAAAAATTTATTTATTACAAAAAAATATATAAAGTTTATTCTGTTCCAAATGCGGAATAATTAATAAATTCCGTCATGAACGCATTACGTAAAAATTTTCATTTATCTTATGCGAATGATTTAAAAACTAAAGGGAAAATGACAAGGAAAGTCAGTGAAAAAAATTAAATATATGCATAGCACAATTAAACTGTATTTTGTAAAACTTAAGATAAAAGCAAAATTTTAATTTATGGAATTTATTTAACATTTGCATACAAATAATTATAAGTTTGTTTTATTTTTAAATAAGATGTAAGCTCAAGAACTCAAGCCTTCTGGTGTTGTTTCGTTTCATATCGAACCTGTGCAGGTCCCATATCTTATAACAAACTAACGGCTAAGTTGTACATTTATTCAAAAATTACAACAACTTTTGGTCAATGAAATTTTTTTATTATCACAATGACTTTTTTTGTGTGGATAACATTAATTACTCTAATCTAAAATCACTTGAATGATTATTACAAGAATAGTTTAATGAAAACTTTTATTTTTATCACAATGACTTTGACTCGTGAATAACAATAGGCAAAATTTTCATTTGAAAAATGGTCGTCACTTATATACAATAAAATACTTTACATTGTCAGTGGGATTTATTTCAATATAAATATATTATAAATACTTCTTTTTCCCAGTATAACAGTATGAGAATTTGCACACTAAATTCATTTTCATTTATGGCTCCTCATGTTGTAAACCTGACTAGTTCAGACATTGACCCCCTAGAAATTTACACAATTCCTAATTTTAATAAAGAAATCTTTATCTAATAATCTCCTTTTAATCTCTAAATCTGGAAAACATTTTTACTAATTAGCTTCTAAATTCTATAATAATTTACCAATTTCTATTCAAAATATTGACAAATACTCATCATTGAAGTGCTCTCTCTTTAAATTTATTATACTTATTGACGACATAGACATTTCTTTTTAATTTTGTATAAACGAAGCATAAGAAATTTTAAACAAACCAGTCTCTGTAATTTATTATTATTTGAACTTTGTTAAAACTTATTTAATTTAAATTTCTAGGCCGCTTGTACTGGAATGTTCCCCATAGCTGTTAATATGATTTCTTTTGTATTTATTCATACATTTTCTTGGTTGATATTAATAAAGTTATTATTAATACTTCGGCCAAATGGCTCAGATACAAAAAGTTTCAGTAAGGGGCAGGGCTTGATCTTCCATAAGATCCGTTTAGCCGAGCCTAGGGACCCAAATTTTAGGGATACCTTCCTATTACGCTAAATGCCGTAGAAAATTTAGTACATTTTGAATTTTTTCTGAAATCCCACTTCATATTTCAGCTTGGCTTCGTCCTAACGTGATTGGTTTTATTAAGAAGCCGATAAAATAGCAGCAAAAATAAGAATAATCTGCCAACAATTATAATCATTACGGTCAATTATACACAGCAATTTCCGTGAAAAGCCCCCCAAAATTTGTTGTGCCAATAGTCTGTGTTTTCCTAGATCAGGCCCTGGTAAGGAGCGCACAGGGTCTCTTCTCTTCCATAAGGTTTCGCCCCAAAATTTTAGTTTATTATGGTAAATGCTGTAAATCCTCAAAATATCAATTAAATAAAAAAAATTCTGATACTCCACTTTGTTTTTTGCTCGATTTTGAATAAGAAATTGGCATAACGTGATTGTTTTCATCGATATTTATAAGGAAGCCAATAAAATTGTAGCAAAATTTGATGCATAGGTCATATGGGACCATCATTACTGGATATCATAGATAACAATTTCCGCAAAGGGGTCCCTAAAATAGGTTATGCCTATAGCCAGAGTTTTCTAGAACAGGTCCCAAAATTTGTTGCGCCGAAATTCGGGCTATCCTTGATCAGAAAGTCGAAAAATGATTGTGCAAAATCTCAGCTTGATGTCCAGAAAAATCATTTCTCTACTTAAATCCCACCGCCTAAACACCACAAACAAGTTCTAAAAATCGTCGAATATGTTGAGCGAGTCCTCGTTGACGTGCAAAGGACGAGTGTTCTCGTCCTTTTCTGGGTATTCCTCGAAGTTTCTGGTGTCGCCGTCGAAGCTCACCTTTGGCAGAATCGGCGGCTGATGAACAGGAGAAAAAGGGAAGAGAGAAATAGAAGTTAGAGAAAAACCACCACCATTAAGAAGGATTGTCGATCCATCCCTTAGAGCTAATACATTAGTTTTTGGAATCACAACTGCAGCAGAAGTATTGCTTTGCCATGCTAGCCCGTTTTCCATACGTATGGGAATCAACATAACATCGAAATGAAGCAAATTTGAAACGAAAATGCCTTCCAGTTATTTAATTATATATATTTAAAAAATTTAAAATTCTAAAAATATACAGCAGATGGCGATACGATTTCAAACCTTTATCAATAAACAATTAAATAACCGGATGTCATTTTCTTTTCAATTTTGTTTTAAGTTGATGTTATGATGATTCCTATATCTGGTGAAAATGGGATAACATGGCAAAACCATTCTTTTGGAAAAGTTGTGATTGCAGAACTAATACATCAGCTCTACGGATTGACAGTCCCTCGTATAAGAGAAATAGATAAAAGAGTAATGCGTTCTCAGGTTTGTTATATACCCAACGAAAGTTTAAAGAAGCATGCAGTACGAGGAGTTACAATTAGTTGTATTTGAAGAGCTTAGTGGAAAAACATGCTAAGTGAAAACGAGGAAATGAGCTCAATAGTTTTCTTAATTAGCACTTAAATCTGTCGAAATTGGTACTATAAATGGTAAAAAGAGTACTTAACTTTAAGTTATGTAAAAGGGAAATATTGCTATCTTTAAAGTATAGAATAATATGTTTATTGACACAAAAATTTAATTTTTTTCAAACATTTCACTTAGCACGTTCTTACACAAAGCTTTGGTCAACTTTTTTCAAAAGTAAAGTGTAAATTAACGCGCTAGCCTCTATAAGAAACACCTAGGACCTTTTTCAATTAAGGACTGTTATTGACTATCAAAAAAGCCTTTTTTGTCTGCATATCTTTCTTCAAAATTAGATATTAGATATATTTTCAGTATGTATGGACTATTATATAGTTTAAAATATAGATTTTTTTTACTTCTACAAGAGGGGTTTTCCCCTCAAAATGTAATCTAAAGAGAAAAATTATCGGAATTTAAAAACTGCGTTTTGCACAGTGCTTTGCTACGTAAATGCAAGTTTCAAATGACGATGCATTTGAGAATACTTACTGGCATCGATAACATTATATAAACTGAAGAAGATCAAAGACTGCAATATTGTAATTTATGAAAAGTGTATATCAACTGAACAAAGTTCTTTCTTTTCAAGAATACCTAACAAAGATTATTGTTCACCTAGATTTATCTCTCTGTGAGGAATCGCGAAATCTCTTGTCTAGTTTGTTAAAAAGCTATGGGACCATCACCAGAAAGAAGTCATATTGAAAAAGATAAGATCAGGTTATATTTTAAATCGTCTTAGAACTCTTAGAGTTTCAGATCCCATCGGTTTCGATTAATCTTGGAAGTCTTGATAGGATCTCCTAATTGCCGCACTTATTTGTAATTTGCAAAATTGAATGTTTTATTCTTATAAATATTGTAATAGCTTGTGCTCCACAGTTCATTTAAAAGCGCTTCAGAATTTGTACTCCACAGATTTAACTTCTGGCGACCAGGGTGGGATCCGTATTGATAACGTGTTAAACGGGCTTGTTTAGAAAATTGTTTGCTTTAAAAGCTCAAGTTACAATATAGAATAATTATTTAACTAGTGATATAACACTGGTTTTATGCAAGTTGATAATAATATATTTTTTTATAAAAACTACTCACCTGAACTTTTTTATAAAAGACATCTTCCCACATAATGTTTTTAAACCATCGATGCCTTTTCACGTCTTCTGCGCCATGCTGGAAGTAGATAAAAAAAATAAGGAAATTGTATTCGCCTTAGGTAAAACATAGAAAAATTCAATGAAATTAATGGCTAAAAAAATATTTTTTTTGCAGAGCAACCAACTGAAGGATTAAGATTTACACTCTTAAAACAAAAGAGTGAAATCCACTCCCGTTGGAGAAGTGCGTTTTCGACACTGGAAAGGAGTGAATATTAACTTACACTGAGTTAAAATCACACGTTTGGAGTGATCCTGTCGGAAGTTTAACTCACAAGAGATCCACTCCTTTCGGGGAAGTGCATTTTCTAGACTGTAGGAGTTAACATTAACTCAGACTGAGTTAAAATCGCTCGTTCGTTTTAAGAGTGTAGGGTTTATCAAGAAATTAAATGTATTCCTGTGATAGAAATTTCCTTCATTACACATTATTAAAACACGAAGTTAAAAACAAATTGAATAGCCCATTTTGCTTCAGAACTTAGAATAATAACTGAAGTTCTTGTAGTATGGATAGACAAAAAATGTACACTCTTAAAACGAACGAGCGATTTTAACTCAGTTTGATTGATTTTCACTCCTCCAGTCTGGAAAATGCACTTCTCTTTTTGGAGTGGATCCTTTGAGTGTTAAACCTCCGACAGGATCACTCCAAACGAGTGATTTTAACTCAGTCTGAGATAATATTCACTCCTTTCCAGTGTCGAAAATGCACTTCTCCAACTGGAGTGGAATTCACTCTTTTGTTTTAAGAGTGCATGGGACAAATGAATAACACCAGGGTGTTAAAATTGAAGTAAAAACAGACAGTTAAAGAAAGACGAACAGAGCGTATAAAAAGACGGACAGGAAAAGAAAAAAAGGACAAATTATAGGATTTGAGATCTACGTATGCATACATTTAAAAAAAAAAAGGACGGTAGGGAAATTATAACATATTGTCTTATAAAGGACACCGACTGAAAAGCGTACAGACAGACGGGTAAAAGAATATATATCTTTTATGTCATATCTCTCAAACAAAAAAAATGCTTTCATTTTAAATAGGATCATTTGAACAGAAAATATAACCGTCCTATAAAAGACAGAAGGACAGATAGACGCATAAAAGATAGGTCATACCTTTCAAGCAAAAGGGGAAAAAAAGAAAGTAGGACTGATATAGAACTGGATTAGGAAGATGGGATGCAGATAGACAGACAAACATCTCGCTATGCCACATTAATAACTACTTTTCATTTTTATTTTTAAAAAGTCCTTTAAATTAGAAAAAGAAAAGCAGACTAAAAATATATTGCATCTTTGGGAGGTTAGGTAGAAATATCATCGCACTAGAGCTACACGAGAGCTATTGGCAACAGGCGTCGTAATTTGCACCGTGGGCGAAAAAGTTGAAGTTTCTCTAAAGTTATTTGAATGAGAGAAACGTCACTTCTCCGCGCACGATGCGATATCAAAGGTAGATTATTTTTCAAAATAGTTTTTTATTCGAAACAAATTTAAAAACACCCCCAAAGTAGTCAACGAGGCTTACATAAGTAAGAAATGGAACTCAACATTAAAAATTTAAATTGTAAGTAAAACCAGTGTGAGAACAAAGAAAGTCTCAATTCTCCACACCTGATTTAAAAACACTAATCAAAATTATCTAAATACATATTTAAAAATATTTTTTTTAAAAAATTTCTTAATTATTTTTGTAGTTTTAAACAAGGAAAATCTCCTTACAGAGAGTCGTAATTTGAAGAATATAGCTTATATCGGCAGGGCTGGATTTAAAGATTTGCCACCTGTAGGATACTATCAATTTTCCGTTAGCTATAGTTTTCTCGAATATTTTTATCTTTCTACATTTTAGAATAATCTAGGTGCACTCTAAATCAAAAGCGAAATAATAGGCGATTTTTTTTAAACTGGTATATTTTTCTTTCAACTTCCAAATCCGGGAGAGAATCTGCAAGTGTCCTTGTTCACTACTAAATATTAGTACTACATATATACACGTTTACGATTTACGCATTAATGTAAATTATTTGTGTTTTTTCTTTAAAAAAATATAAAAGATAATATTTTTATGCCAAATGCCGCTTTTGTTGGACGTAAAATTTGCCGCTCTAGGCTACAAACTACTTTGCCTACTTAGAAATCCAGCCCTGCTTATTGGCAGTTTAAAACGAGTATTTTAATAGTTTCGAACAGCTGAATTTGCTATTTGGCTCCATTCCCGGCCCGATTCATGGTCGAAAGGAGTTTGTGGAAGGCGTATAAGCAAACAAAAGAGTATCGTTTTAGAATGTCGCGATTGTTCATCCATCCCCATCAAGGCAATGATAAACAGATAACTAAATATAAACTTGGCGCCAAAACTCAACCAACAGAAGGTGTAGAATCTGTAGCAGTTTCATTGTCATTTGTCTTCAAGGTAGTTAGTCTAGATTCGTCCAGTTGCAAATTTTAAGGTGAAATTCTAGAATCTTGATCATTCTTTTGTTTATGCTTTAACTTGTGTTATATGTTAAGAGGGAATGTCATTCCAATAGAGCTAATGCATTAGTTTTGAAATCACAAATTCTGCACAAGTATATTGCTTTGCCATGTTAGTAATTTTCCACCAGGTACGGAAATCAATATAACATCGAAATAAAAAATAAATAAAACGTAAATGTTATATCTAGTTATTTAATTATATATTTTTGAAGGTTTAAAATTATAAAATATACATCAGAGGGCGATACAATTAAAAAACTTTATTAATTAATAATCAAATAACCGGATGTTATTTTTTAAAATTTTGTTTTAAATTGATGTTATGATAATTCCCATACCTGGCAAAAAAAAGGGATAACATGGTAAAGCAATTCTTTTGAAGTTGTGATTTCAAAACTTATGCATTATCTCTATTGATGGACTGTCATAGAGATAATGCATGCTCTTAACAGCTATTTCAAAAAGATAACAAACCGAAAATTTTAGATTGAAATCTTCTGACCTAGGAAATAGTAGATCTTTGCCGAATTCAAACATATTGCTAATAAATCTAAGTTCTTGTTTTAAAAATCATTCATCATTTAACATTAATTTGTGTTATGTGTTAACAACTATTTAAAAAGGTTCGCTTTTTGTTCGTCTACAGCGATTTTTCATGTAATTCCAATATGAAACAATTTTATTGCATGGGTAATAAGTTGTAATTAGTAATTACACTTATACACAGTGTTGATTAAATGATTAAAGAACATAGTGTAATTATCAATATCAGCAAATTATCATAAATTGTAATAAGCGTCACTTAATTACTACCAATTAAGTAATTTATATTTACAGATAATTAATTAATTTATTAAATTAATTACTACATACAACATTACATTTGACAATCCTTGCTACGCTACTGACGAAATAGATTAAAACTTCCTAACCTTCGTTTGCAGAAACTAACAAATGTTTACTTATGAATAGAAATATTCGAACTCAGTCTCAAAAATAAATACGAATATTTACATTTCATTTCCTTTTGGACGAAGTTTGTCGTGTAAGTGATAAAAGAAAAAAACTAAATTACTTTCATGTTTCCGAGTCTTTTCGCCCTGTCGGGCACCAGCAATTTCTTTATTAAATCTCTGGAAGAGAAATAAGGGCCATTAACTTTGGATAAGCAAATTTCAAGCTGATAAGAAACGTGGACATTTTAATTGCTTACTAAAAAGCAAGCATGCCTTTTGTTCGTCGATAATGGTCGCTCGTAAATACATAGAAAAGGTCCATGGAGGTTAAACTAGATGGGAAAAGTTTAGCAAAATAAAGTGAAGCCATTTGAAGGCAGCCATGTTTGATATTATGCGCCCTAATAAAGCGATGCCTGTGCATCTTCGGATCAGAGTGACGTAAAACTTATAGGTTAAGCCTTGGTTTCCTCGGAGTCCGTCGCCAGAAAAATGCGACCGCTATTATACGTGGATGACGTCACTCTACCGGCCACCGCATCATCGGAACGTTACGTTGACACGAAACTGGAAACCTAGCGAACTCATTCAACTAACTCTGTTGTTGTTTTGGTTTTCGTCTTTGCATGTCAAAAATGGAAAATTTAGGCTCTTCGTGATTTCTCACAAAATCAATTAGCATTTCTTTCTCGGCAAGCGTAAAACAACTCTCGCCTACCGTCATTTCCTCAAATTTTGAATTTTTGGCAGGCACACCCCGCAACAGACAACAGCAAAAAACGTTGTCATCAGGATTTCCCTAACGCACTCAACAGCATCTCAATCTGGCGGTCGTGTTGAGTTGTCCGGCAACGCTCCCGAGGAAACCACTCTAGCGTAATCAATGTCAGTAGTTTGTAAGACGTCACTCACCGCATTTGTCTGACCGCTTAAATCTGTTGACGGACTCCGAGGAAACCGAGGCTTTATATACATAGTCAGCTATTAAACTAAACTCCTCGGCTCAACAACCCATTACTGGGCCAAGGCCTGTCGTGCCCATTTCAGGTTTCGTGACCAAAGGGCTCTGGGGCGCTAGGCATATGACCCGGTAAGGTGGTCAGCTTCACGTGGACCGGCAGTGTTTAGTTCCCAAGTATGCTTGGAACCCATTATATCTACCAACACTCAAGGGGGGGATGAAAGGATGGGCCAATCTCGCCCAATCCGGGATTCGATCCTCGGACCTGTGGCGTGGTAATGCGAAGCACTACCACCAAGCCATTGGGCCTCCAGCTATTACGTTAGTTTAAATTATCATCGCACTAGAGCTACATGAGTGTTACTGGCGACGGGCGTTCTAATTTAGAACCGCGGTCAAGTGAATGCTACTTTTAGGAGGGACATCGTCAACGGCTTTGGGACTTTGGAGCATATTTAACATACGCTCCCTTTACACAGGGTATTATTCGTAGGATACTTTTTGGTTTTGGCTAAGTCGAACGAGAAAGCGTGGTAGTGGTGCTGCCTTCAACCGTGCCACATGAGTTATCAATGAACTATTAAGGGGTCATAGGAGATTATTTTTAAAAAATTTTTTAATCGAAATTTTTTTTTTTTATTTTTTAGAAAAAAGTTCTTAAAATAATTTCTAATTAAAATTGAGCTGAGAATTTTGGTATAAAGTCCTAGTTTGTACATATTTGTACAATATAAAGTCATTTTCCTGGTCATTTTTTCAAGTTTGACCTCAAAATTTGCCGCGCAAGCCTAATCCCAATGTGTTCAAATAGCTTTATGTTTAATATCATTTATTTTAGTTCTGGCTAAAGTTTCATAAATTTTAAAATTTGTTCGATAATAAATAAATCTTGTAGAATTACATATAAAAAAATTATACTTATATACTGAGTAGTTCAAAAATGACATGAAAGATCAAACTATGCTTTGTAGTACCTTCTTAGCACATTTTTAAGACTCCTACGACCCCTTAACATGCGGCACCACTACCACTCTAGCGCCAAATTGCTCGCTAAGTGGTATGTTGGGTGGCATAAAAGACGCGAACATAACTTCACTTGGCGAACTAGTAGTTTTTGCATTGATTTTTTCCATGTACACTTTTTGCCAACCTAAGTTGGGTAAATAGAAATATGCTATGGAGAAGATCTTCCGCGCATGTAAAGAGTTCTATAAATTATTTGTGAATCCATCCAGAAAACATGTTTAAAACATTACTTTCATTTAAGGACTAAGAGATTTGAATATTATTCGAGAAAATTTGGCAATTTTATCAGAATGAAAAGTATATTGTGGTTAAATTGTATTTAGATCATTTTGTATGTAAATATTACTTTACAAGAGTTTCCAACTAACGGACCAATCGCGATTTCCCTCTTCCTTTTTACTTTTTGTTTTTACCCAAGTTAGGTTGGTAAGGAGTGTAGTAATAACTCCGTCTTATTTTACCTTCATGAAAAAGGGCAAACCCTCAACTTAGCGAGTTAAGTGCTTTTGTTATAAAAACGTAACATAAAGTATAAATACTACTAATAAAAAATACAACTTAAGTTAGTCTAAATAAGCTATGTTGCAGTAAATGAGAATATTTTAACTATGTTAATAAAAAAAGTTTAACTCTTGATATATTTTTAATTATTAAGTGTTAAGGACTTTCCACTTTAAAATTTTATGACTTGAACAATAGTAAAAGTCAGAATATAAAATTTAGCATTAAAAAAACTGCAAACTTATAGAAAATTATCTTCTAAGACTATATTAGCAGCTCAAAGTACACAGAAAATTGAAACTGAAAGTTGTAAAATATGAATGTTTTTATGAATGAATTTATTTATTGATGGCTAAAAGGCGAACATTTGAAAACTATCCAAAAATTACTTACTTTGCTATTGGATCTATATGTTTGGGCCAATCAATTTTTCCAGCTAGTATTTTTTCATAAATTGCAAACGGATTGGTGTCGAAAAAGGGGGGAAACCTAAAATAAAATAATAATATTCCCATTAGACTTAACTTACGTTGATTTTTGTTTAATGAATAGTAGAAATATAAGCGGCTCGGTGGCTACAAGGTTAAACGTTTTCGCCTCGTAAGCCCAAGACCGCGGGTTCAAGCCTCGGCTGAGTCGTCGGATTTTCGGGATGGGAAAATCTTGGGCACGCATATGTCATATGATTTTGTGGCATGTAAAAGATCCCTGGAGGGCCAATTTGGCTTGGGTTCTCTCGGCAAAATTATATCTCGGCATACTTTAACATCCACAGAGAGCTCAGATTCATTGTAATCTGCTCGCCCAAATTGGTAACGAGAGTCGCCTAGATGGTGCCACAAAAAATGGCTCTCAGTTCTGTGGGATTTGCCGAGTCTGAAAGGCTTGACCGTTAATGTTGCAGCTCCATTAAAGAGAAAATAATAGAAATATACATACTATATAACCTTCTAATAGCGTCATTCAAAGTACCACAAACGTTATAAACGAAGTCGAGTGTCTTAAAGTGTAGGAAATCATGTAAAATACGTACTATAGACTCATATCATTAATCAATGTTATAAAATAACATACATTAAATAAGTTTAACCAGATTTTTTTTAATTTTGCGTCTTTTTCGCATTATTTGGCGAATATTAAAAATTTTATGTAATGAAAAGATTTTTTTAAAATTCTTCAAGAAAGAATCTTGGATAGAATACCTATCATACAAATGCTACATCATATGCTTGGACCCATCATATAAATGTATATTTTAGAGTATAACCAGGGAGTTAATTTAAATGAGTTTTCCTTGATAGAAAATATACCTCAAGATAATTTTTAAAGTTTATTTCAGACAGAAAATATAAATTATTTTTAATATTTATCCTTCTATGTGAAGCTTCATCTTTTTTATGTATGAAATCTCAATTGTATAGGCAGCATAAACTCGATAACTCACATATAAATTTCAAAGGTATCGATCGCAATACATTTCCATATAAGGTTTATTGAACTTATGGAAAACTTATGGAGTGTGTTAGTTAAGTTAAGAATAGTATGAGGAATGTTATTTACCTGGTCAGCATTTCATAAACATTAACTCATTTTTAAAAATTTTCTTACAAGATAAAGCTTCAGTTTATTTTTCATACATGAAAGGCCAATTGAAGAGCTTAGTCGAAAAAGTGACATTTTCAAAAAAAAATTGAGATTTTTGTGTCAATGAATATGATATTCCCTTTTTTTATATATAAAGATAACAAGATATCCACTTTTCATAAACTTTCAGTTAATTATATTTTTTTTACATTTTATAAGTACCGTTTTTGACGTATCTAAGCGCAAACGAAAAACTTTAATGCTCACTTCCTCGTTTTCACTTTTTTTTCACTTAAGGTAGGCGAATACCCAAAATTCTAAACTTTTTACTATTACTTTAATCTTTTCCAAATTTGGCATAGTGATTTCAAATATAATGAACAATGCTTTTTGGGCATTTTTTTTTATTGAAATATAATTGATTTATTTTAAACGGTGTTTTTCAACTAAAAAAAGGGGGTTATGCCAACACTTCTAGCATAAAAAGTTTTACATTAATTTACCTGAAATTTTTCACAGATGCTATTTCAATATATATCTGTGCCATGACCTCTAACATCTGGTGTAAGTATACAAGTTTTTTTAAAAAAAATTCCAAGTGTAAGTTAATCGAAAAAAATCCTTTTTTTGTGGTTAATTTATAACATTTTTCTTAATAACTTTTTTTCTTGTAATTTTTATGTAACTCTAGGTTTTTGAATTATTGTCGCACTAGAGCTACACGAGGGCTATTGGCGACGGGCGTCGTATTTTAGAACCAGCCAACACCTGAATAGGCCCCCAACGCAACCGTTAGTATGTAACTCTAGAGGGTCATTGCATGTATCAGTTCAAAACGAAGAATTTAACACATAATAAATGTTCATAGGATGAAAATTCAATGTGGTAGACTTGTTGGCGTAAACCTCTTTTTTAGTAGAAAAACACCGTTTAAAATAAATAAATTATATTTAAATAAAAACAAAAGCCTAAATAGTATCTATCATATTTGAAATCACTATGCCAAATTTGGAAATGATTAAAGCAATAGTAAAAATTTTAGAATTTTGGGTATTTGCCTACCTTAATAAGTTCTTCCCCTAAGCTCTTCAATTGTATAAAGTAGAAACGCCAATTGTAATAAAGTAGAAACTATGACTTATCTTTAAATATCAATAGCACCGGTCGCATTTATTTAGGGAGTTCATTGAACTTTTGGAAAATATTGTACTAGTCAAGTGTAGAATACAGGGTGTCCTAAAAGAATATCCGAGTTTTAAATTGTAATAGTGTCAGCTGTAATCGTTCGACAGTTGTGGTTGAAGGTGACGAATAAGGAATAACTCCATCAGTTTCAGATAAGCGCATGCGCTTGTACCGCTACATCCTTTTCACAGTTGCAGTGTCATCTATTCATTACTTGCTTCCATTACTGCAGACAATATGAGAAGAATTGCATTTTCGTTTGGATGTGTGCCGTGTCACCAAAGGCGCACACATTGAGCACTAATAGAAAAACTAGGTTAGTTTTCCTTCAATTTCATGTATGATTTGTTATATTTACACTGTAAATAATAACACTTTCATTTTTGACGATTCATGAAACCTCAAGCCTCATTTCGTTAATTTTGAGTATTGTTTCGTCAAACTATCACGTGACTTTTGAGTAAACGCGAATCCTCACTTTTACGATCGTGATTTGACGATTCTGTATCTTGATTTTGAGGAAACTGAATCTCATTGTTGTACTCACATGCTCAAAAAAGACGAAATATTTCTTTAGATTAGACGACATTCAAATCCTCATAAAAATGGCGATTCAAATTTCCTCACTTTGAGGAAACGAAAATTCGGAGCATTTGCCAGTAATGGAATCGCCAAAATTAAGGAAAATTTCGTCGTTTTTGAGCATTCATTTTTAAGAGTGTAGTATAAAATAAACTCCTGCAATATACCATTAAAACTCGAACATTTTCTTACGGACACCCTGTATTTTGGGGTATGTTACTTACCCGGCCAGCATTTCATAAATGAGGATTCCCAGTGCCCACCAGTCGACCGCTTTGTTGTGGCCTTTGCTTTGGATGATTTCTGGAGCGAGATATTCAGGCGTCCCGCAAAGAGTCCAGGTTCTAAAAGTATTTTTTAAAAAAACCTGTGTACTTCATAAATTAATTTAGGTTTTATATTAAGGGCTTGCAGGGAACTAAATTCAGCTTCTAAAATTTCAATTGTTTGGTCAGATCTAAACTGGAATATGCGTGTATAGTTTGGGATCCCCACTATGATTTTTATACTAAAATGATTGAAAAAATTCAGAATATTTTCTTAAGACACCTGTTTTTCACGGAAAATGGCTATTGTAACACTTACATGTCAACAAATATTTTGAGAGAAAATTTTAAAATTCAAAAGCTGCAATCAAGGCGTAAATTTTTGTTAATGCTATTTTTTCATAAACTTTTAAATAAGGGCATAGACAGTAATACTTTAACCCAGGGTATTTTTGTAAGGGTTCCTAGACAGTCTGCTAGAAATAAAGCTTTAAAATTTTGTGGACTTAATATAAGAACTGTTACTGATGAAAATTTTTATTTAAATAAATTTTGCTCATTTTATAATTTGTATACAGATCATTTGGATATTTTTTTAATGTCTTTTCCAGTCTTTAAGAGAGTTTGCATGTCCTTAATTTTTTAGTTTTTATTGTATGCATTGTTTATTGTGTTCTTTTGCTGGTTGTGTTGTATATTCTTGTTTATATCGGGCAATGTAATGGGACCGAAAGGTCTGTTTTGTCTCAAATAAATAAATACATCACTAAATATAAATTAAGAGAAAAATCAATTCAAACGAAGCACCTTCTTTGCAATTTAATGCAGATAGATCCACCACAAAAACCATTGTCGGACTAAGATTTAATCACCACAGAGGCATGAAAATATACAAAGAGGGCAGGAAGGTCATAGAAACTGCGACAACTGCCCAGATACCAACAACAACAACCAGATGACAACAGCTTACACCAAACCACATTTTTGAATGCCCGGCAAATGAGTGCCAATTTGAGAGACATTGGAGTTCTGCTATCATTAATAGATCTTTATGACAGTAATTTCCAAAAAATTGCAGACGCGGTTATCAAAACACATGATTTCATTTAGCTTTAACATTCACATTTCGGCAACGTCATAGGTAGACAAAAAAAAAGCATGACTAGTAAGTTTAAAAAAGCATTTAAAGTTTGGGTCGGGCTAACAACTAACTAAATATACAAACAAGATTATTAACAGCTTTCATCAAAATTAAACAAAAAGTTACGTAACCTGATACTTTAAAAATTCACTCACTTGTCATGGAGCCTCTTCGCGAATCCGAAATCTGTGATTTTGAGGTGCCCATCTCTGTCCAGCAACAAGTTCTCGGGTTTCAGATCCCTGTACGCGATGCTGAGCCTGTGCAGGTAGTCAAGTGCCAGCACTATTTCTGCAGCGTAGAACATGCTGGTTGAGCTGGAGAAGCGACCGGCGTTGCGGAGGTATGTGAACAATTCACCACCACAGGCATATTCGAACAGCATGTACAGGCAGCAGTCGTCGTGGTGGGTCCATAGTCTACAAAAAAAAAAGACTAGATTAAGTCGAGTTAGTTGTGCAAAAGCTTAGTGCCATTTAGCAATATACACTTTAATCCAGCTTATTACTTTAAACTATTGCTGATGTTTGGCAATAAACTGTAATCTATTGAAGGCTATAGCGATGTTTTAGAAAAAGTAGTAATCTGTTTAAAGAAAATAATGATTTAATGTTGGTTGGTATACATATATTTTCAGGCTTGTGTGCTTGCTCAGAGAGCCGCTTATAAACCGTAGTCAAGTAAGACAGTCACAACACACACACACACTCCCACTCACATGCACAAATATACGCGACAGATGCTGCTTCATCAGAAGCTAAAGCATCTATCACGCGCCACCTCCACAATTTAGACATGTTCCTGAAGGGGAGGGAAATAGTCTTCAGGAACCTGTACCCGTGGGAAACTGCGCAATGACCGCCCACAAGACTTTCGGACCCAACAGATTTAACGAGCACGTACTCCGCATATACTCGGTGAGTTTTCAGCGACCAGGACTCGATTGCGGAACCTTCCGATCCGTAGATTGAGACACTGATCACAGGGCGTCTCACAGCCCTACGATTTAATGTTCCACACAGTAAAAAAGACACAATTTATCCAAATTCAATGCATCGTCTTCAATGCTAAGCCTATGGCTATGCCACGATTAAAAAAAAAATTATGTACCGGGGCGAAAATATTAAAAAAAATATTTTTTACCGTAATGCATGGCCATCAAAGTATAATTTTTTGGAGCAAAATAAAAAAAAAGAAAATATATAATTTTTATAAAAAAAATACAGATAGGTTTTTAAATTTATTAGTATTTTGGCCAACCAAGTGTGATACGAACCATCACCGAAGTCACCGAAACCTCGTAAACGGCAAGTACTTCAAAACCGGTGCAAACGTACTAAAAGACATTTCAAATTCTACAACCCAAGTCAATAACTTTTGATTAGGTGAGAATTTTAAGTCAAAAATTTGGTTAAATAATTTATTAAACTTTTACAGGTAGAAATAAAAATATTTATGAGATCAGCGTGCTCCAAGAAAGTTTAAAGACCCTCGAGTCTCATATTACTTGAAACCGAGATAAAACTTTCAACATAAAACTAACTTTTGGCATAAAATCTTTGAAGTATTGCAAAATTATTAATTATATAGCACATCCACGTGTCGCAATAACGTGCGAACTTTTGGAAAAATAAAAGTTCTGTAAAGGTTGTTTTTCCTTTAGCTTAGTTATCATTGCGAAACAAACCTTAAGGGTTTGAATATTAGTTCGCGAATGTTATTTTAGAAGCATGAGTTTTGGTTATTTTATTTCTATAAAATTGGAATTATTTTCTTAGATTACATATTTGTATAATTATATATTTGTATTACATATACGGGGGAAATCGAAAAGAATCGTGTCTTTAGTGTTTTCGATGATGGGTATTTTTGTAGATGTTATTTAAATAACGTTTGAAATATGTAATTGGTATTATTCTTTGATTTTTTCGCTTTAATTCATTTTAATTTCACCCTTGAATATTTTTTTATAACATGGAAGTTTGGATTCTTTTGCCACACAAATAAGAAACATTTTTACTAAGCAATTTTTCGCAATAATTTTACACATTTGTAAAGATTTTTTTAAAACGTTCTGTATAGGTTTAGAAATATGTAATTAACCTATTTTAACTTTAAGTTCCATGCTTATAAGTTATAAAAACAAATCTTAAATTAAGCAAAAAATCGGTTACTTCTGAATCTGTCTTGGATGAGTAACTTTATTTCATGCACTCATTTTTAATAAATCATAGTACTTTCATTTTTTTAGTGATTAAATATCTAACCGATCTCAATTCGCAGATCTGTACAGTTTCCTGTAAATTACCTCAAATTGAATGACAGAAATCAAAGTGAAACGATTCCAAACCTAAAAAGATCTTCGCAGAAACACCGCCATTAACTTTCCTTGGAACTCAAAACCGAAATGAGAAATGCGGAGCTTTCAACCCTCTTTCTAACACGAGCTCGCCGGAGAAAAAGCAGTCATTAATAATTCTTTGACTGACGACAGAAGTAACATACTCTGATGCTAGTTTGCTTGTTTTTCTCCGAGATTAGATCATGGTTGCAGAGATGCGAGGAGATGATATAACTAGGTTTTGACACTGTACAGAAGTTGAAAATGTTTCTTATTTTAAAATTTTTTTAAACGTCCCTTTTGAATTATTATCAAACATAAGAAATATACACCAAATTTCGATTAGATGAAATGAAAAAAAAAGTATTGTTAATGTCTGTGCTTTACTAACAACCTGACATGAAAAGTTAAATTTACTTTCCACGCGTTTAGTTAAGGGGAGCGATACATGCACACTCTCAAAACAAACGAGTGGTTTTAACTCAGTATGAGTTAATATTCACTCTTTTCCGGTGTTGGAAATGCACTTCTCCTACAGGAGTGGATTTCACTCCTTTTTTTGAGAGTGTAACCGCCTGAATGTTGACCGTGTTTCAGAGTCTTATTTAAAAAGGGAAGAATAAGTTAATGTTTTTGAAATTCAGTATGTTTATTCCTTATATATTAAAATACAAGAATCAGATTTTTTGCATTGATTTTTCAAAATGGCCGCCGTAGTAACTAATCTCCTGAGACCCTTGCGATAAAAGAGACCAATCGGCGCTCAGCTTCGTTTCTAGTACAGTGAACGGAAATCAAAAATTTTGATTCGAATATAATCATGAAACAATTATCTTCTAGTTAAACCAATAATTTTTTTAAAAAAAGTCGAAAAATCATAAATAGGCACGATTTAGAAAAAATAAGTTCGATTTTTACACTTTCTTCAATGATTTTGTGGTAAAAAACGGTATTAAAAAATGGCATTTTTGAGGTTCAACTAGAAGCTAATATGATAGAGAAGACACATGCTAAATGTCGTAAAAATTCGTTAAAAAATTTGAGTTATCTTGCACTCCAATTTAAAAAAAAGCAGTTTTGAGATAAATATGTTTAAAGTTTTGGCACACAGATACTGTATGATTACAGTGGCTTACCAATAATGGGGTTTTAATTGATGAATAATGAGATTTTCATTCAAAAAATATACAGGTATATTTGTGAGATGTCATTTTAACTATTTATGAAATAAAAAACCAAGGTGGTTTTTGACAGTATCGCCTCCGTTAAATGAAGGTATTAAACTATAAAGTTTGTTATTAGCTTAAAGATATATTTTTAAGTCATGTAAAAATGTGTTTTACAGTTTCCAAAAGTTTTTTTTCAATGCTATTTATTAATGTTTACTACGGCTATCACCTCATTTTGAATGAACTCTAGTTCAGTTACAATTAATGCTCTTTTAATCTGAGCCCGTTGTTAAGAAGACCGATTTATCACTTAAGTTAATTTGTTCACTTGATTTATATCTTTAGGTGGTCAAGTCGTGTACGAGGGCACAATTTTAGCATGTCATCTTTTCCGGTCTAGTGCGCGTTTCCTTTACGCTTCTCTAACTGTGACGCCATCAGGCCAATTTAGATGCAATTTTCTTATCTTTCGCCGCCGAGCGATTTATTTGGATTATATATTAATTTAAAACACTTTTAAAATGTATTTAATTTAAAGTGTGTGGTCTGTTTTTTAGTTATTTGGATAGTTTTAATCTTTTAAATGTATGAAAGTTGCGCTTGTCGAGTTATCTAAGAACTTCCAATCCAAGATACTTTAATCGGAGAAAAGTTCATGTATGGTGATATTCTGAGTTTATACAGTTTAAAAACAATAATGATCAAAAACAATCTGCTTTTAATCCTTATAGAAGGTCTTCAATTTCGTACAATGAACTTACTATTTGAATGAAACTGTCTAATGTAGACATTTCTTTTTAAAGGATTTTTTTAAACTATTCACATTAATAAGGCATGATTATGATATGCAATGATTCTTAGTATTTTTGCAATGCATTTCATGTCAAAAAGAAAATGAAGCAATAAAAATTAACTTAAAAACGTTTACATAAAGTCTTTACTAAAAGTTTTTTTTTACAAAAATGCATGTTAGTTGATCAAATATTTTAAAAAAAACCAGTACAGAAGTTTTTTTTTTAAAGAAAAAAAAAGAATTGACGAAGTTAGCTATTGAATTAAAGCAATTGTGAAGTGTATTTGAATTATTTTAAACTTAAATGGGAAATGTTAAGCTAGGGCATAGTTAACAGATACTTTCAAAAGTTACCTTATGACAAATTTAATATAATTGAGGTACACAATATTTTATTAGTACAGTCATTAGACCAAGATAAAAGCTTTTAGTTACATTAACTGTGTTAATGCAATTAAAAATATAAATATTGACCAATTGCAACACACATTACATTATGTAATATTCGATAATTACAGAAGCCACCACGGAATCAAATGCTTAATCTTTTTTCGTTCTTCGACCTTTCCTTACAACAAAAGAGTTATGAAACAGGAAGTCGCAATGAAGCGTTAATTAACCTTAAGAAAATCGGGCGCGTGGACCTGAGATTTGGTTGGATGCCTTTTTTTTCAACATGCTGCAATGAGTTTATGTGTGAAGTATTTCGAGGATCGAGATTCAATAATGAGAATCATCTTGTTATAGAATGTAAATATAGATTATGTCACTAGAGGCTAATTACATGCTAAATTGCCATTTATGTAGTATAATTCACGTGTGTACAAAGTTATTATCACTACAATTTTTAACTTTAAATGAAAAAAAAAACTAGCTGAAGAGCTGATCTACACTTATTGCAACTCAATAATGTGAAGGTTAGGTTAGGTTTGAATTATTGTCGCACTAGAGCTACACGAGGGCTATTGGCGACGGGCGTCGTATTCTAGAACCACAGTCAAGTGGCGAGCCAACACCTGAATAGGCACCCAACGCAACCGTTAAGGGCGACATCGTACGCAGCGCTAGAACTTCGAAGGATGTTTAACATGAACTCCCTTATACAAACTATTATCGCATTAAATTTTTAGCTGCACAGGCTGTTTATAGGCCGGCAGCTATTTTGGCGATGCCCGAACCCGAACCTGGGACCTTTCGCATGCTAGGCAAGTGCCTGACCGACTGGGCTCCCCAGCCCCAAATAATGTAAAGGGCTTTAAATCTTTAAATATTTTGAATTATATATTTAAAATTAAAACGCTTTTTAAATAGCGACTAACTCTACAGTTGTATAGAATTATTCAGGAGCGGTGTGTTTGAGTTTTTAGCTTTATCTGGATAACGTAAAGTCAATGTAGTTTTGTAGAATGTATTCCAACTACCCACGCATTTATCAAAAGGTAACTCAAAGTGAAGATTAAGTGGCTTCGGCTTATTAACTACAATATTTGTTATAATCTAAATGTCATACAATCTAGTGTGACAAAAAACATGTAAAACAGTAACTTATTTTAGAGTGTACCATTTTACTTTCTAATATATTTTTATTTTAGTCTTTTTTAAGAAAATTAAAATCTTAAAGCATTTTTTAAAAACATTTGACACTTTAATGAAAAATGAAGAGATACATAGTTTGGAATAGATAGCTAAACCCACCAAATTAGATATGTAAACACTAGGGGGGGGGGAGAGTGCGCAAGACGAAAGGGGAAGATGCATCGGCTTCGGCTGTTTTTACGATGCATGGCCCGAAACTCAAGACCGATGCCAACAGTTGAAAAATAAGCTAGTTTCCGTGGGACTGCTCCAGGGCATCACGTAGCTCTAGCGCTAAGCTACGATCTCTATCAAAGCCACGGGACGCAACCTGAAGCAGCCCCGGCACAAAACAAGCAACACCGCCACACTTAATTTCAGCGTTTCTGATTGGCTGATGCCGCGTAAGTCACGTGGCTTTCAAGCTTCCGACAATTGCAATTTTATATTATATGGAGAAATATACTACTCCACTCACAGTTCAATGATGAAAGGATGCTGGACTTGGACTAGAAGCGACTTTTCGTTCTTGACGTGGTCCACCTGCTTGAGTTGGATGACGTCAGAGATCTCCAGTATCTTCATTGCGTAGTACCGGCTGTCCTTTTTCCTGCGACATAGGACAACGCGACCGAACGAACCTGTACCTAAAAATAAAAAAAGGAAGAGTTGAGAGAACTGGAGTTTTGGAAATGCTGCTGACTTTTTTTAAATCTACATTATAACTATAAACGTTTTTACTCTAAAAGTGTATTAAACAACCTGTGCTAAACCAGGTTACATTTAACAACCTGTGCTAAACCAAGTTACATTTAACAACCTGTGCTAAACCAAGTTACATTTAGCAACATGTGCTAAACCGAGTTACATTTAACAACCTGTGCTAAACCAAGTTACATTTAAACAACCTGTGCTACACCAAGTTACAATTAAACAACCTGTGCTAAACCAAGTTACAATTAAACAACCTGTGCTAAACCAAGTTACATTTAACAACCTGTGCTAAACAAAGTGTTTGGTCAACATTGACGTTTTGTTAATGCTTTGCATCGTTGAAATTAAGTAGAATCGAAACTGATAAAGCCTATAATAAACAGCAGAAATAAAAACAAGTTTTACGTCGATAATTCTAAAATAGAACAGCAGACGAAAAACCCCGCTAATTTTTAGAGTGAAATCAAAACAATCAATGATGTCTCTCAGGAAGTGCAAAAATGTAAACAAGAGAGTTACATCATCTGAAACAACACCATTAACCATTTTCAAGGTCCTTGAATCAAATGAATTGTCCAAATTCAAAATCAATACTTGAAAATTCTTCTTTATCCTGGATATTTTTTCATTCAATAATATAAGTGAAAGCATCAAGCGGTTAGAAGTTAAAATTATTCCCGACCTTTTTTTTCTTTAAAATAATTAATAAATGGCTTTGTAAATAATTATTTTTTCATACATTCTTAAAAGGAGAGTTATCCAAAATTGGTTAGATTAACACTATTTGTATAAAAGTTAAATGACTTTTACACCAAAATACATTTAACTTAAATATTTATTCACAATCTGAATTTATTTTTGGATAAAAAAAAATTAAATTACAAAATGTAAAATTTTTTATTAGTACCGCTCTCAAATATAAACTGAAATAGACAGAAAATATACGTACATAATACACAAATTTTAAAAGGTGATTACTATTACATTACTTCAAAATCTAAGCCATCTCAGTTACGTAGATAAAGAAAACAAAGTCCATTTCCAAGCATAAACCAGAAAAGTAGAACATTTCAATTGATTTAGAACGGAAAAAAGACAAATCGTCGATTTGGTGCATACAAAGTCTGCCAAAGTACAATGATTCAAAAGATGAAATTATTTTGTCTTTGGAAAACAGCCAGCGCATAAGTAATAGTGCTCATAAAAAATTGCACAGAAATGTTTCTGTTAAGGGGGAATGGGCACGCTGGACCGGGGGTCTCCAAACTCAAGTGTCTCAGGATTAATTCAATTTGAAAAACTATTTTATTTGCCACATTTCTTCGGCTGTAATGAATATTTTTTACAAGAGGAATTTTTATGTGATAAATGTACCTGACTTACAAGTACATTTACATATCTTCTCACTTTTTGAAATTGGTTCCCATATTTTTTTTTTAAATTTCAATAAATAATTTTACACCAAATAGTCGAAGCAATTTCAAAAAGTGAGAAGATGGAGACCTGTAAGTTATCTACATTTGTTATTAAAAAAACCGATTGTAAAAATATTCACTACTGCCGGAGAAATGTGGCAGAAAAATAAATTTTTCGCTATTAGATTAGCACTAAGGCACTTGAGTTTGGAGACCCACCGTCCAAAGCACTCATTCCCCCTTAAGAAAAAAGCAGTCAACGAAAAAACCTTATGTTTTGCATAATTGCAAAAAACGGACTAATTAATCTTTATGTTAATGTCTGATAGGTCATTAACTTTTTTCTTATGAATCATAAAAAAAATTAGGCAATATAGGCAAAAGAATATTAGCATGCCAGAAAATTTTTTGGAACAATGTATAGTTCAAAAGAAGCAATGAGTAACATTTAAGTCATACTTGCAACTTTCTTTGTGTAATGACCTTGGGAATATCTATTATTAGCCTTAATTACTTTATTTTTTTGCAACTTTGACATTTTTAATTATACTGCTTTATGTCCAATTTCGATGAAAAAATTCAACATCATTTTATTCTGTATTCTACATATTTGTTTCGTTAAGGAGTATAAAATTTTTCAAAATATGCAAAGGTGATAAATTTCTTAGTTTTAAAAAAGTCTTAAAATCTCCACATAATAAAATTCATTTTCTTACTAAATTTTTTAAAATTTTCAAGTAGGAGCCTTCTCGATTTCGTAAAATTTGTCTAGCAGAAAATTTTGAAACTTTTAGTTGAATAATTGTTTGATAGGCTAAAACCGTAGTTAAGTTAATGTAGGTTTTAAAGTGAAAGGATTTTTTGTGATTATTTTACTAGTTGAAAATTATATTTATTTATTTAAAAAAATAAATAATTTATTTATTGATCCTAATTAATTCCTAATATTTATGATATAAACATGGATAATGATATAAAAATTAGTAGTTACATTTATTAAAGTTATATATTAGCTATAACGAAATCAGAGACAAAATATCTGTTTTTATTTTTACTAAGGTTATTTTGCTTTAAAATATTAGTTTCCCTTCTTGCACCAAAACCGTCATATTGTTTTGTCTGTTTATGCTCTCCAGCTTAGACTAAAATATCTTTTTAAACCAGTTTAGTTGAATTATGCAGCACCGAAAAAATATTTTTCTCCTAAAACTGCATGATTTAATAAGACGTTTTTCGGTAATGAAGTTGTGTTTTGTGTGATAAAGTTTTTTCTCGGAAAACTTGATGTTTTAGAAGAGTTATCAGCACAAAAAGTGTGTAAGGTGGTAACTTTGTTTAGTTGTTTTAGTTACAGGTAGTATATAATCTTGCAACCTAGATTTTTTTTTAAAACATCCCCACAAAAAATTAACATGTAGTTAGTTTTGAAATTGACCTGGTCCGATAGAAGAAGATCCAAATATCAGTTTTCAGCCTTTGATTACAGGTATCATTCATTTATTTCGATAAAACAGGAAGTTGAACAAAAGTAAATACGATATTAGAGTTCTTAAAATATTAATTTAACCTTTTTTTTCTCCAAACTTTTCAAAACATTCTTTTAGTAGTTAATTTAAAAGGTATTTTGCATTAAAACAATGTTAAAATAAACTGTTAATTACAAATAAGTGATGCAGCCTCTTTTTTTGCATTTATAGCACAAAAATCGTGTATTTTTTGAGCTTAAGCGTGTCTCTCAGTAACTATTAAACATAATTAAAAAAATATATATTCTTTGCAAAACATACTTTTTAGCATATATTTGTATGAAAAGTATGTTTAGATTAAGAAAGGATGGAGGAAGATTTTGCTCGGGTCTTAAGAAGATAAATGTGCATTACTTCGAATAAAGTTAGCTTTTATTTTTAGGACATAGTCTTCAATCGGCAATAATTCAGAAAAATATTTCTAGCTATATATAAGGCACAAATTTACATTGAGTTTTAATTGAACTCCATTTCAGAGTAGATCAAATCGTAGAATAAAAAAATCCACTAATAATTAACAGCAAGTTTGAAAAATAGAAATTATAACGAAACTATTTTTTTTAATTTGTACAAAAAAGTAGAATTTAAAAAAACTATGCGTACTAAACTTCCTTTATTTACTTCCTTAAAAATGTAGATCTATTTTTTTTAGCTGATATGTTATTTAAATATCAACTTTTATTCAAACTTTTATTACACAAGCCTTTAAAATTAGATATTCTAAAAAAAAGTCCGCTAAAATGTTTCCTAATAAAGAGCATCGATGCATGCAAGAACTGTAATGATATTGAAACATTTAGTATATAAATTGACAGGCCCAACAATTATTTGCGATTCATTGAAAACAGTTCGACGAATGTCATTAAATAAACAATTTTAGATATAATCACCCACTGATTCTTAGAAAATGACAAGAAGCCATTATCTTTCACTTTTCCAGCTAGAAACTTTGTTTCAAAGCTTCACAGAATGTCAGAACCAAGACAAGCTTTTCTTTACAGTCACTTAAGCAGAAACTATTTTGCTTAAAATGTCAGTACCACTATAGAACCATTTTCTTAAGTATAGCGTTGACGAATTTCCTGAATTTGGTTTAAAAAAAAAACGATTCCTTATTAAATCTAACAACTTTGCTCGAAATTATGCTGCTTGAACACTTTGAACCTTTATTTATAAATCAATGTGACGTATGAACAAAGCACCGAATGAAGGAAATGTGTAAATGAAAGCTAAAAGGAATGACGTTACCTGAAATGAGCCAATTGCCGATATTGAAAAATACAATTCTCAATAAAAATGTATTTAAAAATTAAGTAACTAATCATGACAATTCTTCTGAAAAGTGATTAATCGTAAAAAGAGAAACAAACAAAGAAAACAAACAATGGGCTTGTTTCAACACTTTGTCAAAGAAAACATAACAACCAATGAAATCGCAGTTTGAAGCGAGTGACGCTATCATAAGCCAATGAGCTTGTTTGAAAGTAGTAGGAAAGAAAAAAAAACCCAATGAAATCGCAGTATAAAGAACGTGACGTCTTAAGAAATATTCCCATTAGAGTACGAATGTTGCTAATATCTAAATTTGTGTAAACGCGTTTGAGTGCAAAGATAATTAACAATCAGTGCCGAATATAAAAATACATTATTGTATTTCGTTTTCACTTTCAGGAAATGCAAGGGAAAATGAATAATAATAATACACAAATAGGTATAATATACACAAAATAGGTATAATAATACACAACAAATGACATTATAATAAAAGTGGTACAGTTATGGGACTAAAAAAAACCGTTCCACCTATTATACAATTAACATGATAATAGAAAAGTTGCTTTTTTTTAAATTTCCTAAGCCTTACACACAAGATGGTCAATACAAAAATGTCACATTTAATGCTATACTGGGATGCATTCTAAACAGCCCGTTTGACCTTTTCCGAGTCCGGCCACTTTTATTCCCCCAGCTCATTAGAGCAGCAAACAACTAATTACTTTCCCGCCTAAAGAAATTTTGAAGGGTCCCCTCCGTGGCATCTCATTTCCTGACTCTTCCATTAAAGAACTTACGCCAAAAAGAATATTCTGACGCCAAAACTGTCATGAAATGATGGTTGTCAGTGCTGTGGTTATTTCAAAGGCTTGGGATTAGGATAGACTGAATATTAGTAATCATACATGGGGTGAATGTGAATATAACTATTTTTAGTAATTTTGGAGTGACGCATTGTTTGTAACGCATGTACTTGCAACATTTTTTTAGGTATTTCTTCTTCTAAAGAAATTTTGAAGGGTCCCTCCATGGCAGCTCATTTCCTGACTCTTCCATTAAAGAACTTACGCCAAAAAGAATATCCTGACGCCAAAAACTGTCATGAAATGATGGTTGTCAGTGCTGTGGGTGATTCGGGGGTGGTTATTTCGAAGGCTTGGGATTAGGATAGACAGAGAATTAGTAAATATAGATGGGGTAAATGTGAACATAACTATTTATAGTAATTGGAGTGACGCATTATTTGTAATGCATTTACTTGTAACAGTTACTTTTTAAAAAATACTTTTTCTCCTAAAGAAATTTTGAAGGGTCATCTCACTTCCTGACTCTTCCATTAAAGAACTTACGCCAAAAAGAATATTCTGACGCCAAAAACTGTCATGAAATGATATTTGTCAGCGCTGTGGGTTATTGCTAAGACTTGTGATTAGGATGGATTGAGCATTGGTAAACCTATGTGAATATAACCAATTACCGTAGTCACATATACGAGTTTGACGTGATAACTTGGCTAGTTTTCAAAACCAGATATCTTAGATAACTGACTCATTTTTGGATATTTATTAAAGTATTGAGATATGTTAAAGTCATTGAAACTTTTTTTACTTTCTCTCTTAAAAGATTTTTTCAATTATCCTCTTAGTGGCATCTCATTTTCTGATTCTTCCATTGAATAACTTTCGCCAAAAAGAATATTCTGACGCCAAAACTTTCATAAAAATGATAGTTATCAGCTGTGCGGGTAATTCTTATTTCTACGACTCATGATTAATATGGACTAAGCCAGTGGTTCACACCTTTTCTGTAACATCGCCCCATTCTTTAAGTTGACTAACACATATCGCCCCCCTTAATTTTTATAATTTGTCCAATTATAATTTGAGTTAAAGTGTAACTAATAAAGCAATTTTATAATTTATATGCAATACATTTACTACCATATATAAAAACAACCAAAGCAGCTTTATAAAGTTACTCTTAAATAAAATCGAAAAAAAAATATTTATTATTTTTCTATATTTATTTAGTTTTTTTCAAAGAATGAAAAGGAAATAATTAACTAGGATCTTTAAACTCAATTCAGAAAAATTTAAGAGGGTTCACTATAAAAATTAAAGAAAAAAAATGAATGTTGAAAACTTTTTTATTCATTTTTTCCCACTATTTTATATCAATTATTATTTTTTCAAGCTTACGCAAATCTTTGAGGCAAACATCCAATTGATTTCTTTGTTTGGTGAGAAGCTGGATAACAGAACTAACCTTTTTTTAACTAAATATATTGACGGAACAAGATGAGAAGTAGTTCAGTTTTTTACCACAGTTAAGGATCAGAGTAAATAAGTTTCACACAGGCTAACTAATAACCTCTCTGCTTAAAATGAGTTTCGCCTCACTGTCATACTTCAGATCTACAAACTCCGTCTGCAAAGAGTTATCAAGGTTATCCACAACCCAAAGTTTCAAAAGGGAATGGATCGACAATAGAATCATTAATTTCTAACTTGGTCAAATCTTGTAAGAATGCCATTTGAAACTTGTCACTGTGATAAAAAAAATTAGAATGGTTTTACTGTACTATGTACAGTATATTTTAATTTTCCTCCTTTAAATACTCATCGCCCCCTATCACCCCCAAACCATTTATTGCCCCCTTGATAACACAAATCGCCCATTTGTGGGCGATCGCCCCCAGGTTGGGAACCACTGGACTAAGTATTGGTAAATATAGATGGGGTAAATGTGAATATAACTGATTACAGCTCCCCCCCCCCCAGTTTCTTTTTAAATATAGTCAAAACCGACGATGCTTTTCATATATAATTTAATTTGTCATTTGACATGTTACTTCCAATTACATAATATGAAATATAAAGTAATAAAAGCATTACGCTGTGGTCGAAAATTCAAAATGGGGGTGTTGAAGTTTGTCCATGTTTTGTAGGGTGCCGATTCTATAAAGGTGGTGTTCAAACATTATTTCGTCTGTCATTCTGTCTGTCTGAAACCACTCTACAGTTGGAGCTAAAATAGCTACGGACTCAAAAAAGCTTTCTCCATATTTATTTTGAAAGTAAAAGTAAAACTTGAAAGAATGAAATTTATCTATTTTAACTGTAAAAAGCAATTTTAGTATAAATTAATACAGGAACATCAACGAATTTTGACCACTACTTAGAGATTAATCAAAGGAGAGGTCAAGAAAGATTCATTGGAAATTCACCCTCCATTTATGACAGATGTTTCAATTCAAATGAAACTATAATGAAACAAACATATTTGTCGGAATTCAAAACTCACAAAAAGTTAACCCTCTAATGCATACTGTTGCCGTTTGGCAACAAGTAACATAATCCACTTTATTCTATTAAAGTAGAGCTCTTTCTCGACAAATCTGTGTTTTTTCATCTTTTACATTACATTTTGAAGTTTTAGTTATTAATAATCCTCATAGCTGACAGTAGTAAAAGTATATTCAAAACTAAAGAGTGAGGTTATTAACCGTTGTGAAATTACGTTGTTGGCAGTATTCAAAGTATAATAATATTAGTACTAAATGCAAATAAATTGTTTTGAAAAAATAATTATGTTAAAAAGAGCTATTTTGAAATATATTTGGTAGTTTTCTAGTCATTATTATCAAAATTGGAATTGTGTAGTTGTTTTTTGTCAGATGGAACTTTTTTTTAAATTGAAATTATTTAAATTCTAAAGCAGTTCAATTTTTTTCGGTATTTTTCCCATAATGTATGAGTAATAAAGATACATATATATTTTTTTGGGGTGAAAATAAAAATTCGTGCATTAGAGGGTTAACCGTTCACATTAATTTTTACAGCAAACACTTGATATTGAAGTAAAATAAAAGCTTTTCATAAGACGTTAAAAAGGATTTCGAAAAGTGCAACTGACATGCACTTTAGTCAAATCCTAAGTCAGGTAATAAAACACCCACACGAGCTGCAATAGAGTACAAAATAACTTCATGTTTTAAGCGCCACCATGTCTAAAAGAGATTAGAGTTCGCCATTATTGTGATTTAAGGCGACAAAGGCTTAATTTACACCCAGGCTTCAGTCAAAACATCGCTAGAGCTAAACGCTCCGCAATTGCAAGGAACGAAAGACAACCTGGAAAAGAAATTATGTTTCTTGAACGCTATAAATACCCCAAAAAGAAAAGTGGGATCTTGTTAGAACGAATAGAGCTATACAAGGTATCCTTAACCCTTTCATTCCCAAAAATTTACTACACTACAGAAACATCTGATATTTACAAAATAAGCTTATTTTAGATCAAAAATAAGAGCTCCATAAGAAAAGAAATTCATTTTAATTGTTTATATGGTTTTTGAAATAATGCCAAAAATTTTTAACTTTTAAAACAACAAAATAAAAATATATGTATCACCTAAAAACACTTCGAGATATATATTTTAAGGTATCTGACCATATTATTAAAAAAAATTAAGTAATTATTTTAACCGAAATAGTTTAAATTTTGTTTTAAATATGTGGTACTAAAGTGAACTTTTCAAAAATCAGGTGAAACGCTTGTTAGCTATTTTCAAAATAAAAAAAAATAGTTCTGACTTCTATTGAGATTAATAATATTGAAAGTGATTATGCCAAACGGCATCCCTGAACTGAAAGGGCTAAAACGAATAGAACTATACAGGGTATCCGTAAAAGAATGTCCGAGTTTCAAATTGTAAGAGTATCAGCTGTAATCGTTCGACAGTTGTGGTTGAAAGTGACGAATAAAGAATAACGCCAACAGTTTCCGATAAGCGATACCCCACGATTTACCAACATTAAAAGGTAGAATTACACACTATGTTTCTTCCATTACTCCGGACTTGCTGCATACAGTATTTAAATAATTGCATTTTCGTTTGGATGTGTGCCGTATTACTAAAGGTGCACACATTGAGCATTTATAGAAAAAACTAGGTTAGATTTCCTTCGAATTCATGTATAATTTGTTATATTTGGTATAAAATAAACTCCTGTAATATACACTCTTAAAACAAAAGAGTAAAATCCACTCCAGTTGGAGAAGTGCATTTTCGACACCTTAAAGGCATGCATATTTACTCAGACTGAGTTAAAATCACTCGTTTGGAGTGATCCTGTCGGAGGTTTAACACACAAAGGATCCAATCCAAAAGGAGAAGTGCATTTTCCAGTCTGGAGGAGTGAAATCCACTCAGACTGAGTTAAATTGGGAGTTTTTGTTTTAAGAGTGTATCCGTAAGAGAATGTCCGAGTTTCAAATTGTAATAGTATCAGCTGCAATCGTTCTAGAGTTGAAGAGTACACGGGAAGACCCGCTTGATTTCTTAATAGTCTTTCCGTAATTGTGTCGGTTCGGCGGACAATGGCGACCGGAAACCGGTTTCTCTTTCGGTTCTTCATTTGCGGTACAAACGTGTGTCTCGTATCTTCTGATCTCTGGCGTGAATCAGGGTTGGCGCGAAAGAAAAACAAAGCGAGTAACCTGTTTCCTTACACCAGTTTAGGTGGTTTTTCGCTATCATCCTCAAAGAGGCTTTTAAGGAAAGCCTTCTACGAAATCAAGTGGTTCTTCCCGCGTGCTCTTCAGTTGTGGTTGAAGGTGACGAATAAAGAATAACTCCAACAGTTTCAGATAAGCGATACCAAACGATTCACCAATTTTAAAAGGTAGAATTGCACAGGCTGTTGCTTCCATTACTCCGGACTTGCTGCGGACAAGACAGTGTGGGAAGAATTGGATTTTCGTTTGAATGTGTGCCGTATCACTAAAGGAGCACACATTGAGCACTTATAGAAAAAACTAGGCAAGTTTTCCTTCAATTTCATTTTGCTAAATTTAGTATAAATTAAACTTCTGTAATATACCATTAAAACTCGGACATTCTCTTACTGTATTTCATTTGTTTAAAATTCCATATTGAACTGAGAAAAAAACCTCTTGCATTTGATAAAAGAGGATATTACGACCGAATAACCACGGGTCTCCAAACCAAAGTGCCACGCTGTAAATCCAATAGAAAAAACATGGTTTTCTAAGCTCTCGTATTCTTTCTCGTATATTTTATTTGCTATATCAACACTGCGACAATAAAAATGAAAAGAAAATTGCGCGCACATGGAAATGTATATGCAATTTGGTCCATTCGAGGTAGGTGCGCGCGCATGCCTGACCAATTCGTATAGGCATTTCCATGCGCGCAATGTCTTGTCATTTTTATTGTCGCAGTGTGGACATAGCAATTGTAAAATTATTTATTGTAAATTAATTCACAAAGTGGGATTTTAGAGCCCTGTAAGTCAGCTACATTTATCATATTCAAAGATCGTTTGTAAAAAAAAAATTCATATAGCTGGAGAAATGTGGCTTAGAAAATCTTGTTTTTGTAATTGGATTAATACAAGGAAACCGCGAGAGAGTAAGTTTCTGGTAATTTTGTTTGATATCCTTTGATTGGGAACAACACGCAGTTCGACCGTATTTCTTACTCAGATCCTGGTATGGAGCTCTTACTTAAGGTAATAAACCAAAAACTATAAAAATTAAAATAGCTACACTCTTAAAACAAAAGAGTGAAATCCACTCCAGTTGGAGAAGTGCATTTTCGACACCATAAAGGCATGCATATTTTCTCAGACTGAGTTAAAATCACTCGTTTGGAGTGATCCTGTCGGAGGTTTAACACACAAAGGATCCACTCCAAAAGGAGAAGTGCATTTTCCAGTCTGGATGAGTGAAATCCACTCAGTCTGAGTTAAATTAGGAGTGTTTGTTTTAAGAGTGTATTCACTATGCTACATGACGATCCCATTTAAAGTGGTATTATAAAAAAAAGTTCCGATTTCATGTGGTTGTGGAATGAGAACTATCGGATAAAGCAAGGAATTCGATAGAAACAATGATGAAAGAAACAGCATTTTATTCGACAAATATACGTTGCTTTGATGAATACCATAGAAAATTACAAAGCACATAATTACTTGATCAATGAAGTTCTTTTTATTGGTGTTTTTAAAAACCAAATAATATTATTCCAAAAGTCCATTGCTAATATTTTTTTTCTCTGTATTTCGTGGCCTTCTGACCATTGGTTTTCGTTTTAGAATAATATTACATTCAAATTTAATGGTCACAAGCGTCAAGTGGTGCTTATTTTATTGATGTTGTTGATTTATTCCTCTTGGAATTAATTTATTCCTCTAGACCAGTGGTTCTCAACCGGTGGGTCGCGACCCCCCAGGGGGTCGCGAAAGGATCCTAGGGGGGTCGCAAAAAGTTTTTAAAAATATATTTAAGTAACATTTTATACAATAATTTTGCAACTAGAATGGAAGAAAAAAAAATAACCACACATTATTTTACTCTATAACTTGGTTAATTTATTTTTCAACTTTTTACGTTATTATTACATAATTTTAATTCTAGTACGTTACGTTGCAACAAGCTAATGAGAAACTTGTGCTTGTCGGGACTTTTCGGAACCTTTTAAATTCGTAACATAAACGGAAGGAAGTTTTCAAAATTAGATTTCTTAACTTTAGCAGCATAAACATTCAGTTTCTTTAAGAAGCCATTAATTTTGTCTTGGGTTTTGATTATTGTTATATTTCGACCTTGTATCTCATTTAGGTGTATAAATATGTCTGCTAAGTATGAAAGTTGAAACAACCAAGTTGGGGAGCTAAAAAAAATCCGGATAATTCTGGTTTAGCATCTTGTAAAAATATCAGCATTTCAGATCGCGTCTCAAAAGTAACTTGTTCAAAGCCTTCCCACGGGACAGCCATCGTAAAACTTAAAAAAAAAAAGTATCCAAATGTAACAGTAATTAAAGAGTACCGCATGTGTAGGACAGAGGGGGGGGGGGGTCGTGAAGTTATTTTGTGGCATTAGGGGGTCGTCACCTACAAAAGGTTGAGAACCGCTGCTCTAGACCAAGTAAATGAGTTCTAAAGTCTTCAAGAAATCAAACACTAGATGAGGACTAGAGTAGAGATCAACTTTTTCCCATACCAAGGCAGTGTCAAATGTGATCGGGTGAAGCATGAGCAGTTACACTTTGTGTACGCTAAATAGGTCTTTCGCTCAAGTTATAAAAAGAGAGACACGTGTCCACTTATGAGCCTACTTATAGTGGACAGTATGGCTCTCTCTGCCCTTATGGTAAGTGCACCACTAGGTTAGGTTTGAATTATCGTCGCACTAGAGCTACACGAGAGCAATTGGCGACGGGCGTCGGAACTACAGGCAAGTGACGAGCCGACACCTGAATAGAATAGGCACCCAAAGCAACAGTTCAGAGCGACATCGCGTACGCAGCGGTACGAATTTGAAAGATATTTAAAGTGCACACTTGCAGCCTGTTCCAGCAAGGAGGAAAAGATGCTGGCTCTGTTCAGTATGCTTTCCCGGTTCGTTTCATGTTCTTAGACCAGCCGGCTCGGAACGCTGCGTACGATGTCGCCCTTAACGGTTGCGTTGGGTGCCTATTCAGGTGTTGGCTCGTCACTTGACTGTGGTTCTAAAATACGACGCCCGTCGCCAATAACCCTCGTGTAGCTCTAGTGCGACGATAATTCAAACCTAACCAGCCGGCTCGGCTACTATTGAACCCACGAACGTTTCGCCCCTTCTAGGGAATTGTTCGATGTGTGGAAAGGACGATGCCACAAATGTTAATTCGATATCCGATAACGTGCACTCCCTTACACGGGGTATTATTCGTCGGACATTTTTTGGCTGCACGCGCCGTTTATAGGTCGGCAGTTATTTTGGCAATGCCCGGACCCAAACCTGGGACCTTTCGCATGCTAGGCGAGTGCCTAACCGACTGGGCTCCCTAGCCCCAGTGCTCCACTAGAAGCTTGTCTATTATACCAAGGTAGCTTTTACAATCCACATGAACTATTTAAACAATCATTACAACTCCATTATTATGAGACAATGAGCAGTTGTCCTATTTTCTATAGCGCTGCTTGTTGTATAATTAAAAATATTTTTTTTTCTTCAAAATGAGCTTTTTCGGGTTAGTTCCTTTCCGGTAACCAAGATCTGGTTGAAAAATGGAAATCGGGGAAGACATTTCCGTTAATTTTTTCAACACTTCATCTTCAAAGAGTGCCGGGGAAACTTTGACTGCACGCCAAAATCTCAAGAAAATAAAGCCAAGTGCAAACGGGGTATTTACGTTCTTTCTTGAAACAGTCTGTTTACAATAGCTATTTTTTTCTTTCGATAAACGAAGAAAAAAATCTATACATTTCAAAGTATATTTAGCGTTCAATTTCAGCTCTTAATCACGAATTTTTAGTAATATTTTTTAAATATTTCTTTTTGCGATAATTAATTCCATCATGCTTATGCATTTCAAAATCAAAAATTCTTCGCTAAACTTGATTATTTTAATTAAAATGATAAAAAAAAATGATTTTTTCTTTTGGATTTTGTAGATATTTTTTTAGCAGCTATACGCTATTTTTTAAAAATAATAATCAGTAAATAGAGTTTTGTGTCATCTCCATTGCTTCGTAAATTATGTTACAGTTTTGTAGTCGAAATTTAAAGTTTCAAACATTTTTAGTAAATAAACAAAATCCGAAAGTTAAAACTAACGTAATGCAAATAAAATTATCAAAATTTTTAATTCATCCGAGACTTCACAACTCATTTGATGGATTTGGTTTTTGTTGGGATTAAAATAACCTTAGAGCCGCTAATGGGCTATCTGAAGACAAGCTTCTTACTTTTGAATCACGGTCAGAGCCTGGTCTAGAAAAACTCTATACTAGGAAAACTCTACCAGACTATAGGCACAATAAATTTTGGGGTCTTTTGGTAATTTTTTCGGCCACCATATAAAAACGATTAAACCATTCACATTAGGTCAATTTTTGAGTCAGAGTCAAGCTAAAAATAAAGTGGGGTCTCAGAGAATTGTAAAAATTGCTGAAATTTTGGGGATCTGCAGCATTATTATAATATAGACTAAAATTTAGAGGCCCCTAAAATTTAGAGGCTCTAGGCCCATGCCATACAGTAGATCAGGCTTTGATCATGGTAAAATGACTAGATGGACAACCGAGCTGGCACACAACACAATTTTATAGGGCTGTGTCAGAAAAGAAAAATTTACCATTTTACAAAGGACGCCAATCAGTTCGTTATTAATGGCTTAGACGAGAGCAGAACCAGCAAAAGTACCTCCAAGACATGATGCTTTATAAAACCACGCTCATCAGAAAGAACCGGAGAAGAAGAACTCATGTTTAACCCTTTTTCATCCTAAAAGTTGAAGAAACGAACCAAGGTTTCGTCTTCTGCTGGCAGACAATTGCCCCACGCGATTTCTACAACTCATCCAGGGCAAAAGTCCAAATTTGTTTTGGGTCCCCTTTATCTGCAAAGATGCGGGCAAACGTCTTCGTTGTTGTCAAATATTTTATTTTTTTCTCTTTCAGTATCTGTTTTCAGTTGACAAACAAAATAAAAAAGCAACTAAGTTCTTTTGATGTTGAGCACGTTTTAATGGTGCGGGTTGGTGACCTCTGAATTTGAATTCCGAGTTTATGTTTTGATGTTTGAGCAAGGATTGATTTTAATTGCGTCAAAGTTCAAAGCAGCATTTCTTCAACGTAAAATAACTGCAGTGCCCCTAAATGTACCTTTGAGATAATAAATGTTTATCCTAGGTCGAGGTATGTAAACCCTTTAGACCGGTGGTCAGACGGCGCATTTTTAAAATTTTACGAGACTAAATTTGGAGTTTTATCGAAAAAAAATTCGTTAACCAGCATCAATGCCAGCAACTCCTAAAAAACATTTTTTTCTACAAATAAACGATTCAGACATTCAAGATAGCTCGGTCGGAAAGGGTTACTAGAATAAAGTAGATTATGTTATTTGTTGCCGTATGGCAACATTATGCCACTAGTGAGTTAATATAAATAATTTTTTCGACAAATGTTACATAGAAAAAGGGCTCATATTTAAGTATGAAAATTTCCATTGTCTAAAAATCAATTTCCGTTACACAACACGGGTTCTTCAAATCTCCAGCACGAATTGAGATGGCAAAGATAAGTAGAGCTAAAACAAACTTTGAACTGTGTCACTATGTAACTCTACTTCGTATAGTAAGTTGAACATAATTGTAACCGTAATTCGTTTAAATTTAAAAATAAATCTGTGTTTCATTATTTGAATAGGAAAGGAAGCATTTAAAAAACGTAGTTTTATTTCCAGAAGTTTCTTCTCCAAAAATTTACCAACTTCAGTTTACAAGAACGCATTTAAAAGAGCCTTAAATCATTATAACTTTGGTATGGTATTTACTGGTACGGTCTTATATGTATATATCCCTATATATCAATAGCAATCATTGTCGAATGACATTTTCAATATAATTTACATAGCACGGATGGTTTTTTCATAACTTATATGGGGTCAAAAATTGAGCAAGAGTAAAAACGTCTAAACTTATAAACTTCGAAGACATCTTTGATTTGATTTTGCATTTCCAACTGTATGCCCTCCTAGCCAACATAACATTGTTATCAAATAAGTATTTCTGATTCCCTTTCTTTACCAACCCTACGGTAAAAATGATCCATAGATATCTATGTGCATTGTTATTTGATGTCTACTTATTTCTACGGATAGGACTTATTTCTACGGATCAGTTATCAGTCATAGATATGATATGATAAACTAATATATATTATTTATATATATATAGAGCTCCTATTAGTCATTAGTAAAAAAATATCAGTATAAGCAGTAAGCTACTGAATCTCAAATACATCAATAGCTGTTCTATATAGATCATATAAGATTTGTAGGATTTGTAGATAGAGATTTGTATAGATATCAATAGAGATTAGTTTGTAATCAATAGAGATTTCTATTTCTATCAGTAAGGCCATTTCCACATACAAATTTCTATTGATCTCTGATCTCTACTTTTTTTAGTAGGGAAAAAGGCACGGTAATATAATTTCAATACAAAAATTAAACAAAATTTTGACCAAACTGTTAATATCAGCCTTGTCAAACTGATACAAGGCTTAACCTTGACCTTGGGACAAGAAGGTTCACTATTCTTAGATTATCTTGATCAAGATAAGCCTTTTGGAACAATATCCTTTGTCACAAAATTGTTTCGACTACGAAATGAGGATTAAAACCTACGTAATTCGCTTGGATGATTCGTGTCACCAACGCCAACCTTGACACCCTATTTTGGACATCCATGAAAATCCAAATGCTGATGAAAATAAAAGCTAATTTTAAAAATAAACTACAAACTGGCGAGTGGTCAATGAAGTTTTTCAATGTAAAACTTTTAAGCTTAAACTAGAGAGTTCCCATTTAACTACGATCATCGATAAAATTGTTAGTTTAATAGTTTCGGATAGTTCGAGCCTACATATTGGATATTTAAGTTCTGGCTCTTAAATAACTGTTATAGTCAATATTAAGTTAATACGGTATTTTGACAGAATAGGAGGCTAAAAGAGTATGTAATATATAAAATGTACTTTTTAAAAAACTACATCAGAAAAAAGCTGCAGGCCCTGAGTTTTCCCAAATATTATTTTTAAGTTATACTAAAAGAGAAAGGCATCGGAAAAATTTGTGCAACAACCGGGACAATCTAAATTTTTGATAAAGTTGACTATAACAGGATATAGAAGAAAACATATGCTTCAATTTTAATTTTAAAGAAATTAGATGAAAATACAAAATTAATCATATTATTGACTTAAAACTACAATTTATTACAAAGATAAATACAATTTATTAGAGTAAATATATTCAATTTCCAAAAATTATCACAGGACTACCTGCCAGAAGGTCATGCCTCAAAATTGACATTTATAATTTGTCTAAGTCCTTGAACCTTTTTGATTCCAATGATATAAAGGATAAAGTCCAACAATACTGGACAAAGCTCTTTTGTTGGATGAACCTTCAAGGTTTGCAAAGAAGGAAAACATGATTCATTCAACAACATTTGTACATATTTTACCATGCGTTTAAAAGTGACTTTTCTGCCATGTTAATTCTATGGTCGATGCTCCACTTTTACGCGTGCAAGTGCAATATAGACCAGTTCTTGTGATGATGTAGCAGATGAATACAAAAAGCCTAATGATATGCATAAGTGGAGAATTCAAAGTTTTGATCATAGAGGAAAGAACTTGACCACAATCTTTAGGTAGTTTGTGGAGCCCTCACAATAGAAATGATTCATATGACCATCTGATTTTTCCTGTTGAATGATTGAAAGTTAATTGATATATTAGCTTGCGCGTAATTTGTGGGTTGAATAAGTTTTTTAGAATATGAGTAAAGGTTACATGTGAAACGTTCAACTATGAGTGGTTAAACTATGCGTTTGTATATTTTTTTGTACATACAATAAACACTTAGACAATGTTAAAATAAGTATCCATGCTGGAGCAAAAGTTGGCATCCATTTGGTGGATTACAAACAATCAGGAAACTTTGAAGCATGTAAAAATTTAAAATTTTGGTCCAACTTCTAGCCATAGTTTGGTGCATGTGAAACTCAAAATTATAGTGAAACCTCTAGCCATATTTTGTCCAACCTCTAGTACGCGCCCCAATAAATTTGAGCTAAGAGTGCCATCAAAAAAAAAAAGTTTTCACATGCACCAAAGTCGAGTGGATCCGTAGATATCATAGCTAAAGTATTAGATAGGAAGATCACGTGACCTACAATGCTAACGACGGTATGCACATGGAGACCAAAACTGGAGGGGAATGGGGCCAGTGTTGCCACCACATTAAAGAAAAAAATACCACGATAAAATATAGTTTAGTTCTAAAATTACTATTTTTTTAAATAAAAATACTAGAAAAGCGCTTCACGTTTTTTTAAAGTCACTAAAAATATTCCAAAATGCAGTGGATTAGTATTTTTTTTTGGAGATTTTATAATTTTTATTTTTTCGTAGCACTTTTGTCTCTAAAATGTTCGCAACACTGGCCCCATTCCCCTCCAATTTTGGTCTCCATGCGCGTCCCGTCGTTAGCAATGGAGGTCACGTGATCTGACAATCTAATACTTTAACTAAGATATCTATGGATGGATAAATTTTTTGAAATTAGTTTGAAGATTTTTTAATTTTCAATGAAAACTTTTACCACAAATTATTCGAACCAATTTCAAAAAGGTGAATTATAGAGAGAGAGAGCCCTGTTAGCCAGCTACATTTATCATATGCATCGTAAAAATGTTCCATACATCAGGTGTATCGAGACTTAAAAAACTACTTTTCACCTATTGGTTTTACCCAGAGCAGTGTTGGACAAAGTTGAATTGCAAGAACAATTAATGATTAGCAATTAATTAATTGAAAAATGTAACCACAATGACCAACAATTCATCAATTGTAATTGTGGATAATGACAAGAATTATTTAATTGTTAACCTGTAGTGGTAACAATTGACAATCAACTATTTTTCAATTTTTTTGTTAATTCTAATTAAAAATAACAATTAACCTCTATTTTATTCGTCTTAATATTATGACTTACAGCTTAATTTTCCTAAATCTTTACTCATTTCGTTTTAATACTTTAAGTTAATTAATAGTTTTAGTTGTTTCATAAAACAACTAAAAAGTGAACTACAATTATTTTAATTGTGAGTTACAATTGACGTATGCTAATCAAATTTATTCAATTGCAAGGTGCAAGTAAAAGTTCAATTGCGATTAATTTAGTTGAGTTGCAATTAATTTAATTGTAGTTACTTTTTTAATCAATTAACAAGATAATTGGCGCATTAATTGATTAACGTCCAACACTGACCCAGACACATTTTGGTTTGGAGACTCGTTACCATTCTCCCTTAATATTTTGGACTCCTCCTCAAGAGAGCAAGACTTTGAGATATTGTTTGTTTAGCCCGTATAGTACATAAATCTGACTCCGCTGCAAACAGATCTGTTGCGTTTTTAAAACTAACAATTAACCTCTTTTTTATTCGTCTGAATTCTAATACTTACATACGTCTAGCAATTTCTCTAGCGGTTACCATTTCGTTGAGAATCTCAAGGTAACCGCTTTATACGTTTATTCGAAAGCTCACTGAAGTTGGATCTCAAGGCACCAACCCAACTTTTGTGAGTTTTTTGGTCAAGATCAAAGGAAAGGTTGCCATAAGGAAAATAGCAAACATATTGGCGTGTTAATTTTTTTTAAGTGATCCTTCGAAAAAGTTATGTAAAACATCGAATTGAATTGTATTGAGTTTTTCTTAATTTTTTTTTATTTAAAGCAGGACGCATTCAATATTTTGATTAAAATTCAATCACATAAATGAATGAAATTCAAAATTTGACACTGTAAAATATGTTGATGATAAAATAAAATTGCTTTCTATGTTATAAAAGTATTGAAACTCTTATTTATATCTTACCCGTAATCAATACAATTAATTTTTAAACAAGATTTTGTATTAAAATACTGAAACCTGGTTGGAGTTAATAGCTTAATCAGTTATTTTAATACATATAATTTCTAAATTTTTGGCAGACAATACTGAAAACACTTTTTATTTGACCTGATTTTAATCAGTAATACTCCGGCATTAAAAGTTTTAAATATAAGTACGGAAAAAGGACAGTCATCAAAAAAAACAATCCAGAAAAAATGCACTTTCCTACACACTTTTAAACAAAAAAAATTCCCCGTAAAATATTAGTAATGGGCAGGGACCGGCAGCAAAGATACCAGTCATGCCCCCGTTAAAAAACAGTCATGTCCTGTTTTTTTTTTTTTTTTTTTTTTTTTTCATTTCAAACAGTCTAAATCCCTTAAAGATGGTATAAACAGAATACCATGTATTTCGAACGTTTTTTATATTTTTTTCTAATTACCTCTGCATGTTATTTTCTCTAAAACCATATTGTGACAAGCGACAATCAAAATTTCGTCATCCATAATCTAGTTTTTTAAACAATGAATAAAATCGCCGCGCTACAATCTCACTCGCCAAATTTCCTCAACCAAAGGTCGAATCGCTAGAGGTCAAAGCGCTTCCAGCTTCTACGTCAGTATAGGCCACTAGACGTATGAAACGGCGGTGTAAGACTTACAGCTTAATTTTCCTAAATCTTTACTCATTTCGTTTTAATACATAAAGTTAATTTTTAGTTTTAGTTGCTTCTTCAAACAACTAAAAAAATATTTTAATTGTGAGTTACAATTTAGTTAATCAAATGTATTCAATTGCAAGGTGCAATTAAAAAGTTCAATTGTGATTAATTTAGTTGTGATATTTAGTGACGTATGTTAATCAAATTTATTCAATTGCAAACGAAATAACTGTTCAATTGCGATTAATTTAATTGTAGTTACTTTTTTTAATCAATTAACAAGATAATTGACGCATTAATTGATTAACGCCCAACACTGACCCAGAGACACTTTGGTTTGGAGACTCCCCCAAACACCCCCTTAATATTTTGGACTCCTCCTCAAGAGAGCAAGACTTTGAGATATTGTTTGTTTAGCCCCGTATAGTACATAAATCTGACTCTCCTACAAACAGATCTGTTGCGTTCTACTCTAAACTAGAAAATTTATCCGGTGTACTCTCAACACTTGCATCGTGTTTTAGCTTCTAAAAATAAAGATGCATGTATGTGTTTCGAGGAGCTATAGATCAGAATTAGTAGGAGAATAGAGGCTTGGAGCAAAGAAAAGTACCTGAAATTGCCTTTTAGGTTGTTTACAGCTATTTACAAATATTTTTTCGAAGGTTATGTTACGTAAAAAGAAAAACTGAGTTTAGTTATACTAAGATTAATGTGTGTGTTTTTGTACTGCAAGTAATACGAATTGGAATGTAGAGTAAGAATTTAAAATTTGGAGTTTGAATATCGTATGCATATTAACACTTCGCAAAAAAAAATACTAATGTGTGACTCGCAAACAATAATTTTTAGCTGTTTATCTTCATTGTCAGCTTAATTCAAAGTATAAAAAAGAGTCATGTAATTAATATTTTGTCAATTGTGATTGTTAATTGTATATTGTTCTTACAAAGCAAAATCTATTTTTATAACTTCCATCAGGAGCAAATGGTATGTGTTCATCTAAAAAGCTCATTACGATTATAATGACCCAAAACACCGATTGAAAATGATGTCAATTATCATATTTAAAATTCAAAAGGTGTTATTTTTGTGCGATATTTAGTAACCAGTAGTAAACCAAACCAAAAGTAAGTAGTTTAGTTAGTTACGTCATATCAATATTATAAAATTAAAGACTAAATATTGAACGCATATTGTTTGTTGTATCTTAAGAGGATATTCGTCAAATAAAAAAATTAAAAGTATAAACATTCAAACATTTTCGTGCCAACTACTTCAGATTTCTTTACGCCAAATTTCAGTTACCCCAAACACACATTACATAACACATAACTTCATCGCAATTATCTCGAAATCTGAAACTTTAACATAAGCATCCACATCCATTTGAAGTTACAACTTTTAAGTAGAGACCTGGCTTCCCACAGTGGACACAACCATTTCCAATGTCAAATATAACGTTTCAAGTCGAGGTTATCTTACTAAAGTTGGCAGGTGATATATCGGACTGTCGTGTGGGCTGATGATGATATCCAAGTAGAGTTGTGACAAAACTGTAACTGAAGTTTGAAAATTAGTCTCATTTCTATCCAATCCGTAATTTTAAAAAATCCAGCTTAAAAAAAAAATATATATATATTATTTTTCGGAATCGAGTTGTCAATAAGTGGAATGTTGTACAACTAGGTAATGTTGTTTATTCGAAGAAGGAAGAATTCCAGAAGATTCTAGATAATTATTGGAGGACTACTAAATTATTAGAAATATTTTGCGCCAATCTTGATGGGACTCTGGTCTGTTCTTGGTTGACAATTTTTGTAATTGTATTCAACATGCGTTTTTTAAACAGACAAATTTGGATATCATAGATTGCGTCAGCAAAACAGCACTGGTTAGGTCAACAGCCGTATTTTCAAAAATGACAGTCTGACCAAGTTTGCCCGAAACATTCAACCTTTATTATGCTACCTTATTGTTTGTATTTATTCAATGTACAAGAAAAATATCCAAGTCATATTTGTTGAGATCGCAAAAGGTGAAAACTTAGATTCTTTTATAAAATTGGGAAACCATTACCACCAACTCTATCAAACTTGAAATATCACAATGCTGACAATTCGACACTTGTCTTCACCCAAAATATGGTTCCAAGTAGCTGCAGTGGCAGCATGATGAAATATTTCACCTTATCTTCCGTATTTAGTGGAACATATTCGCAGGTTCTTGTTTCCAAAACCTTAAAAAAATGGTTCAACAGAAAACCGACCATCAACCGTTGCAGCTACAAAGAACCATTATTATGGTGAAACCAACAACACATTTTTCAGCAGTGTATGATATTTTAAAACCCCTTCTCTAAAATCAGCCAAATGGTGGTTGAAACTGTGTCACTCCCCCGCTGCCCTATTGCAGCAATAATAGCAGCAGCAAGAGCCACTTTCTATTCTTGTAAAGTCTTCTGGTAATGAGCCCTGGAGTTTGGATATTGTTTTTCAATGTCGGCGTTCGAAAGAAGCCGTCATGTTCCTGGCAGGGATAGGGGTTTGCCCAGGGCGGTGTCTGTAACTTTTTCGTTCGGTGGAGAAAAAAATTATTAACGATGTTATTCATACTACCTGTTTTGTAGCTACTGTTAGATCGTCCATTTGTGTGCCATGGTTGGATTATCCTCGCATTAGAGCTACACGAGGGCTATTGACGACGAGCGTCGTAATTTAGAACCACAGTGAACTAGCAACAGCTGAGTATGCACCCAACGCAACTCTTAAGGGCGACACTGTACGACACTGTACTGGAATTTGGATTATATTTAACTTGCACTTCTTTTACGTGGGGTATTATTTTCGGACTTTTATTACCGTTATTTGGTATGCATTTATTTTTGCATTGCCTGGATCCGAACCTGGGGACCTCCATTTTCGAAACACAACTCCCAGCAAGATTTAAGTGTGTAAATGTCTCTGTGTGTAACTCCCCCTACACAGGGTATTATTCGCCGGACTTTTTGACTGCACAGGCCGTTTAAAGGTCAGCAGTTATTTTGCCAGCCATTAGGGATTGAATAGGGGTTGACCTGGTGGATAGGAAAACTTTATACGTCCGTAGTTGATATATATAAGGCGAGATACTTGTTTTTAAGTTATATAGATATTTATCAGAGATATTAAAGAGACAGCTTCATGGGCCAGTACACTGTATTTTTAGCACATTTGCCGCATGCTCATCAGAGTGCGTTCTGGTGTACTTGATTGCAACAGCGCTGTAAAAACAAAACAAATTTACAGCACCATGCTGCAGTTTCTCAGCTTGCATATGCCGTAACCTTAGTCAGTGATCTTTTCTAGTAATCGAGAATTCAAACAGGATCGTGGCTGAAGCACCTGTGCTTAAGGCTGCCCATCACCCCATCCATCGGGCTTGCTAATGGTAAGTCTATGGGGGAAAATGGCTTTTATTCCAAAAAAAAAAGCAAAGAAATTATCGGAATATTTTGATGCAGTTTTTTTTTAAATTCATAAAACTCCAATGAAATTGTGCTTTTAGAGGTTTTTTTTTTAAAAAATTATTTACTTTTTTTAATAGAAAAAATTTCGATTAAAAAAATGAATAACGTTTTTAAAAAACCACATAAAAATATTCCTGTAATTTCATTGCTTTTTTTTTTTTTGAATAAAAACTATTTCCCCCCATAGACTTACCATTAGCCAGCCCGATCGAAGGAGGACCGGGTATGGGATTGATGAGCAGCCTTAAAAATTACATCACAACTTGTAGGAACTAGACATTTAGTATGGGCTTCCAACAAGAGGTAATGATAACTGCTCCTTTATAACGATGCTATACCCAAAGATCTATCTCGACATCATTGGGGGAGTCAAAAAGAACGGGTTGTCGGCAAGTTGGCACAGTTCAAGGGCATCACAGATAGCATTAGAAGTATTCAAATTAAAAACTGTCCGAGAATGAGTAATTAAGAAAAGCACCCAGACATCATTGTCTTGACGTAGTTCGGCAATGAAAATAGCAAATTTGGCCTGGATTCAAACGGATTCCAGTTTTTATGAGCATAACGACGAGTTAATGTGTTTTGATTCGGTGGGAGGGCTATTAAAGTGGTAATGACGCATTAGGTGCAAGATGATTTTAATTAGATGAATGTGCAACCTATATTAACCCATTAATGACGGTTGGCAAGGAAATTTACCACGCGAAAATGAGCTTTCTGCTTAATTTTATCCGAATGAACAAAATATAAGACAAATGAAGAGTATAGATTAGAAAAACTTTTGTAGAACAAATTTAGTTATATTATGCTGAAAACAAAATTAAATAGTTTTTATTCGGAAATGAATATTTTAATGGTGTTCACAAAGTCGTCGTTAATCTGTTAATTTTATTGATAATACTTCTATTAAATTACGAGTAGTATTACGAGTTGTAATGCATAATGTTTAACTATAAAATGTTATTTTATTTAGCCTTTTTTTTAAAAATGTTTTTATATATTTTAAAAGCAAATCTAGGATATTTTAACAATTTCAGTCCCAGTGATGCGTTTGGCATCATCATGTTTCTGATTATATTTTTTAAAAAAATAATAGGACTGACATCTATTAGGATTAATAAAAAATATTTTCTTTTTGAAAAAAAACTTGAAAAATCGAATGATGTGCTTTTTGATATCACAAATGGCTATAGACGATCAAAAAAAAAAAATTCTAAAATGATGATGCTAAATTGTCATTGGACGGAAAGGGTTAAACCGCTTGATAAGATTTATTGAAACAATTTATTGATAATTAAAAATTAATCAAAACTTGTGGCTTTTAAAAAGGTTGATAATCTTTAAAAAATTATTTCAATACCTCTTATTGTTTTCCACTTATTTAACTAAAAATATGTTTGTGGAAATTTTTGGAGAACCCTTTTAAATTAAATCTGAAGCATAAACGCTTAAATGATGCCATAAAGTGCACATTAAGTTTCTATTTTAGTTTCACAAATTATTTTAAAAGTGGCTGGTCCGATTTCTAGAAAACAGTCACCTTTCTAATTTGGCAGGAACTACTGGCAAATTACCATTATTTCACTGGGGATAGATTTATGCTGGAACATTGTTCAAATATCCTTGAGTTGAGTTCAATTTAAATGCAGCCAAAACTTTACTTAAGCAGAAAACTTAGTATTGTATAACCTCTTAAGACCCGAGCAAAATGTTACTCGTACATTCTTAATCAAAACACACTTTTCATACAAATATATGCTAACTAGTATGTACAACATACAAATATATGCTAAAAAGTATGTTTTGCAAAGTAATTTTTTAAAAAATTATGTTTAATAGTTTCTTGGGGACACGACTTTAACTTTAAAAAAATATTTTTTATGCTATAAATGGCAACAAAAAATGCCGTATCACTTTTTTGTAGCTAACAGACAACTTTAACAATGTTTTTAATGCAAAATAAATTCACGCTTAACTACTAAAAGAACTTTTTGAAAAGTTTGAAAAAAATTATATTTAATTTTTTAAGAATTCTAATATCGTATTGACCCTCGTTCAACTTCATTTTTATAGAAATAAATGACTGATACCTGTAATCAAATTCTGAAAACTGATATTTGGATTTTCACCTTTCGGACCAGGTCATTTTCGGAAATAATTAACATGTTAATATTGTTTGTGGAGAGGTTTTAAAAAATGTTCCTAAATGGGGATGCCAGGTCGCAAGAGGATAATGCAGTCAAAATTTAAACAAATAAGGAAATGGAAATATACACAGCAGATTAAAAAAAATACAAAAAAAAAATCACAGTTTTGTATTACTTTGGGAATTTCAAATGCACCTTACTCTAAATGCAATTTATAGAGCTGTGGAGCCTAGCGGTATTGCGTTTTCCTTGCATGCGAATGGTCCCAGGTTCGGGATCGAGCATTTCTAAAATACCTGCCGACTTATAAACTATCTGTACAGCCAGAAGTTCCCACGAATAGTTCCCCGAAAAGAGATAGTGCACGTTAAATATGCTCCAAAGTCCAGACACTGCGTATGATATCGCCAACAAAAGTTGCGTTGGGTGCCTACTCAGTCTCGTATCTTGCTGTGTTTCTAAATTATGACCCCCGTCTCCTATAGCCCTCATGTAGCTCTAGTGCGACAATAATTTAAACTAATTTAACTTAACAATAAAAACACTCAAATTAATATAAAGTTACTTTATTTCGATATCAAAACTTTTATATAAATACTTTATGGTCTTTTGGATATTTGGTCCGTTTTAAACATGCATTTAAAATATTTCACATTAAATAATAACTAAAAATTTCAAGAAATGATAACTTGATAACACGAATAGCATAGATTATTCAAGCATTTAGATAAAAAAAATGTATATTTTTATATTTTTTGGGGATTTTCAAATGTTTTTTCTTTTAAATACAATTTATGAATAAACGCGATTGAACAATGCCAACTTCCAAGAAAAGTAGCTTTCTTTGTTCCCAAACAAACAGTCGACAGACATATCAGCTCGCTAAGTACAGTGGCCCCGATCGTTAGTTTGTCTCCACTGGGTAAACGCCAAAGACTTAAATAAAGTATACCGAGAACCTAATGGTATAAGGGTACGTTTGGGTTGGTCCAACATAAATGGGTTAATTGAGAGAAAATACCATAGGTTTGATGAATCATATAACTGCCTTTAGAGATAACATAATTTACATGGCAATTAGTTTTTGTTTGTGTTGGATATGATATGCATTGGCTTTTTAATATATGGATACAATCCCATAAATTTTTTGATATTTACCTGATTCTGCAACCTTGCATGCAAAAGGTCCCAGAATCGGTTCCGAGCATAGCCAAAACAACTTCCAAACTATAAAAGACTTGTGCAATGTGCAGCCGAAAATTCTGACAAACAATAGGAAAATAAAGAGAATGTACTTTAAATTTGCTCCAAAGTGCCAACTGCCGCGTATAGTATCGCCCTTAAAAGCTGCATTGGATGCCTTCTCACACTCTTAAAACAAACGAGTGCAATCCACTCCAGTAGGAGAAGTGCATTTTCGACACTGGAAAGGAGTGAATATTAACTCAGACTGAGTTAAAATCACTCGTTTGGAGTGATACTGTCGGAGGTTTAACACACAAAGGATCCACTCCAAGAGGAGAAGTGCATTTTCCAGACTGGAGGAGTGAAAATTACCGAGACTGAGTTAAAATCGCTCGTTTGTTTTAAGAATGCAGGTGTGGTTTACTCTGGCTTTAAAAAAATCATGACATTTATAGCCAATAGCCCTCGTGTAGCTCTAATACTACAATAATTAAACATAACCTTACAGAAATAATTTATAAACTATTCAAATAATTTATAAGCTATGTATTCAGATAAAAAAATATAATATACCTGTTCCTGAAATAGCACATCAAGTCATTATGCGAAACTCACAGGATTTACGTAGTTAGTCATGGTTTACCTCGTATACGCCTGCAGACTCAGTATATTCCTTTTATAAGTCTTTGGTAAACACGAGACCCTTCCTCAAACACAGCAAGCAGTAACGACGCAAGAGAAAATACACCCGGTTATTTTACTCTCTAAGGTAAAAATAACAGCAACGCTATCCGAAAACTATCTCTTACAGTTTGCAAACAGGACGGTAAAAGCAGCTATAGTTGATCAAGGACTGTTACTGGTTTACTTGTGGACATTTCTTGTGACATAGAATCTGTTCATTTTCACAAGGGCTATCTTTGAAAAAAAAAATCAATAAATAATTTAACACAATATATTCGAAGCTTTTGTTTGTTTGGTTTGAATTATCGTCGCACTAGAGCTACACGAGGGCTATAATATATTCGAAGCAATTTCATAAAGTGGGATATAGAGACTTGTAAGTTATCTACATTTATTATTTTTAAAAAAAAAACCGTTTCTAAAAATATTCAATACAGCCGGAGAAATGTGGCAGGAAAATAGTTTTTCCCCCCATTCGATTAACATTGAGGGACTTTGAGTATGGAGACCCCCGCTCCAGCGCGCCTATTCCCACCTAATTTTTCTTAAGTCTTGAAATGAGTATTTGACACCCACCTTAATATTTACTTCACAACTATGTTATCCTTAGGTATAAGAGCAATATTTTTTGAAAAAGACCATACCAGTGCAGGGCTGGAAATTAACGGTCTAGCCACAAAATGTACTCCAAATCCTACAATTTTGCAACTTAATAAATGTAGTCGCTGTTATTGCGACTAGTTTTTTTTATGTCACTACCCCCTTTTTAACTTGACTTCAAAACCCCTTGCTGAAAATAATCACCTTAAAATCGCAACAAATCTTTGACGATCAGTTCGTCAATTTTTCCCCCCGTGAGTTTAAAATAGCAGAACTCCGGAGTGAAATACTATACTTACAATTACATAAACAGTATTTTTTCAAGAAATATTAAATTTTCAAGAAATATCTCAAAATATGCTTCCAGATAATATGCATTTGCTCCTAGTTTTTAAAGTTAGTAGCCCAAATTGCTCCTAAATTTCTAACATGTCTTGGGAGCAAAAAAGATCTTGCTAGCAGGCCTGGACGTAGGATATACACTCTTAAAACAAAAGAGTGAAATCCACTAAAGTTGGAGAAGTGCATTTTCGACACTGGAAAGGAGTGAATATTAACTCAGACTGAGTTAAAATCACTCGTTTGGAGTGATCCTGTCTGAGGTTTAACACACAAAGGATCCACTCCAAAAGGAGAAGTGCATTTTCCAGACTGCAGGAGTGAAAATTAATCAGACTGAGTTAAAATCGCTCGTTCGTTTAAAGAGTGTAGTTATCCAAATATTAAAACTAATGGATCTTAAAATTACTCTTTGCTATCCACCTTGATTTTTACTATAAAATTATATTCTTTTCAAACATAAGATCAATGTTCTCTGTAAAAGATCACGTTTTGGGAGAAAAGTAGGCCTCACGAGCAGGCCTGGTCGAAGGATATTTGTGGAAGTCGGTAGAAGGAGTTGAAAGTGCAAGGCCTGGTGCGTTTGTTGTCGAAGCAGTCCGAAAGAGAGGTTCTAAAAATACCCTAGGGAGCCTTGAGACCGGCGCTTGGGACTCTGAAACAGACCCTTAGATTGCGATTCTTCTCCCTGTAGTTCGATCTTTGTCTTGAAAAGAGATGAGAACTGCAATATTGCAGAAGACAGTATGAGGATGAAATGTGGACATACGGAGACAATATCCTAAATGAGGGTTTGTGTTTCAAGAAAATTGACATTTTGGAAGGATAGAATGTTTTTGTTTTGTTTCAGTGAAGTTGATTTGAAAGAATTTTTGTAATTTTCTTTATGTAGTATTTTGTTGGAGTAACTGAAGCTAAAATATAATATAAAGCTATAAAATGAAATGGCAATAAATAAAACTATGACTAAACTAAAAATGCGTAGGAATTTTAATTAAAACAAAAGGTTTAATTATTAATTTCAGTTGGAACTTTGTCTTGAATAGAAAATGGACCCCTAGATTGTGATTATTTTTTATGCAGTTCGATCTTTGTCTAAGAAAGAGATGGTAACTGCACTATTGGCAAAGACAGTATGAAGGTGAAATGTGGACTTACGGAGAAAATATCTTAAATTAGGGCTTGTAAGAAGTTTTGTATTTTTCTTAGTGTAGTAAATTGTTTGAGTAACTGGTTGCGAAATAATAGAAAGCCATACAATGAAATTTTAGAAAATGCTACCACACTAAACAAAAATTTTGTAGGCAGTTTCATTAAAATAAAAGTTAAATGATTTCATTTGGAGTTTTGTATTGAATAGAAAATAGACGTCTTTAATATATCGTATCGAAAATAATAGCTTTTTGGAATCCTGTTCAATAAGAATTACGCTTTAAAACTGAAAGTCACAAATGGGTGCTATTTTTTTTTCTCTGGGGTGAAAAGGCGGTCCCATTTGGCACCTTAAAGCTTTGAATCGCCTTGGGTCGAAGAATATTTGGCTTGTGAATTACCTAGGGGTTCCGCTGATGAAACACAGCCACTGACCCCTTGAGGGGTGTCAAGTGTAACCTTCAGTTTTGACGGAGTATATAGATAAAAAATACTTTTGTTGAAAAAGTTAGTTATAAAATAAAAGTTCATGCCAATGGCATTGATACGTAGCAGGTATAAAAAAAATTGAATAAGTTTTTCGGTTGTAGTTGATGCGAGATAAAAATTTTAATACTATAATGATTTTAATTCAGCGTTATGTATGAAAATTTGGAAAAAATAAGAAAATAAAAAAGTACAGAAATTATCATTAAATTTTAATTATTTATTACATATCACGTAGCATTACCATGCATAAATAAATTTCAAACCTCACTTCCTGCATTCTGCACATTTTGAAGAGTTGTAAAGCATTAGACAAACACATTCCCAACGTAAGACATTCTAAACCTATAACTGCTGCAAAATGCGAATCTGTTTGTATTCAGTGAAGCAAAAATAAAGCGTTTTCAAACGGCAATAACCTCTGGTAAATCCCAGTCATTAAGTAAAGTATGACTTAAAAGACTTAACTTCATGTCATATCTTTAAAAAAAAAATAGCTCACAACGGTCCCCATTATAAGTCGAATCTTTTAAGAGCAGTCTGAGCTTCCTACACGGGGTTCCTTCATTTTTTTTTCGTGCTGAGTTGACGAAAAAAAAATAGACAAGAAAAGTTCCGGTCCATGGGGTCTAGCAAATACAGGTGACATGGTCTAAAAACAGTTTGGTCGTGTTTATCCGAAAGAAACTAAAACCTTATTTTGGTGTTTGGTTGCATTAGCGCTACAGCTGAACTAAGAACGATACTGAGCAATAACAGATGTGCGAATAGTCACCGGTTTATCGGTTTAGTATTTTTAAACACAGTAAGCATATTATAATTTATAAAAAAGTAATGATTCTCCTTTTAATGCCATTTTGAGAATTTTTACAATCAATTAGTAGTCAACGACGTTTTACAGTTCCACAATCACGCCAATAATTTAGAAGCTTCTGCAAAAAAAAATCTGAAAGGGCTATTTTCCATTTAGGTACATGTTCATAATGGAAGAGCTTAGTGGAAGAACATGCTTAGTGACAAAAATTTGAAAAGAGAAAATGAGCATTAAAGATTTTAGTTTGCAATCCGATCTGTTAAAAACGGTACTGCAAACCGTAAAAAATGTACTTAACTAAAAGAGGAAACTTGCTATCGTTAAAGAAGTTAGTAATATGTTCATTGACACAAAAATCTCAAATTCGTTTTTTAATGTCACTTAGCACGTTCTTCCACTAAGCTCTTCAATTGCATTTAACTATTCTTGTTTAAAACGAGTGCATAATGTGTTTTGTACGTAATTGTTAATTCATTTTGTTATAAGTCAAAATGCATGTGCACAGAGCAACTCTTCTTCTGTTCAAAATTATGTGAGCATACGCATTTGGCATGACGAAGGAATTGTTCCTTAGCAAAGGATAGTAGGATTTTTAGATAAGAGGGTCATGTTTGAAGAGTGAGGCTCCATACTCTATACTATAACAAAATTTAAAATGTATCACCAACAGTAATGGGGAAATGGCCGTCCACAAGGACGTCGGATTGGAGCAATTAGTTGTCCTCGGTGAATTGTTGACTGCCGAAAACGGGAGGTTGTTATTTCGAGCCCTGTTATAAACTAACATTCTCTTGTTGCAAAAAAATCAAGAGTTTTTGAGAAATTTTCTAAATAAAACTTCCAGGTTAGGTTAGCTTCGAATTATGGTCGCACTAGAGCTACTCGAGGGCTATTGGCGACGGGCGTCGTATTTTAGAACCACAGTCAGTCAGGTGACGAGCCAACACCTGAATAGGCACCCCAACGTAACCGTTAAGGGCGACATCGTACGCAGCGTTAGGACTCCTTTGAAGGATATTTAACGTGCACGTCCCTTCCCCTTACACGGGGTATTATTCGTATTTTTTTACGGGGCGTTTTGGCTGCACGGGCCGTTTATAGTCGGCAGCTATTTTGGCGATGCCCCGACCCAAACCTGGGGACCTTCCGCATGCTAAGAGAGAGTGCTGCTTACGACCGGCTCCCAGCCTCCCAAATGGGGCTCCCCAGCCCTCAAATAAACTTCCAGAAAATAAACCAAAAGTTGAAATAAAAATGTGTAATAATAACTTTAAATTCATTTAAACAAATGTCACGATGAGAATGTCAAATTTCATTATCATTAATAATAAAATCGCTTTGAATGTAACTTTAAAATAGGAAGAGTAAAAACGTTCGTATGTATTGACTTGAACCTTTTGAGAGTTATTCTCAGGAATTATTAAGTAGAAGAGGTTATTATGAAATAATTCATGCTCTCAATGGGAAATTGTAATGAATATATTACACCTTCTGCTTAACCCTCTAATGCATGAATTTTTATTTTCATCCCAAAATAGATATTTATGCAACTAGTGCGAAAAGTTTACTTTTCGCACGTGTTTCATACACTATTTTTTAAAATTGCGTGAAAAAAATCAAATCACTCATGGTTTCAAAAATAATTCACGTGCTAATTAGACTAAAATAGACTAAGAGATGTCAAGGAAAACAACCAATGAACTCGCAGTTGTTCGGAGCGCGTGACGCTATATAAAAAACCAATTAAGCGTGTTACAACATTTTGTTCAAGAAAGCAACCAATGAACTCGCAGTTCGAAGGGCGTGACTTAAGAAATATTCCCATCGCGAGAAAAAAAATTCATTGATTAAAAAAAAAAAAAATTCACGCGCATAATATTTTTAAATACAGCAGATCGATAGATCTTGATTCTCAGTTTTTATCAAATCGAAATTTTACTTGAAATGTTGGCAGGCATCTTATAAAAAAGAAAAAGTGCGACAAAGTCTTTTTTTCACTGCTTTTGGTGAAAAAGTACTTTTTTTTTTCACTGTTTCAAAAAGTCCAGCTTTGTGCACGCGTCTGATATTGAAATTATAATGTAAAAGTCAGCTTTTTTTCACGCAATTATAAAAAAATATATATATGTATCTTTAATACTCACACATTATGGGAAAAATACTAAAAAAAAATTTAACTGCATTAGAATTTAAATAATTTCAATTTTTAAAAAAATTTCCATGACAAAAACCAACTGCGAAATTCCAATTTTGATAATAATGACTAGAAAACTGCTAAAAATATTTCAAAATAACCCTTTTTAACTATGATTAATTTTTCAAAACAATTTATTAGCATTTAGTACTAATATTATAATTCTTTGAATACTGCCAAAAACGTAATTTCACAACAGTTAATAACCTCACTCTTTAATTTTGAATACACTAGTACTACTGTCCTCTATGAGGATTATTAGCAACTAAAACTTTAAAATGTAATGTAATAGATGAAAAAACACAGATTTGTCTAGGAGGAGCTCTAATTTAATAGAATAAAGTGGATTATGTTACTTGTTACCAAACGGTAACAGTATGCATTAGAGGATTAGAGCAGCGGTTAACAAACTGGGGACGATTTGCGTTATCAAGGGGGCAAAAAAGTACTTGAGGGCCATCAGGGGGCGATGAGCATTCAAAGTGGGAAAATTAAAATAACGCTGTACCTTTGTACAGTTAAACCATTCTCCAACAATAGCCAAACTAGCCATCTTTTACTTTCAACTCTCTTAAATTTTCAAGAAACCAGTAAAAATATCTCGGTTAATTATTTCACTTTTATTCTTTTAAAAATGTTTAAAATATATGCTTTATTTTTTTTATTTTATTTAAAAGTGACCGGATAAAGCTTTTTTGGCTGTTTATATGAACGGTAATAAGTTATAAAACTGTTTTATAGTTACACTTTGACTCAAATTATGATTAGACATGACATGAAAATCAAAAGGGGGCGATGGATGTTAATCAACCTAAAGAACGAGGTGATGGTCCAGACAAGTTTAGTAACCTCTGTGCTAAAGTGATAAAAATTTCGATTTTCAGTAGCGAAAATTTTAAAAGTCTCAGCTGCCCCTATTATTAGATCTCCGCCCCGAAATAACACGAGGAAGTTAAACTTCAGGGTTTATTTCTCAATTGACACCATTGGTGAAGTTATCTTAGAGATCCGCAACCTTTATTTCCTTTTTGGACAATAATGAAGGTAAATCACAAAAAAAGAATTAAAGAGCCTCTACCAAGGTATTTTTAATAGCCCATATTCTGCTCAAAATTAAGTTAAGTGTTTATTAAAGTTATCGTTGCACTAAGGCTACACGAGGCTATTGACTAAGATAGCGTCCATATATTTAGAACTACAGACAAGTAACGAGCCGACACCTGAAATAGCACCCGCAACCGTTAAGGGCGACATCGTACGCAGCGTTTAGGACCAGCCGTTAGGACTTTGAAGGATATTTAACGCGCGCACCTTACTCGGGTATTATTCGTCGGACATTTTAGGCTGCACGAGCCATTTATAGGTCAGCAGCTATTTTAACGATGCCCGGACTCGGACCCGGACCTGGGACCTTCCGCATTCCGCATGCTAAGATGGGCTCCCCAGTGCTTAACCGACTAACCGACCCCAGCCCCCCCAGCCCCCCACACGGATTTTAAAACGAGCAAGCAATGTGTTGAAACAAGTAAAGAAAGCTAATCGAATGTTTTGATATATTAGAAAAAGTAAAACTTCCTAAATCTAAGGAGATTATTTTGTCATTGTATAGGGGATTGGAAAGGTCACATCTGGAATATGTTGTTCAGCTTTTGGTCCCCCTTCCTGAGAAAAGATGTAGAGTTGCTTGAAAAAGTTCAGCATAGGGCTACAAAAATGATTAAGGGTTTACCGGGTATAAGTTATGGTAATAGATTAAGATCTTTAAACATGTATTCTCTGTAAAGAAGGAGAACAAGGGGTGATTTAATTCAGTTATTCAAGTTCGTAAAACAGGGAGACATGGAAGGCATGGGTTTACCTTGAATAGCCGGACCTTTGGATTCTTTGTGTAAGCCCTCCCCAGGATCACTCCAAACGAGTGAATTTTCACTCAGTCAAGTATCGGCCTATTGGATTCTTTGTGTGTGTGTGTGCTAACCAGGAGGATCACAACCAAACGAGTGATTTTCACTCAAGTCATTATCGGAAATCGAATAAATCATGCTTTTGATATAGAAATATGAGAAAGAAAATAGAGATTGAATAAATCATGGGTGTTTGAACCAACATTGCTGGTCCTCTGGTCTGTTGTTGGTCGACAATTTTTTTTATTTGTATTTGAAAGAAATGATTGTAAAAGTAATGTCTAACTTTATATAAAAGAAAACATTTTTGAAGCGTAACCTTAATATTGCTTGTCCATGTCCAACTTTATCCAAGTAAATTATTTCACCCATATATTAGAAAGTATTATTTAGAATATATTAAAAAATATTTGTTAAAACAGTGTAGATTAGTCCGCGCATTCTTTTTAATGCGTGTGAAGTATATCAAGATCGGGTACATAAAGAAAAAAAAACCGTTCTGAAAAACTTGCATTCAATAGCTTCTATTCAAAAAATTTGTATAAAGATCCAAGAAAAGAGAAACCCGTAAAAAAATTGGAAATTTCGCTTACCTTTTGTCTGCGAAGTGTGTTCAAAGATATTGAATGAAAAAAATCAAATATAAAAGAACAAAAAAGCGTTTTCTTTTTTTTTTTCAAAAAAGAGGGGTTTTTTTAACGCACACCTGTAAAGAGATCTCTTTTTAAGAGGGGCTTTTTTGCTTCACAAATTTTCGGTTCGATATTACTTTATAATGCAAGAAGTAGATAAATCGTGTGTTTGTCTTATTTTTACCCAATTTAGCTGCTCAAACTTTGATACCACAGATGCGTTAGTTTAGTTTGTATTATCGTCGCACTAGAGCTACACTAGGGGGCTTGGCGACGGGCTCGTTTTTAGAACCACAAGTCAAGTAACGAGCCGACACCTGAGTAGGCACCCAATGCAAAGGGCGACATCGTACGCAGCGTTGGGTGGGATATTGGAGAATATATAAAGTGCACTCCTCTACACGGGGTTTTAATCGTCGGACATTTTGGCTGCACGGGCAGTTTATAGGTCGTCAGTTATCTTGGTGATGTACGGACCCGAACCTGCGACCTTTCGCAGGCTAAGCGAGAGCATAACCGACTAGGCTAACCAGCCCACAGATATGCGTGATGCTTACAATCGCTCCTTATAATTAAGCAAACTTTTATTCAAAATTTAGTTTGAAAATTTGTAAAAGTAATATGTTTGATTTAATTAAATCCACACTATATTTTTAACTCAAAAACTCAAATAATAAGAAGAATCGGTATCAAAATATTGATTATTCTATACTAAAAATGAGTATTTTAGATGCATTATTATTTTAAATGCAAATGCACATTAAATTCTAGAAATCAAAGTCATTTATTTAAATTTACATTGATTTAATATTTACTTAATTTATTCATATTTAACTATGTCATAGTAATAATGAATAATAATTAAAAAAATTATTATAAACATTCTAACATTCAAAAATATGAAAACGTTTTATGTGCCAATGTCGAAAAATAATGAAAATTTCAATTAGTACAGCGAATTGAAAACATTTAAGAGCGTATTAATTAGAAATTAAACTTTATTGTTTTCGAACAAAAAATTAAACTTTAATTTATGTCGAACAAAAAACATATCAGGGAAGTTTGAAGACTGGGTCAGGTAAAAATCATTCACGGGCATAGAGTATTTTGAAAAACACTGGTGATAAATATAAAATGGAATTTTGCATAGAGTATTTTTTTTTCTGGAGAAAGAAAATTAGATTAGGGTATTCCATATAAATGACATTGAAATATCAGCATTGGAAAGTTTTAGAGGAGAAAACTATTTTTTATTACTCGAATAAACAAACAATATCCTAAGCAAATGCTATATAAATGTATTACGATAAAATTCCTCTTTTGGTTAAAGAATCTACTTACAAAGGTCTGCTTTTGTATTCTAAAAATGATTTGAATTTTTGCTTCCACACAACGGTTATAGTGTAAAAAGTGGAAAACTTTATAAAAACTATCATATGTCCGTCTGTCTGTCGGTTAGTCATCAGCTTTCATATCCCAAACTACAAATTCTAAATCGACAAGTATGATACGCCAAAATAATTCGGCGCATCGAATTTAGAAGATATAGAAAATTTCAGAAAAAATCCAATTCTTCGTACTTTAGTTACAAAAACAACCTGCAAAATGTATTGCTTATACTCAAAAAGCATAAGGGAGATAATAGGGGGTGAATTAAATTTTTATGTTAAAAATTAAATAAACAATTAGTTGTATTTTTAACAAAAAAAGTGTGTTTTTTTTTGTTTTTTTTATCAATTTTAAAAATAAATGTTTTAAGTTTAAGGAAATACGAGGTCCTCAAAGTCAAATATTGTCAAGATTGGAACACAATTATGATTTAATATTTTTATTTATATATTGCTGCAAAAACGCAGGAAGATAATTTCTTATCCATTGAAAAAAATGAACAAGAACAAGTTAGCTTTTCTTTAACTTCCCCAAATCACACTTTAGCCGAAGATAGCCAAGATAACCAATCAATTCCTTTCTTCTCCGTGTTAAAGGAACGCTGCTAGTGTCACTATGATTGGCAGAACAGAAATGGAGTGCAGAAGACAAGAAAGGATTGTTACTTGCCATTAAAGAAACACTCTGACACCTTCACTTTATTGTTACAAAAGTGTTACCTTGTACTTTTCAGTGACAGTTTTTTTTATAACTTCTTAAGACCCAAGAAAAATCCTACACGTATATTCAAGCATATTTTTCATACAAATATATTCTAAAACGTATGTTTCGCAAAGGAGTTTTTTAATAAATTATGTTTCACTGCTTCTTACGGACACGCCTTAAACTCTGAAACACATATTTTTGTGCTATAAATGCAACAAAAATGGTCGTATCACATATTTGTGATTAACAGATTATTTTAACACTAGCAGTATGGTCCCGCCTTACTGGGAACCCGCTAACTTCGCATTGCTTTCTTTTAGAGGCATGCTTACTTGTGAAAATACACTCAAAATAAAAAAAAAATTAAATTCGTGTTGGCGCATGCGCACTTAAAAAAGCAAACACTAATGGAGGATGAAGCAGCCTTAGAGCGAGCGCATATCTCAACCAAACTCAATCATCAAACTAATAGAGGATGGCGTCAAGCCCCCTTTTCGGCCCGGTCTATGTATTTTCAAGCCCTGTTATAATCCCGCAATCCCACGTGGATGACGTTTTTTTAAACTAATTATATTAATTAAAAATCACAATCAAATATGAAAAAACTAAGCCTCAGGTGCACATGTAGGCATTAAAAGGAATCTATATTAAAAATTTCGAATTTTTTAGAGCAGTCTAAGTAGGTCTTTTGCGATCCACAGACATACACACAGACAGACAGACTCTTTTTTATTATTATAGATTATTTTTAATACAAAATGCTTGTAAAGTTTTCTACAAAAACTTTATGAAAAGTTTGGGAAAAAAAATTAAATATTTTTTAATAACTCTAATATCGTATTGACCCTCGTTCAACTTCATTTTTTTATAGACATAAATGACTGATAACTGTAATCAAAGGCTGAAAACTGATATTCGGATCTTCTTCTATCGGACCATGTCAATTTCGGAACTAAATAACTTGTTAATTGTTTGTGGGGATATTTAAAAAAAAATGTCCTCAAATGGGGACGCCATGTCGCAAAAGGATAATGTAAAACTCTAGGTATAGATGTAAATGTTATTGTGTAAAATTTATTTCTTAAAGGATTGACGTGCAAGAAATTAATTTAGTGAAAGCAGATTGGAAAATTCTTTTAGAAGACGTTTTATAGTATAAAATGGTTTTTGAAATAGTTAAAAATCATTTTTTGTCGTGTCTATGGCGTTTCCGTAATGTGAATGTTAAGTTATATAAAACCATGTGTTTTCATAACCTTCTAACCATGTGTTTTGATTACAGCGTCTGCATTTTTTTTTGGATATTAATGTCATAAAGATCTATTATGGCAGAACTCCAATGTCTCTCAAGTTGGCACTCATTGCCGGGCATACAAAAATTTTGTTGGTGTAAGCTGCGTATCTGGGCAGTTGTCGTAGTTTCTATACACCTTCCTGACCTCTTTGTCTATTTTCATGCCTCTGTGGTGATAGGTTCTTAGTCTGGCAATGTTTTTTGTGGTGGATCTATCTGCATTTAAATTACAAAGAAGGTGCTTCGTTTGAATAGATTTTTCTCTTAATTTAGATTTAGCGATTGCATTTTCATCTTGGAGATAATGTTTTTTTAATGTCGAGATTTCTGTCTTCCTTGGCTAATCTATCAACATTTTCATTGCCTGCAATGTCAACATGTGCAGGCATCCACTGAAGCATTAACAGGTTTTGTTTATGTTAAAAAGTTATTTTAGTGAGTTGTTATACTTTTTTTATTTGGTGGTTTAGATTTCGATAAGGGACATGTTTTAGGTCAGTGGTAACAGAAATGCCGAAGAGAAATAAATGTTTTCTTGAACTCTAATTGGTTAATCTATGTCACGAGGGTGAAGAGCACCAATCGGAGCACAGATAGAAGGAAGAAAACTAATTTTGAAAGGAAATACGTCACCAAAAACCAGCCAATTAGTTTCCTTCTTAATAGTTAAATTCAATAAAAACTATTTATAATCCCTTTAAAGAGCTTTGAGTTCCAGTTAAGTAACGATATGAAAACTTGAAATGTCTCCTTTAGCAACAAATTATGCATTTAAATTGTTAAAACAGCTCAAAAATACCTTATGGTTTAAATTTAACCCTTTAAGTCCCAGTGATGCATTTGGCATCATCATGTTTCAGATAATAATTAAAAATAATAATAGGACTGACATCTATTGGAATTAATATAACATATTTTCTAAGAGAAAAAATTGTGAAGAATTGCAGGATGTGCTTTTTGATATCATAAATGGCTATAGACAACCAGAAAAAAAATTCTAAAATGATGATGCCGATTGTCATTGGGACTGAAAGGGTTAAAATGTCTCAAAAGAAAAAAAAATCTTAATACATATTTGAGCATGAAACAATGAGATAAAAAAAGTTAAAAAAGTTAGTAACGATGTAACTCCAAGTTAAATAATAATGTATTAAAAGTATAATTTTAAAAGGATTAATATGTATGTCATTTTCTTGAAATTAAGTATATTATAGTTAGTACAATTTCAATGATTTAGCATTACTATAATGTATTTAATAAATTTATTTCAGAACTGCCAATTTAAATGTTATAGTCACGATTTTAGTTTATTAATCAAGTATTATAATTTGCAAAGATCACACTAAAACGGACAGTGTAAAATAAATGCAAAATAAATATTTATGATTAAAAGCAATTTTTATATGCGTAATTGCCTCGTTAAATGCTTTGGTTTAAAAGCTTTAAAAAACCAAGTAGCTGTAACGCTTCTAGCGACCTATTTCAGCTCTACTTACGAACCTAAAACACTCGGCCGAAAGTATTTCAGCCTACATTAATTCATGATAACAAGGAACACAATAACCCATAATACTAAATTTAAAGAGCCCCGAAGTACCCCACCTCCTCAGACAATAACACTAAAACAATACAGGAGCGTCTTGTTATCGTGATGGACAAATCCCATGATATACGAATAACTGTCTCGTAAAAATTTTTACCGCATCTTTCATCGCAAGATTCGCTCCTCTTGAGAAAAACTCACTTTATAAAAAAAAAATTAGGAAAAAATCTTTTCAAACTTGGAAAAAGAGAGGGTTTTTTTTATAGCAAATCATCGTAAAACGTCGGAATAGCAAAGCGTTCAGAGTTACAAAGTAAATAAGGTCGGGGGTTTTTAGGGTTTAGATTTCGTATTGATTTTGGATAGGTTTTTAGGAGAGTGCCTGGAGATTTTTATTTTTATTTAGAAATCGATTTGACGATAAAAATATATTGGGTGATAGAAGTTACATGAACCAAACACTAGATGTTTAATCTATTGAGGTTTTCTGTTATTTTACTGCTAATATTGAAAAAAGAAATAAAAATGGAACACATTTTCAGTATTGTACCTAACTTTCAACTTGTATTTAAATCGATAAAGTGATAAAAAAAATATATAGAGCGAAATAATTTGCTATAATCAAAACACTAGATTTTGCTTAAGTTATTGAGGTTAAGTTAGTAAATTATAGTTTAATAAAAGTTTAAAGGTTCTGTTTAACCATTAGAAGTATTGCATTAAAATTTTAGGATCTTAATAAATAATATAAATTATGTTAATATTTTTTTTAAACTTCCTTAAATGCATTATGATTTTTTCTAAAAATATTTGTATTTTTCACTTTTAGCTCAATGAAGTGAGCTTAATCAGAATTTATTTTAAAGTAATTAGATTATAAATAAGTATTAAAATATTAAAAAAAAATTAAATTTGCATTTAGTTCAAAAACGTTAACAAATCGCTTGATTCCAAAATAAATAACGTATTGCTGTACAGTTAGCAGATTAATTTAGAAGATTCACTCGAATTGCTGATCGTTTTTGACATTTCACTACCTTCTGAAGCGAAAACATTCATGAACAATTCGTTCTAAGTCTCACCAAACGTTTGTAAATTAGATCCAATAGATATTTAAACTTATCAAAGTCACATTTAAAGTTTATTTCCTAGCAATTACTAAATACAACATAAAAATAATTATTAAGTTTAGAGATAAGATAAATATAGAAGATCATTTGGTACTTACCGATTGTTTTTAACATCTCAAAATCTTCTAATTTGAGGTCAGGTATTTGGTTTTCATCAGCTGGCGGGGGCGGTTCTTTCTTTTGAATAGATCCACTCCTCTTCATTTTCTCACGAGTTATTTTCGAGGAGGCCATTGTCCAGTTGATAATATTTGTTCAATAAAACACTCTACAATTTCATCTTAAAAAATGTCCAAGAGTATTTAGAGGTCTAATCAGAAGCGATCCAAATTGTAAAAAATTCTTTAAAAGAGTTCCAGATACAGTAAAAATGGGCTTGGAAGAATAAATAAAATGTTCGATGGAAATCGTCAAGCTAAAAGAAAGTCTTTGAATATCACCTTAATATCTAGATTCTATAAATTATTTCTTTGGCGAACCTTTTCATTTCATGACTACCTTCCTCCAAATGACAAACAGTTATTAACCAGTATATTAATTAAAATATAAATAAAACTCTGATATTAAATTAGCGTCTTGTGTTTAGTTTGCCATCACGTTAGAGATCGATGCAGAAACGAACCGAAGTTGTAAACAAACCGAGAGAACAGGATCTACTGAAAGTCTTCTTCCTATGACATGAATCGCTCGTTCTAAAAGAACCCAGAAAGCAGCACATCCACCAACTTCCGGGTTCACCTTTGAAGTAACGTGGTGCCAAAACTTTGAAAAGTTCTTTTCTTCCAAGTCGAAGAAAAGAACTTTTCCATTGGACGAGAGAAGATCACGTGTTTTGTTTTTTAGTTTACCTTTTTTTTTTCTTTTCGCTCTCGTGGTTTTATTGTAAAACTAGACAACTGCTGCAAGAAGGAGTAGGGTCGAGGCAGAACTAGTTTCTAAATCGGTGTTGGGGGATAGAATAAAAAAAAAGTTCTATGACGCTTGGATGGAAAAGAGGTGGGTCACCTGACCGATTTCAGTTTTTTTTCTTTCGTTCTGACGTCTTCAGCGGGGGGGGTTTTTTTTTTCTCGTACCATTTTTTTTCATCGGTTTTTTTAATGTTACGAGAGGTATTAATGACTCGTTAACCTTAAACTGCTGTATGAGGCTTCGTAGCCCTGTCCTCAGAACATCGGCCTTTCATACAGATAAAACCGGCCACCTTATAGAAGGATATTTGTTTTCATAAATACAAAAAAATGACCTAAGTATGGGGTTCCCCGAGTACACTGGGACAGACGCGCTCTTTGAATACGTGGAGTCCAGTCCCGAAGGCAAGGGTAGGGTCGGTTCATATATATTCCGGCTTGTGTGCTTTATCAGAGACCCGATTCCGCTTAAAGACCTTCATTACGTAAGACAGACACAGAAAGATTTTTGTACTGACACAGAGAAAGGAAGTACACCCAGGGTGAAGGCTTGAATCGGACCCGCACCCGTTTCAGCGCGCAGACTGCTAGCGTAATGGTCTGCGATCCAAATCACTAGGCCACCCATGCCCTTCCCGAATTTAATAGTGTACGATGTCGGTTGAAGTCCCGTTGCATGGTTTCCAGCTCAGGTGTCGACCTCGTCACTTAACCGTGGTCCTAAATTACGAGGCGTAATTGGCTGTGTTAAAGATTTTAAAGGAAAAGAGGTGTAGACAACCTGAAAAGATTAAATTACCTATAACTGCTGTTAGTCAATATTTAGCTTTTCTTAAAAGCTCTCTATCAAAATTTTCTTTTTCCATATTTCGTTTCATTATGAGTTTTTTTTTGCTTTGTTCCTAATATTTAGGCTACCAGTTTCATGTATTGTTATTAAATTTTTTTTTCGAAAATACCAGGTTTTTACAGGTTCTGATTTCGATACTTATTCAGGAATAAAAAAACTCGCGTCATTTAAGCCGTTTTCGACATTTTCAAAGAGCGCAAAATGTCGCTGATAGGTGAACTACATGTGATGTTACATGTTCACAGTTGTTATTTATTAAGCAGAACTATAATAGTAATATTGGAAGGAGGTATCACAAACTATCTATATTCTTTATGTAATTGTGGTTTAAAAATATGATACATGAATCTTTCTATCGGAAAATACTACAGAGAACATAACATGTATTCAATTTAGCTAACTGTGAATCATCACATGTGACCAGAATAAAATTCAAACTGTTGACAAACTTGAACTTTTTATTGATAAAGAGAGTCTATGTAGAATAAAGAAAACTCTACATCTTCATTCAAAAATATTCAGTTATCAGGATGTAATTAAATTTAATGATACTTTTAAACATCCTAGCAGCACACTTTGAGATCATAAAAAGCAAAACCAATTATTGAAATAATCTGTGAAAATTAACGCCTGTAGTGATATATATTAGGTCAGAATTGGAAACGTTGGTATGAAAGATAATTTGGAATTCGTTTTTGAGTATGACCTACTTTTTTAAAGTATAAAAAACTAGAATTAACTTTAAAATATTGCTGCGTTGTAATGAGTTAAGCTACCCAATTTAATAATGCAATATTATATATAGTTATGTAAAAAAAGGGTAAGTAGGGGTTAAAAGCTAAGAATTAAAAATATGACACTTATTTTGTTATTTACACAGACGGATACTATCAAGGGGTCTCATACAAAATATATGCCAAAATGTTTAAAAGACTTACAAAACTAATTTATAAATGATTAAATATTTTAAACCTTCATTTATTTTTGGAGAAGTTTCTTCAATAAACGTAAATTGAAATATGCGATACACTTGAATAACCTATATCTTTCAATATAATAGTATTGAAAAAGTTAATTATAATAACAAATAAATAAATAAATAAATAAATAAATAAATAAATAAATAAATAAATAAATAAATAAATAAATAAATAAATAAATAAATAAATAAATAAATAAATAAATAAATAAATAAATAAATAATAAATAAATAAATAAATAAATAAATAAATAAATAAATAAATAAATAAATAAATAAATAAATAAATAAATAAATAAATAAATAAATAAATAAATAAATAAATAAATAAATAAATAAATAAATAAATAAATAAATAAATAAATAAATAAATAAATAAATAAATAAATAAATGAATGAATGAATGAATGAATGAATAAATAAATGAATAAATGTACTAATATTAAGAAAAGAGTAAAGAGTAGAATTATTATCGTAACGAAAAGCAGCTTAAGAATAACATAATTCAAGACTAAAATGTTTTGCACAATATTCTTCGTTCATTAAATAAAAAAAACTTCAACATTTAATTAATTTATATCTTTAACGCTCCGAGTTATTTATTTAAACGTAATATTAAGCTCCATCTTAAGAACGGCACTGTAATTTTTTACGAAATGTTAAGAGCGTAAGTATAAAATTTATGTTTCATTAGTTCAAACGCTAAAATATGCAATAGATATCAATATTTAAAAATATGTATGCATTAAAATTGAAAAGCAAAAAAAAAAAAACTGCTACTGAGAAAAAATGGAATAGTAGTTTGTATTTGAAATATACATAAACGTAAATTAATAGCTGAAAGTTTTAGTTTTAGATGCGGAATTATCTTTCTTTAATTTTTATATTTAATAACTACTCTAGAAAAGGATATAAATAACTTCGTTAGCTGTTAGTAATAGTTGTTTAATAATATAAATTTGGTAATTCAAATAACAAGCATTATCGATTCAAAGCGGCATGGAAATGGGCAAAAAGTATGGTTGTTTTCTCAGTACATATAAAATTTAATACAAAAAAAAAATTGAATACCGTATTAGCTTCAAACTTTTAATTAGGTTTTATCGAAATTAGGTTTATTTTTGAAAATTGATTTAAAGATCTTTTCCAAGTAAAAAAAATTTAGAACATCAATAAAAATTTACGATTTATAAAATTAAAAATAATTTTTTATGCTAAAAAAATGGCAGATAAATTACGGAAAAAACCCGGGTGTAACATATTTGTAGATACCTCTTTTAAACAAAAATTGTGCTTAATTAGAAATTCGAACATTTAACACCTCTGTTCAGTAAAGTTCCGAGCATTTAAGAACTTAACATCGCCATCAGCTTAAACTAAAGGATGTTTCTAAATATTGATTTAAATTTTTATTTTCTGTAGTTTCTTTATTTTCGAAACTTGCATTCTTTGAAAAGCATTTTAATTAATCTGAAGAACCTCATTATTTCTAGAACTTAAGTGTCCGGGGGGCTGTGTAAGTTTTATTTTCCCTTACATTATCACTAAAATAAGTTTATAATGAAGACATTGTTCGACAACGGAAAGTTTTGGTGCCAATTTTCGTTGAATGCACTGTAAAAAAATTGTTAATTTTACAGAAAAATACAATATATTTGCAGAAAAATGCTGTTGTTTTTTTTAACAGCTTTTTCTCGTCAAAGTAAACTGTTTTAAATTTAAAAAAAACCAGTTGCGTTAAAATTACATATCATTCACATAAAATAAACCTTTTATCTCTGTACATTTTACGGTATTTTTTTGGCACTTCAACTGACAGTTTGTTTCGATAAAAGCATTCTAATTTTTGTTATAGTGCATATCATAACTATTAGTTAAACAATTTTATTAATAATATGTGTTGCGGTGGTTGCATAAGCGTGTATACAATTAATGGAACAACTACATCGTAATATATTTTGTTGTTAACAAAACTGAACTGTTGTTGAAAAATGAATAAATTGTTGTTGTTGTTGTACAATGAATAAATTGTTTTTGTTGTAGAACATGAATAAATTGTTGTTGGTGAACAATGAATAAATTGTTGTTATTGTAGAATTTCGAACAATGAATAAATTGTTTTTCTTGAACAATGAGTAAATTGTTGTAGTTTAACAATGAAAAAATTATTGTTTTGTTGTTGAACAATTAATAATAAATATGGAATATAAAATTACTGTCGATTAAGTTTTACTTTAACTTCCGATCTTCTTGGTACACTATGTATAAAAATGTGTGAGGGCCGAATATTTTGCAGTTTTATTTACAAAACACTTTTATTTTATCTTTATTAGCATTTTTTATTCTTGAAAACTTAAAAGCTTTGTGTTTTCAGAAATTTTTTTTTTATTTTTTCCGTAAATTCAATAAAAAGTATTGAAATAAGTTTTTAATAAGAAGAAAAATAATTTGTTTAATGGGCCACTTTACACCTACTATTTTATGTGCTACTTTTGTGGACTGTATTTCAAGATATGTTTTAATTCACAACTACTGAAAAAGAATATAATTTAAACTATGAAAAATTTGATAAGTTTTCTCAAACGTTAAAAAAAATTATATGGAATATTTCTTTTAACATCATACATCTGAAAACAACCAACCAAAAGTTTTATTAAAATTTCCGTAGCCCTTTGCAACAGTTATTATGTTGCCATTCTACGAAAAACAAATATTATAAGGAAATCAAACGAAAGAACAATGACCCTCGGCTGGACTCGTAAAATTAATCATAAATGTTCGAATTCATTAAAACCTTCCATGCAAAAACCGCTGTGATAATTAAACGCTTAACCTCGGGCTCTATAAAATAGCATCGCCATTTTTTTTCTAATTTTTTTAATTCTATTGTTTGTAACAAATGAATCATGGGCGTGATAACATGGGTTTTATTTATTCGCTTGTGTTCAATGAATGCATGCTAAAATTAAAACTGAATTTTTCTTACTGGGATGATAAGAAAATATAAAATTAAAGTTTCGTTGTTTTTGCGTTATTCATAGCTCATTTCATTTATTTTTAATCGAAGAAAATTAAGTTTCCATTTGCGTTTTTTTTTCTCTGGAACTTTATTGCTTCGTAGATTAATGTGGTTTAACAGAACTCGTTTCGAATTGAAGATTTGAGTTTCAGAGTTTTTTTAAAAATTAGTTTTAAAAGAATGGTGCTATTTGCCAAGGAAAATTATTTAAAGTTAAGAATGCAAACTATGTAAATACAATTTGTAAATTTGATATTACTTGTTTTTTTTCCTAATATTTTTTTTATCAGGAATTGTTTTGTAATAATGCACTAGCATATTTGTTTTGTGCGTTTATTACAAAGCATTATACAATTTGTTACTCTCTTTTTAGAGGGAAATTTATTATATTTTGTTTGGTAAAAATGTAATAATGTCAAAGCAAACTAATTATATGTGGGCAATTGGTCCATGATATCGAATGATGTTTCATTTATTTACTTAACTGATCCTGTATATTGGATGCTATTTATACATTTTAATCCTACTTCATTTAATTGTTAAAAAAATTAAATCCTACTTTATTAAAAATTTAAGATGTATTTCAAAACATTTATGGAATACTAATATTAATATCAACAAAGAACAAAATATATGTTATACATAGACACGTTTTTTGAAACTTTAAAAAGAAAACTATGAAAGAGGTTTATTGTATTTTATAAACGGCATCCGGAAATACATTTACAGTTAGTTATAATGCTTAATTTTGGTAAGTAACGCACAAAAAATATTTTTATAAAAATGCTTAAGATGCCATTGGTTTTTTTTTTGTTTTGTTTTGAAATACTTCTAAGGATATTTCGCCCTCGTTAATCGCATGTTAAGTAATTTATATGCTTGGGCAATGATGCATGGAACTGTTACGTAACTGGTTATTTACTGGAAGAACCCATTTCTTTTTATTAGGAAGCATCCAGGAGTAACGTTTCATCCAAAAATCCTATAATAACAAGAAAAGGAGCATTACAGTTGCAATGTATCAAAATTTTCTTAAGGAGTCTGGCCCAAAGACTTTTAAAAAGTAATTTTTAAACTTGAAAATGATTAGTTTTTCAGTTTTACTAAAAACACAAATTTCAATTTTATGCCAAATTATTGTTTTTTTAACAAAATTTCCAATGATATGGTAAAAACTTTATAACCTATTGATATTATAAAGTTTTAAGCAAAGACGGAATAATGAAAACATTTTATTAATATTTTTTTCTCCAAAATCCAATTTCTATTAAACTGCGAAAGTATTTTTTATTTTAAAAAATTTCAGTGCAACGTTTTAAAATATCATTTAAAAATCATAAAACGTCTTATTGTATTGTTTGGTCGATTTTTTAAAAAATGATTACTATTCGTTTGACTAAAACCTAAATATTTTTTAAAAAATATATTTAGGTTTTAGTTAAACGCATAGTAAAAATATATTAAATCATTTATGAAAGTCTTGAGATTAAAATGTCTTGAATGAAAAGTCTTAAAAATGGACGTCGTATTGCAGTAACTTTTACAGTTAACATCATAGACCCTATTATGATAAGAGTATCTTTAGATGAAGTAAAATTTATTAAAAAATTATTGGTAATGCTGAAATTTGTATGTATTTCATTTAATTTTTTTTAGAAATAATGAAATGCATTTTTTCTTAATTTTCAATTTAAGATAAAGAAGTAAAAAAAATCAAAATACATTGAATTTACCAAATTTGATGAATTTTGTTCCAATATAAAACAAACATTTGTGAAATGAAGTATCGTAATTGAAGAGCTTAGTGGAAGAACGTGCTAAGTGACACTTTAAAAAAAATTTAGATTTTTTTGTCAATGAACATCTACTAACCTCTTTAACGATAGCAAGCTCACACTTTTTCATAAACTTTAACTTTAGTATGGTTTTCACGCTTTACAAGTATCGTTTTCAACAGATCTGAGTGCAAACGAAAAACTTTAAAGCTCATTTTCTCGTTTTCACACTTTTGTCAATTGGCACGTTCCTACACTAAGCTCTTCAATTGATCTGTTACTAACATAGATTTAGAAAGTAGCAGATATGCATGCCCATCGATTGCGCAATCCCGTACAATGCATTACAAGCCGCGCAATTGTGCGATAAATCCACATTTCGCCGTTTTTACAATGCATCACGGGATACTGGTTCACAAAAAATGCTTTCGCCGAAGAGTTACATGCAATAAAAACTGCATTTTTAATATGCTTCTTTTATGAACCTCATGTCTGCCAGAAATTATCAATTATCCAGCTATAAACGTATGCTAGCGAAACTGGTAAAAAGTTTTAATTAATTAATATTAAATATATATTTTTTATTAGTTGAATTATCTCATAGTGCCATCTGGTGGCGTATGGCATGCCATGTGCTGGGACTTGCAAACTGACTTATGGGATACTGGTTCACAAGTGGCTTCACCTTTTCCTCTAGGGGCAGATCTGCTACTTTCTAAATCTATGGTTACTAATGTACAAAATGTAGTAAATAAATGACAAAGTATGGTTTGTAACATTATTTTTATTTCATGTCTTAATAGCAAGAAAAAGGAAGGAAAGATGAAATTCGCATCAATGGTGGAACAGTCTATTGAAAAAGCTCTTATATATATTGAAATTCGAAAAGGTTAAGAATAATAATTTATTCATATTCACAAAGCACATCCGTGTACGGAAATGACGTTTCATGTTTGCTTCCAAGCTCCGCCCACTTCCGGTTTGAAAGACAAATGGATGATGAGTTGATCCATAGTTCGCTTTTCGCGTTAATTCGCGAAAACCCCTTTTATGAATTAAATTCACGCTCTCTTCTTCTCAGATGAAATGCTACACATCAGTTATTCTTTGGTCACTTGTAAGCGCTAAGACGACAGAAAATGTGCGATTTCTTACCACACATGTACAAAAAAGTTATTCTCTAATAATCGTTCATGTTTTGATTACAGGTTTTGGGTTTTTAAAACAATGAACTTGAGTTAAATTTCTAAAGGGTCCATACACAAGAACCTACAGTTTGGTAACCATAAAAGTTTTGCCCTCTGCTTTGATTGGCAATATTAAATGTAAAGTACCAGAAACAGCCAATCACAGTAGACAAAACAATCTTGGTTCTGTTTCGCGTACTTACGTTTGCCAATTGGAGTTTTCCGTAAAATATTTTTCCAGGTATAATTTAAAATGTCAGACATATCGTTGTGTAGGGAAATACACCTATTTATTAGAATTTTTCAGTTTACATTGTGGAGATATTTTCTATAAGTAAATTAGCCTTATACCTGTTCAAACCTAGACATGATATAAGCAAACTTTGTAAAAAAAATTATGACAATTGTTTTAACATAAATAAATTGAATAAAGACCTAGTGCAAATATAAATTCAAGATTATGTTTTGGAAATATAGTTACAGTTTTATTTATTGCAATGTGTCGAACTTTACATTCTATTTACAGCAATGAAAGATTTATTATTATTCTAAATTTAAATTTTAAACAAAAAATATTTGTAATTAATTTTCGTACTATAAAACAATTAAATAAATGATTAATTCGCAAATGAAGTTTGATAAACATTATTTACCGAAATTTGACACATGATTTTAATCACATTTCACCCTTAATTTTAATCTGCACTTCTAACAATTTTGTATCATGATGTGAAACAACTTAAGCCGCATTATAATTGACAAGCTTGCAAGTTCTCGCAGCAAAATAATCCTTCTCAAATTAATTACTAAACTTATTTAACTCAAGGAAGTATAAAAATGAACGTCGTATTACAGTTACTTTTACAGTTAAACTCATAGACTCTATTATGATAAGTGTATAGTTATATGAAGTAATTATTAGAACTGTTATTGGAAATACCAAACTTTGTATGTATTTACATGTAATTATTTTTTTAGAAATAATCGAATATACATAAGAATACTTTTCTACACAGGTTAATAAAAATAATTTTTAGGATAAGTTTTGTTTTGTTAGGATCACCAGATTTTTCACCAGAAATTTTTACAATTTTTTTGTGTATTAGAATTGTTTCACGGAGGATCTGGCAATAGCTCCGCGGTCTTGTTTTCATTTTTCACGAATTACTTTTGTTATGGTTGGTTGAGATATATTCAGGTTTGTGTGCTGACCAAGCACACTAACCTGAATATATGTCTACCAACCAACCAACTTAACTAAAATAAAAGTAATTTGAGAAAAAATAAGACCACAGAGCTATTACCAGATCCTCCTTGGAACAACTCCATAGAAAGGTATTTGGTGCAAGCAAAATTTAAAATAGTTTGGCACATTTGAGAAAGCGGTATGTAATATAAAACATACATTTTACAGAATATAGTAGGCATATTATGTATTAACGAAATGTTAATAAATAAAAAAAAAAACTAACACAAGACCTTGATAAATGTTATTAGAAGTACTAGCACTAGTTTTTTGATTTTATTGTAGCTTAAAAACTAAAAAAGATTATAGAACTAAATATTTTAGCAGAATTTAATTCAATTTTTTTTTTCAAATCTAATTTGCAACTTTTCAAAAGTCGTCTTCGAATTAAATTAATCTTGTAACTTCTTGTACAATAGTTATTTTTCAAAACTATAAAGAAAAATCAAAATAAAAACTTATAAAAAAGATATGCTTATAAAAGTTAATCACAATATTCATAGATAAATGTACAAAAGTTTCAATAAATTGGACTCAAGTTTACAAACGCTCACGTAAATTTTCTTTTGTACAAAGCAGTATTATAAACAATACACATTAGGGTATATCGAAAAAATAGGTTTATTCAATCAAGATTTGCATAGTCTAATTTAATAATGACTAGTTTCAATATAAAATCTGATGTAACTAGCAACAAGGGTAAATTAATTTCATTTGGCTTTCCTCCCATTTTGGGAAATTTTTTTAAAACCTCTCCACAAGCAATTAACATGTTAATTGGTTTCGAAATTGACCAGGTCCGATAGAAGATCCGAATATCAGATTTCAACCTTTGATTACAGATATCAGTCATTTTTTTATGAAGTTGAACGAGGGTCGAATACGATATTAGAGTACTTAAAAAATATTGTAATTTTTTTCCAAACTTTTCAAAAAGTTCTTTTAGTAGTTAATTTTAAAGGCATTTTGCAATAAAAACAATGTTAAAATAATTAATTAACTACAAATAAGTAATACGGCCTTTTTTTTTGCATTTCTAGCACAAAAAATTTGTATTTTTAGAGTTAAAGGCGTGTCCCTTAGTAACTATTAAACATAATATATTTAAAAATTTATATGAAAAACATACTTTTTAGCATATATTTGTATGAAAAGTATGTTTAGATTAAAAATATACGTGTAGGATGTCGTTTGGGACTTAAGAGTTTATACATTTACTTAAGAAAATATTTTAAAAAAAACTTTAAGAAATGACAAATTTTTGTAATAAATGATACTACAATGTTAAATATTAGCAATAAAAATAGTTCCTAGAAGCTGCAACAACTGTTCAGAGAAATGTTTCATCATATTTTTTGGAATTTAGATAAACATTTTTTCAAGTTTTGCATTCCAAAATCTGAATATTGAATTACATTGCCACAGACGGTTTAATATTAGGCTAGCCATGCAAGAGGCTCCGATACCAAAACAGTATCTCCATAATATATTATATTATTTATAAGAATTTATTATTTTATTTATAGCAACCAAAAATTAATGCCAAATTTCCAAAGGTGCGAAAAAGTTGCTATTATGCATATTAGTGTTAGTTCGATGCAAAGTTTTCTTCATCTGAGTTAATATCAGTTGCCTATGGAGCTGTTCATTATACAAATTTTATTCTTTTTTAAATTTAAGTTTAATACATTTCAAAATTGATACTTACTTAATCAGATTTCGTATTGAAACTGAGCATTAATTTTCGAAGATGCATGTCTAGATTTAAAAAATAAACCAACTTTTTTCTATACACCTAATACACATATGTATATATTTCATATATGATTATATAAAAACTTGAAGACATAATTTTAAGAAATTAAATATATTTTTATAAATATTTTTTTTTGATTGAATACGGTCTGGAATAATAGTTTGATATAGATAATAGATAAATATAGAGATTTTTAAAAATGGAACAATAAATTCTTCAATGGACAGTTTTATATCATTTCAAGTCCCAAATTTTATATACGTTGTGTCAGTAATGCAATGGACCTTATCCTCAACCTCTCATCTCTCCAATATATTCCTTGTTTTCCATTTTTTTGCCACTCAAATATCAGTGATTTATGTTAATTTTCTTTTAGTTTTAGCTAAATATTAAAAAGAATTGCTTTTTAAATTCTATGCAAGAATATTTGAAGTTTGACCACGAGTTACCCAACTTACAAGGCCAGAGAAGCCCTCTTAAACACGTACCTAGATACAAAGTTTGCCGTCACTGTTCCAAAAATAGTTGTTTAGAATTTGAAACAGTCTGATCTCGATACCTGTTCGGAACTATTCGTGTATGGCTGACTGTATGTTCATCGTTCCGAGTTTCTCCGAAAAGATTTCTTCATCTTTGGCTCTCTCTCTCTCTCTCTCTCACTCTCTCTCTCTCTCTGTGCTGTATTGTCAAACTTTCCTTCCACGCACGTATTTGGTAGAGCTTCTCTGGCCTTGTAAATTGAGTTGGTTTGACTTATATAGTGGTTGGACAAGTTATTCTTTCTACATGAATTAAATAATAAAAATAAAATAAATTCTAGGTTTAAAAAGAGTACCCGAATTAAGTTTACCATTATTGGTACTGCTTAAAAACCAAAAACTGTAACATGCTGTACGTTGGCTGTCTGAAAAATAGCAGTTTTCATGAAAAAAAAATTTAGTTTGTTATCCTTTAATTTCTGTATGATCTAAATCCTGAACACAGACCAAAGTAAAGCATTAATTATATTGAATATTTTGTTATCTAACAAGGGCAAATTTTCTCATTTTGAAGAATACTAATAAAGAAATATTTGAATAACAATAGTTTTCAATAAAAGTAAATAAAATCTACTATATCTATACAGGTAATAACATTAGTCTTTTAAAAGCTTTTTGAATGTATATTACAATTTTTTTGAGAATTACAGGGTGATTTTTCTTAAAGCAGTATTTTCAAATTACTTAAAAAAAGAAGTATTGGATGATTTGATTGTATAAATTTAGGTACATGAAGCTGTGTCTATAAAATAAAGAACCAATTAATTGTATTAAAATTTGTAAACTCCTAAAAATTTTAATTTTATATTACTTCCATACCGTTTCTCTGTTGATAATAATTTTTTATAAGCTGTTTAAAAAGTATAATCTTAATAAGCCTAACTGGATAAAATTAACGAATAAAATTTTTTCAAATCTAAGATTGTTTATTGCATATAAAATTGTAACAAAAGCAAGGTATGAGTTACGGCCAATACTCCCTCTCGGAAAAAAAACTGACCTCTACGATCTACAAAGGAAACACCTGAATATAGTAGAATTATTCAAATCAATTATTCAAATAAATCGGAAGAGGTACCCCTTTGAAAAATAAAAATTTTATATTTAGATTTTTTTCTCCGGAAAAGGATATATTTTTTAAAAAATAATTACTGCATTAATGTAGAAAATGAGAGAAACTATTAAAAAAAACTGTGAATTAAATTCAAAGTAATACTTAAACAAGCTAAGCTTACAAATGGATGGGGCAGAATGATGTCATTGTATTTCGGGTAATCGGATTTCGTATTGTTGCAGTTCTCTATCTATTTTTGAGAAACTTTCTTATGTAACATATTTGTTTTATTGCTTCAGGAACCTACAGTTAAAGAATAAAAATCAGTCTGATGAGCGGCTTATTTTTTTTTAAAACTTATCTTAATAGTAATCACCCTGTACATAAAGCTGCCCATACACGTTAGTCGCTGGTCCAGGGACAGGATATATGAACCTTCGCCAAACATTACCGAAATCCTTCTCATACTTCAGTCTTCAGTGTTTGGTTTTGTGTGACCACATGACATGTTAAACCAATCATTGGAGATGAAAATGCTTTCGGTGACGTCTTGTAGGTAGATTGGCAATGTTTGGTGAAGGTTCACATGTCCTATCCCTGGTCCCGTCTCTAAATGTATAGCAGGGCATACATGGAGTAACGGGACCTAACAACATTCGCCAAACCTCGACACTCTATTTCCAGGGCGTTACCGAAAGCATTCCCCCCGTTAGTAATTGGTTTTGTGTGCAAATATGACATCTCAAACTTATCACTGATGAGTGAAAATGCTTTCGTTGACGTCTTGGAGGAAGAGTGACAGTGTTTGGAGAAAGTTTGCATGGTCCTGTCTCTGGTCCCGTCCCTCCATGTATGACTAGTTTAAAGATGGGCATACACGGAGATACAAGACCAGGGACAAACATGTAAACTTTCGCTTAATCGCCACTCTTCCTCGAAGTGCGTTACCAAAAAACATTTTCACTCGCCAGTGATTGTTTTATTGTATACACGTGACAGGCTAAAAGCAATCACTGACAAGGGAAAATACTTTCGGTAACATCTTGAAGTTAAGTAACATCTTGAAGAAGTGTGACGATGTTTCGCTAATTACCTGTCCTGGTCCCGTCTCTCCATGTATGACTTAAAAACCTAACAAAATTTGAATTGGCCATTAGAGAATTGAGCATTTTTGAGGATGGATGAATCGTGACACTTCAAATGATGGACTCCCTGTTCCTCTCCAGGTCCTCCCCGCTGCCGCTGCCACTGGACGTGGGCCGCGGCACAACTATGGGCGCCCCGACCATGGCCAGAGGGTTATTGCACATCTGCAGCTCGAGGTCCGTTATCCTGTTCTGCATCTCCCACTTGGACTGGCTGAGTTTGAGGCTCATCGAGGCGTTCTCCGCCTCCAGGTCCAGCACTTTGGTCCTTAGCTTCCTGATCTCCTCCAGAAGGCTCTCCTGAGTCTCAGACCTCCTGGCGAACGGGAACAGGTTGGCCTGGTTGTTGTCCAGGAGGAAGGGGCTGGCGTCGTTCTGGTACGGCGACACCGGCCTAGTGATGGTGGATCCGGAATGCAGGGACAGAAATGAAGACGTCTGCTTGATGTCTGCTGCTGCTGCCGCTTTGCCCGGTGGTGGAAGTCTGTGGTTCAGACCGTTCGTTCCAACTAAAGGTCCAGTAGAGAACCTCCTTGGCACTCTGCTGTTGTTGTCCAACTGGGGATTCAGGGGTTCTAAGGGTATGCCTCCAGCCAAGTCCCCATACTGGGTGTTGTTGCTGCTGTCCGTGCTCCTTCGTTCGTTGAGGGAAGAGGATGGGTTGTCGTTTGTGATCTGGTCGTCGAAGATGGCCGCCGTGGGGAAGGCGGAGGACGTGGTCATGCCGACCACCATGTCCTCGATGCGAATCTTGCCCACGGATTCGACCAAACCCGGCGTGCTTCGACAGCGGCCCATCGCAACTGTAACGATAAAGAAAAGAATCGATTTCGTCAAAAGTAAGCTTATACAGTAGAGTCTCGTTTATCCGAATCACGGTCCTCCGAAATCAGATTTATCAACAAAAAAAATCCCGAGCTTTTCGGTTAAAATATGAAATGTATACACATAAATAAAACAAACAAAAAATACATACTTACAAAGTTGGATTTATTTCAAAACATCAGTATTTTTTTTTTCTGTTAATTTTGGTCCCCGTACCTTTCGAATAAGCGGATTCTACGGTACAGTAGTCGTTTATCCGAATCAATCCGAATCGAAAATCAGAAGAATCATACAACATAAAAAAAAAAAGCTTTTCTTTAAATTAAATAGAAATGTATACACATAAACAAAAAAAATAACAAAAAATAATACATACAAAGTTGGATTTATTTCTATCAAAACATTTTTTTATTTTTTTCTGTTTTTTTTTCCCGTACACCTTTCGAATAGCGGGGATTCTACGTGTACATGAATAAGATTTATTGCTAATCGGCAGATTTAATCAAATATAGCGTTTTTACTGCAGTATATATCAGATAAAATCATTCGAAAAAAATTGAAGTTTACGATTCAACTTTCGCGATTAGCCTAGATTTACTGTTTTTCCCCACAGATTCAAACAGACATGAAAAAAACTTTTAAAGTGTAATTTATCAGATACAAATGGTTTAAAAAAATCCTATTTGTGGCTATACTCTTAGATTACTTACTCTTACATAAACATAAATATATGGAAAATTTTACACACTACTAGATTTAATTAAACAGTTTAAGCATATTATTTATTATTCTCTGTAAGGTTAGTAATTTTTGAAGGAGGTTTGTAATTTTTAACCCAGGTTCTTTAATTTCTCTCAGTCACGCAAAATTTTAAAAATAATGTAATGAAATTAATCTTACAAGTAGTATGAAATAAAACTCCACTTGTTTCATTTTATTAAAAAAAATCCTATTAGTTTTGGGATGTTTTTTTTAATAAATTTTATTACTTAAACACAAAATTATAAATTTGTAAAAATCATAAAAGGTTTTTTAAAGTACGAATACCTGCCCTAATACCTTTTTTATACAAATGTATGCATTCATAATTGTTTAGTCTTAAATTGCTTTTTTATTTTATAAAGGAAGAATTTTATTAAAATATGCCATTTTCTTTTTACTAATTTAAAATAATGAAGCATAAAACTAACACTCAAATTATTTACCAAAACATGAGTTTCTCTCTACCTCTTTCACTCTGCCAAATTTAATTAAATTTGATGGAAGAATGCTCTATTTTGTTTCGTAAATATATCATTTCTGCTTAGAGCAACTCATTTATCACCAAAGGAATTTTTTGCGTGATTAACGTTAATAAAGAAGGAAATATCCCTGGAATGTGTGATCTTTTTCCGAATAAGTGATGTGAATCATTTTATAATGATTCCTCATCATTTAATAGGAATTTTTTTACTAATAAAAGAAGAGGATAACAATTATAAACTTTGTTTGATAAGTTGTTATAGATAATATTCATTTTTTAATTGTAGGATAGGTTAATTGTTGGAATGGTTGTAGGATAATAGGAGACCCACTCTTTTTCCTTGATTTACAGAATTTTTTCATAAGCCATGCAAAAAATGTCTGTAAATTACAGCACTTTTTGCTGTTACTTTCTGCATTACTATGTTGAAAATCTAGGTATAAAGAGGAATTACACTTTTTATTATTGTAGAGGATTTTAAATCGAATTTTCTTCTGTATTTCTAACAATGCTGGGCTATTGAGGAATGGGTTCTTTCACTTTCTTTAGATTTTATGCATTGAAGACGGGACTTCGTTTAAGTTTAGAAAAGGTTTTATGATTTTTTTATATCTTTTAATTTTTCATTTGCGTTTGAATGCGTTGCTTTTTTAAAATATTATTAGCAAAGCAAAGGTTTTTGTACACATACTTGTTAATTAGTATTCCTTGGGTAATTCGAGTTATCCGAAAACACCATTCGTAAATACAATAATTGTGAAGATCGAAGTATAGTTCAAAATTAACTGTAATTCATATCGTCTGCGTACCGAACAGTGTCGTTAGATTGCATACCATTTAACCCTTTAACCTCACAAGGTAGGAGAATTTCTCATCCCCGAAATACGAGTTTTTCTAGGCAGGAAAAAAGCGAAATGGAATCGTCCTGTATCAAAAAAATACCCAAGTGATTATTTCGGCCGTTAGTCATCCTATGGAATCGGACCTTTTTGAATTTGTGAATAAATAACATTCTAAGTTGATTGCATGAAACAAAATTTTCATAAGGGGAGGTCTTCATATTAAAAATGTTAACAACTTTGAAATTTCCTATAGCAACACCCAATTTTAATAACTTAGAAATGTTAAGCACTCTCGAAAACCCTTAAATCTAAGTTTTTGTTACATTTGATTGAATATTAGGTGAGTTATTCAATCGAATCACTTGTGGATCTTTTGGGGGACCATCTCCAAATGACAAGCAAGCATGCATGCAAGGCCGTCTTTATTTATCAATTACACATGTAATCTTATACACAGTCCCCTAAAGGGTAATTAAAACATATTTTGGGATTTACTCAGCAAATTATGAATACATTTTTTTTAAAAATTGAGATCTCGCTTAAACTTCCTGACTAGAATTTATTTCTGTAAAAAAATAAGTGGTTTCTATTCATATTTTTTAAAAAAATTAATATAATAATTATTAAAAAATATAAAAATTGTTTTAAATACCCCCAATATTGAATGCAATTTGTTTGGGTATTATAATTTCTTTTCAGTAAAAAATTCGTTTCATTATCTTAATTATTTATAGATTGGGATAGTTTTTTATGTGCAACTCATTTAACATTATGGCACCTAAACTTTGCACGTCTCTAACTCCCCTAATAATGCTTAAAAACTAACAAAATTTGGCATTTCGCATTGACATAGGTCATAGATTAGAAGAAAATATGGACAAAAAAGGGTGTTGCCATTGGAATTTTTAAAGTTGGTAGCATTTTTTATATGAAGAACGGCCCCCCTTTATGCAAAATTTTGTGTCATGCAATTATCAGAATGTTATTTTTATACAAAGTCAAAGAGGTCCGATTAGGATGATTATAGGATGACTAACAACGAAATGATCACGGATACTTTTTTTTTCCACAGCACGCTAATTTTAAACATACCCAACACCCCTTGTGAAACGAAACGGCCGGAAACCGGCCTTCCCGATGTTTGTTGGTAGAGCCGTACTGGCCGGGGTTTTCGAAGTAAAGGGTTAATGTGGCATGGCATACAAAGGGTAATCCAGAAAGTAAATTTCCTTTTTTTAAAAAAAAAGAACACACTTTCAGGAACATATTTACTGCCAAAAAGCACAGCAACGTTTCAGCTATTTATCAACTTAGCCACTACTAGAATTGAGACACTTGTCGTATCGTGGGATCAACTTTTGTATTCCTTCGTCGTAGTTAGTTAGGCTTGAATTATCGTCGCACTAGACCTACACGAGGGCTATTGGCGACGGGCGTCGTATTTTAGAACCACAGTCAGGGGACGAGCCAACACCTGAATAGGCACCCAACGCAACCGTTAAGGGTGAAATCGTACGCAGGGTTAGGACTTTGAAGGATATTTAACGTGCACTCCCTTACACGGGGCATTATTCGGCGGACATTTTTGGCTGCACGGGCCGTTTATAGGTCGGCAGCTACTTTGGCGATGCCCGGACCCGAATCTGGGACCTTCCGCATGCTAAGCGAGTGCTTAACCGACTGGGCTCCCCATCCCTCCTTCGTCGTAGAACTCTGACGCCAATGAATGAAACCAGCGTGGGCAGACGTCTTCTGCTCTTTGTCGTTTGCCAAAAAGCTCACCGGAGAACAGTAATTTCTTGAGGTGCAAGAAAACGTGAAAAACACTGGAAGCAAAATCATGGCTTTAGGGTGGATGACCAAACAACTCTCAGGAAAATTCCGTCAAAACAGCTTCGAGCAGTATGGGAATTGTTTTGATCATTCGCATCTTACAGCCCTGATCTTGCTTCCAGTGCTTTCCGCGTTTTCTTGCACCTCAAGAAATTCCGGTCCACTGGTGAGCGTTTTGGCAAAAGCGAAGAGTTGAAGCTTCTGGTCTGGATGCTTTTTTTACTTTCCAAGCTGATGTATGTTGTATGTTGATGTATGTTGTGTTGCTGAAAAAGCGAGTTCTTTAAAAAAAAAAGATAAGTTAAAAGGTTTCTGGTAAGTAACTTTCTTTTAGTTGATTTTCTGGATGCTTTTTTTACTTTCCAAGCTGATGTATGTTGTATGTTGATGTATGATGTATGTTGTGTTGCTGAAAAAGTGAGTTCTTTAAAAAAAGATAAGTTAAAAGGTTTCTGGTAAGTAACTTCCTTCAAGTTTATTTTATGGATGCTTTTTTTTACTTTCCACAAAGTGACTACTCACTCTTCCTCATCGGCTCCTTCTTGTACATGTGCAGCCTCTTGACGGCGATGGCCTCAAGCCTGACCCTGGCCGCGGGGTAGTCCTTTGTGCACCTCCCACATGTCCTTCTTGCAGAGGCAGAACAGGTCCGAGTAGCCCAGGGAGCGGACCGAAGCGGTGCGCCGGTTGCCCGCCGATCCCATGTTGAGGATCGAGATCTCGCCGAAGTAGGAGCCGGCCCGGAGGGTGGCCAGGACCGAGCGGCCGTCCTCCGCCACCACCTGGAGACGGCCGCAGTTCACGATGTACATCTCCTTACCCACCTCGCCTGAGGAAAAGAAATAAGTTGCTTCATTTTTACTACAAAGTACATAAGGAATATGTAGACATTCCAGCCAGGACTGTTAGTTTTTCAAACAGTTTGTAGTCCGGTCAAAATAGACCGAAAAATAGGGGTAGGTTTGCAAAAATTCGCACACCCAGCTAAATTTTGGTATATATCTTTGGTACACTATTATAAGTAAAATGTCAAAAGTCCCCAATGATCCCATGTCTGCGTTTTCCGCCATCTTGAGAAAACGTTCGAAATGCCGCCCATTTTAAAGTTTTTGGCCTATAACTTTTTTCCTAAGCATTTTTGAATGTAACTTTTTGACACAAAGTTGTAGAAATTTTTTCTCGCCCAAGTAGGAGCTGGCCCGTAAGATGGCCAGGACCGATCGGCCGTCCTCCGCCACCACCTGGAGCCGGCCGCAGTTCCCGATGTACATCTCCTTGCCCACCTCGCCTATTAAAAAGAGATTCGTTGCTTCATATTGATTAATTACAGAAAGAATATGTATAGAGGTTTGTTTTTCTGACAATATGTTTAATTCTACACTATCTGAACCCTTCCGCAGTTCATGATGTTCAACTCTTTGCCCACCTCCCCTGAAAATCAAAGTACTTTCATCATTTTAAACAACTAAATGAAGAATGTAGACATTGGTCCTAGGACTGTTAGTTTTTCGAACAATTTACTGAATATAATAGTCTTCTGGATTAAAGAACACATACCTCAGTCGGAGAGCAAGCTCCTTAGTTCTGGAAGATCTTGACCCTCTTCAGACGTCGATTACTTTGCAGATTGTCAAGATACCTATCAATTTAAACGGATTTTTCTGAAAACTCACCCTTTCTGATGACGTAGTTCCCCGACCCTAGTCAACCGTCGTTATGGTGTCGAGGTGAACGTAAATGGCCTAAAGCATTGGCGGTCAAAGAAGATGAACACAACTATAAGCTTTCCTTAACTAGAAAGTAACAGAAGCAAAATTGCTAACGACCAATCTGCTTCGAACACTGTAAATGCTCAAGTTCCCGGTCAATTGTGGATGGATACACTGAATTGAAATGTTCATTTTATGTATATCTTGACGGTAAGTTTGGTCAATTGGTAGATGGACATTGAGAATTGAAATGTTCATTTTATTTATATAGTATATCTTGAAGGTAAACCTTTCAAGTTGTTAAAACATCTAACTACTGGCACAAAGCTGAATGGAAAACTCACCCTTCCTGCATATATATTCTCCCCAGGACTGAACAACGTGCCCCAGCCTAGCACAACCTCGCAGAGAAACCCGGACTCGGTGTTATAGAATATCTCAATCCCTTTTTAGGTGTTGAGGTGGACGTTGATGGTAATGACCAAAAGCATTGGCGATCAAAGAAGATGAAAGCAAGTTTAAGAAGTCCTTAACTAGAACTCAAGAGAAACAAAATTGCTAACGACCAATATACTTCGAACACTCCTAAATGCATAAGCTCATAGTCAATTGTGGATGGACACTCAGAATTAAAATATTCATTTCCTGTATATCTTGAAGGAAGGAAGGTCGATTCGTGGATAGATATTGAGAATTGAAATGTCCATTTTATTTATATCTTGAAGGTAAAACTATATGTTGTCAAAACATTTTATTACTCACACTCTTAAAACAAACGAGTGATTTTAACTCAGTCTGAGAGTTAGGGGAGATCTGTGTACCTAGGGCCACCATGTACCTAGGGCCACCCTACCGTATTTGAATAATATTTAGTTCCAAGTTTTATAATTAAAGGTGGAGAGTGGCAACACCAACTTTTGTTTTGGCAGACCATTTTTAAACTTTGAAGGAGATAGTTGGGGAAACTTATAAGTGAAAAACAGTTTTGTATGTCCTAAAAGTAAAATTCTGAAGCTCATTAATTTTGTTGTTTGGCAAAGGTAAGTTAATTTTTTTTCAGTTGAGTTCTAGTGTATAATTTTATTTGTAATATTGGGTTCTAAATAAGATAATTAATAAGTCTCCTCTCCTTGTGGGTTTTTCTGTGGATGACATTTTGTATAAAATTATCAAATCTTGTACCTAGGGCCACGTAGTTGCATTGTACCTAGGTCCATGGCCCTAGGTACAGCTAGGTCCAAGAGAGGTGGCAAAAAACCAGGCAGATGCAGAATTCTGACAGACACTCCAGAAAAAGAAAGAAATTGAAGAACAACTAGTGAATAGAAAAGCCCCCCCCAAAAAAAATTGTGAAAAAAACTGTAATTGAAATTGAGGAAATGTCATCCGAAGAATAATCAGACATTGTACAGTGTTCTGATTCCAGTTAAACTGATGATACAAGTTCTATAGTTGTTACTAAGACTGATTCTTTTGAGAAGGAGTATTTTGTTTAACAAAGGGGGTTGCAAGGCAAAAAATCTGAAAATTTTTATGTGGCTGAAATAATAGATGTTGCCGGGGAACACTATAGCATTAAATATCTAAAAAATATTGCACAATAAAATAAATTTATCCAGGATAAAGATGAAATCTATGAAATTGATAACAGCATTATAGTTTTTAAATTACCCAAACCACAATCTGTTGTCGCTTCAGAGCGGTAATGTTTGCAGCTCACTTTTGGAACCAGTTTTTTAAATTATGATGTGAAATGAAAATTCTTGTAATTCAATAATAATTTGGTCTATTGCAACTTAGATAACTGTATGAAAAATGAATGTTGCACCTGTTATCCTTTCTTTTATAAAATTCCTGTATGTATATATGTGTTTTTTATTCACTAGAAATAAAAACCTGAGTTTATAAGGACTGGCCCTAGGTACACAAGCTACTGGCCCTAGGTACATTGATGTCTTGTACCTGGGGCCATTCATGAAGTTTTTTTTAAAAACTCATATTTAAAAGAATATATTATTTTAAGTATTTTTGTTAATGCCAAATGGATAGTAATTAGTGCAATGATGTGTGCATACCAATTTTACATTTTTAAATAATTTATTTGCTTTGTTTTTGAGAATTGAAAAAATCCGGCCCTAGGTACACAGATCTCCCCTAATTTTTACTTCTCCAGTGTCGAAAATGTACTTCTCTTACAGGAGTGGATCCTTTGTATGCTCTGCGACAAGATCCCTCCAAACGAGTGATTTTAACTCAGTATGAGTTAATATTCACTCCTTACCAGTGACGAAAATGCACTTATCCTAAAGGCTCCTTGTTTTAAGAGTGCAAACAAAACTTTTTCGATAACTCACCCTTCCTGCATATGTAGTCTCCAGGGCTGAACAACACATGCCTCAGTCTCAGCACGAGCTCGCACAGGAACCCGGACTCGGTGTTGTGGAAGATCTCGACCCTCTTTAAGGTGTCGAGGTGAACAGAGATAACCAAAAGCATCGACGGTCAAAGAAACTGAACGCAAGTATAAGCCTTAACTAGGACGTAACAGAAACAAATTGCTAACGACCAATCTACTTCGAGCACTCTGAATGCATTAGTTCAGCATGGTCAATAGTGGGTGTACACTCAGAATTAAAGTGTTCGTTTTATATATATCTGGAAGGTAAGGAAGGTCAATTGGTGGATGAACACCGAGAATTGAAATGTCAATTTCATGTATATCTTAAAGGTAAACCTTTATGTTGTCAAAACATTTTATTACTCACACTCTTAAAAGAAACGAGTGATCTTAACTCAGTTTGAGTTAATTTTCACTTTTTACAGTGTCGAAAATATACTTATCCTACAGGAGTGGATCCTATGTATGTTGAGCTCTAAACGAGTGATTTTAACTCAGTATGAGTTAATATTCACTCCTTACCAGTGTCGAAAATGCACTTCTCCTAAAGGAGTGGCTTTCACTCCTTTTCTTTAAGAGTGCAGACAAAACTTTTTCGAAAACTCACCCTTCCTGCATATGTAGTCCCCAGGGCTGAACAACACATGCCTCAGTCTGAGCACGAGCTCGCACAGGAACCCGGACTCTGTGTTGTGGAAGATCTCGACCCTCTTCAAGGTGTCGAGGTGGACGTTGATGGCGATTTCAGCTTTTAGTCTGTCCGGCAGGCAGCCGATGGACCTCTCCTCGTCCGAGCACTTCTTCGACACCCACAGGTAGTCGAACCACTTGATCACTTTGGTCTCGATGGGGGCGGGCACGCGACGCATGCGCATGTATGTCTTGGTGGCGTCCAGGCGAGCTACAAACAACACCATATGGATTAGAATTTAGTTGGTATAGTTCTACAAGTTTAGCATAAATGTTTGTGACACACAGGGAATCAAAGTTTGATGACTATAGACTAAACTAAACTCCCATTACTGGGCCAAGGCCTGACGTCCCCATTTCAGCTTTCGTGACCTAGGGCTCTGGGGTGCTAGGCATATGTCCCGGTAAGGTGGTCAGCCTCACGCGGAACCTCCAGTGTTTAGTTCTCAAACATGATTGGACCCATTTTATCGACCCACTCATGGGATGAAAGGATGAGTAAAGTCTGTCCTCGCCCAATCCGGGATTCGATCCCCGGACCTGTGGCGTGGCAATGCGAAGCACTACCACTAAGCCACTGGGACTCGATGTCTATATAGACTATTACTTAAATTTACAGAAGTACATATATTTTTGGTAATGAGAAGGCCGATGATGGTTTGGTAATGAGATGGCCTATGAAACACCAAGAGGTGGTGGGGGAAGCCAAGCTTGCGTTTAAGGACTATAGTTAGACACACAGTCATGCATGAGCTACCACCAGACGTTTGCCCATGCAGCAGCAGTGGTAGTTTTTATTGAATTACGTCGGCTTTGATATAAAGAATGCTTAGCATTAATTTTGTACACTGTTCATTACCCAAGATGTTACAAAAATAGCATTTTTTCAGCGTATAATCTCACATTTATATCTTTCCTTTGTGACTTATAAATAAATTTGGCGTAATCTTTAACTTTCCCAAAGTAAAAGGGGCTAAGTTTATACTCCTCTAATAATAAAATGTTACAAACAATCGTAAAAATCGTAACTTAATAAAGAATAGTAAAACTATGATATTCAACTAAAAGCACAAGAAAGAGTAATATTTCCTTAACTATGTTGGCTTGCGAATTTAAATAGCTAACTTCCTTTATATTTACCGCTAAATATTATTTTATACAGAGAGAAATTTTGATGAAAACCCAATTCGTAAAACTATAGAAACATCAAAGCTCACATACAAAGATTCTCAACAAGCCCCAATTAACTTTAAGAAGAAACCCTGCTGAATTGCTTACTCGTTAATTCCAATTTAATCTCAATCCACGTAGTGCTCATTTCAAATACGGATTTTCATTTAATGGCCTAAGTGCATTAGCTTTTCGGCGTAGGTTGACTTAAATCTACGTGAGGATTCAAGGAGAACTCAATTCTTAGTATATTCGTGGTGGGCTGCTTACTCAATTAAACATTTTGTTGTATGTAATAATTTTTATTAGTTAGTGTAACTTCTAATCCTATTTCGTATTTGCAGATTGTTGTGAGTTTTCGCTTTGTGAATGTATTTGCAAAATGGTTTAAATAGTTTGCATTATACTTAATGATTGTTGCTCAAATTTTTAAAGGTATACAACAAAAAAAATACGAAAGAAATTCATTTTTATGCATTTTTTAAATAAATTAAGCTCTTGAAAAAAAACCTTTTCTATGGTTATAACTTGCTCAATAAACTTTTTGGTTGTTTTGACTTTTGGTTACTTGGCTCACTACAGGGCCAAGTTTAAGTAATATCTAACTAATAAGATTTTCCGAAACAAATTTTAAATTCCAATTTTTCTAAGTTTCAATAGAGACGTTCGGTGATGGAAAAAAGGCTGCCCCTGTGCTGTAAATTTACACATGATGTAAAATTTATTGGGTGGAAAACGTTTGCTTCACTGACAACGTTTGGATGCACCTATCTTCTCCATTTAAATGCTATTGGAGTAAGTTGTTGATATGACTTTGTACTTAAAAAAAAACATTATTTTTCTGCAAAACAAACATTACAAAACTACGCGGTAAAATAAAAACACAAAAATTTTCTGCAATTTTAAGTTTTTTTATGTTCTTTTTAATGTTTTTAAATGTTCATATGACTCTGTACTTCAAGAAAACATCAATTTTCTGCCGAAAACAAACAATACAAAACTCCTGTGTAAAATAAAACCACAAAATGTGCTGCAATTCTATTTTTTTAAAGGGTTCTTCGATTTGTAAAGTTTCGTAACGATACAACAAACTATGTTTCCTTAGTAAATATTGGTGGAAACCCAAAAATTGTACGAAGACTTTTATTTCACACTATACTCTACCAATATCACCTGTTTCATTTTATTTCAAACAAGAAAAATTTTTATTCCTCCATCGCCTTGAAAACCTCTCAATCACTCTGGATTCAGATGACGTCTGAAAATTAGAATGCTGGGTTTTGGGAAAGTAGAAACTGCGAATCGATAACGTGGTAATGTGTGTATATTCCCATTTCGATGGGCACCTTCGAACGCACAAGGCCGGGAATGTTCAACGGCCCGAAAGAATTTCCAGCACGGGTAAAATTTGCATTTTTGTTCGTTTTGGATTCCCGAATTCTGTGGGTTTCTGAAAAATTTAACACCAATCCCACCATACACTGTTAAAAATTTTGGTGCAGGATAGTACCAGAGAGAACCCTGAAACTTTCTAGCTGCCACAACTATTTAAAAATATTGTTTCTGAACAAGTTAACACCAATCCCACATGTTCACTGTTAATAATTTTGGTGCAGGATTGCACCGGGATCCTTCAACTTTCTAGTTACCACTAGTTTCTAGTTCTGCCACTGTTTAGAGTTAAGTCACCACTTTTGCAGTGTATCAAAGTTCTAGATCGACAACAAAATTGGTAAATCCAGCTATACAGAGGCTGTTCGCACAATTTTTTAGACGATTTTGTTTGGCGGTAATAAAAAAATCGATTGCTACAAAATAAATAATTGCAATTGTATTGTGTTTTTAATAGTCAAAAATATCGTCTGCGGCTTGATAATTTTATTTTTATTCAAAATGGCGTTTTTATCGAGGCAGTGGTTCGAATTCTATATTTATGCTCTTTCCGAAGAGAAACATTCTTATTCGATATCCAAAAACGATGTGAGAGTCATGGTTTTGTGATATCTAAATCGTTGATAGGTAATATCGTCAACAAGAATGGGGGAAAACGTCAAATTGGAGCCTCAAGTATGACAAAAATTCCAAACAAGTACCCAAGAAAAAAACGGACATCTTCGACTATTGCAAAGGTACGTTGTTTAATGTTAAAAGAAAATCCCCCTAGTCAAAGGACAGTTGCAAAATCATTAAAATAATCACAGGGCGTTTAGAGTTGGTCCTTTAGTCCCTTAAAGTCCCTTTTTTTATTTTCGGTCCCTTTTAGTCCCTTTTTTTCACATTAGGTACCTTAAGTCCTTTTTTTTAAAAAATATTACCATGTGACTAGGGTGCACCATTTTTTATTCGATATTCTTTGTCACTCAGAAATGCTATCATTGTCTCATGGTAGTGCATCTGTTGAAAGAGGCTTCTCTACTTCTGGCAACGTTTTAACATTGGACATGACTGCAATGACTGTCAGAGGATTAAATGTCCGGCTAAATATTATATCGGGATTGAAAAAATTTGGTGGTGAGCCTTTCCCTGTTCCTATAACGAAAGAATTGCCTTTGATGGCATCCAATGCTCATCAAAGCTACAGAAACTATTTTGATTCTGAAAAGCAGAGTAAGGAATAAGGAAGTTGTTGGACGAAGCCACAAAGAGGTTGGAGAGTGCTATAAAACGGAAGAATATTTAAGACATGACTCTTCCTCAGGGACCACTGCATGGGGTTCAAAAAATTAAGGTCTTCTGAAGCAGAAACAGCTAGGCAATCGTCTTCAATTGCCAAAAATATTGAAAAAAAATCTTGTGAAATCACTTCTTATTTAAAAAAGCAACAACAAAAAGAATAATTTGATAATTTCTACTTGAAAATACTCATTATTGTACAATGTACAGGTACTTTTGTTTTGCTAAAGAACATTCAAAAGTATTTTTTTATTATGTGATTATTAGACTTAGAGTTTAATCCTGAAAAAATGTCCGCTCCTAATGACTTGTATTGCAAATTAGATTAGGTAGGAATTATCGTCGAGGGCCATTGGCTGCGGTCGTCATATTTTCGAACCACATTCAAGTTACAAGCCGACACCTAAATAGGCACCCATCGCAACCGTCAAGGGTGGCATCGTACACACAGTGTTGGATGATATTTAACGTGCACTTCCTCTGCACAGGAGTTATTCTTCGGACATTATTTGTTGGCTGGAAGAGCCATTTATACGTCGGCAGTTACTTTGGGGATGCCTGGACCCGAACCTGGGACCTTTCGCATGATAGGCAAGTGCTTAACTGACTGGGCTCCCCAGCCCCATTGAAATTGTAGAACTGTTTCATCAAAATCTAAGGCAAATTGATGTTTCTTCTCCTAACCTTGTATTTATGCTGAAAAAACTTGTTTGTATACTATCTTATAAGTTGCTCATCTTAGCATGACAATAAGTTACCATGTAAGTAGAAATAGTTTAATACACTAATAATGTTCTTACACTGTCTTCTGTTTTTCTTGTGTTTTTTTTGGTTTGGTTTAAAAAGAAAAACCCGGGTTTTTGCCTTAGTTAACAATTTTCTCATTTCCAACATGTCTTAAGCACTTGTCGATTTTTTTTAAGTGGTCCCTTTGGTCCCTTTTTTTAAAAATTTAGGTCCCTAAGTCCCTTTTTTTAGGGGTCCAAGGTGCAAAACACCCTGTAATCATCTTAAATAAAAGAACTAAACTTTACATTGTACATTAAAAACTTCAATTTTCTGCGTATATTCCCAAAGCAATCAGTATGTGAATATACTAAAATATACTAAAATGTATAATTACTGTTTATTGTAAAATAATGTGTTGCAATTTATCAATCACATTTAGTGAATATATATATATTTTTATTTTGCTGCTTTTATATATCCATGATAGTTGAAAAGTACAAGGGAAAAAAAATTGATTTCGTAGAAGGCTTTCCTCAATAGGCCTCCTTGGCAATGATAGTGAGAAATCGCCTAAACTGGTATAAAGAAACCGGTTACTCACTTTGTTTTTCCTTCGCGGCAACCCTGATTCACGCCAGAGATCAGTAGACACGAGTTACACGTTTGTACCGCGAATGAAGAAAAAATCCCGTTTTCCTGCCGCCAATGTCCGCCAAGCAGACACATAAGGTAAGACTCCTAAACAATCAAGTGGTTCTTCCCGTGTACTCTTCATTTAAAAATTATATAATAACCCAAGTCAATCTGTTAGACACTGCAGTTTATCTGCCCTCTGCAAAATAAATGGGATAATGTGTTACGTATGGTATGGTATGGTAGGTACATATACATTCCAGCTTGTGTGCTTGTTCAGAGAACCGCTAATAAGCTTTCGTCAAGTGGGACAGATCCAGAAAGAGTTTTAACAAGCGCAAGATACACACAAAAAAAGGACAACGCAAACACATAGACAAATAACAACATTTATTGACGGTCACAAACATCCGTGCCTGCCCAGGATTCGAGCCCGACCCCAGCGGCTCCAATGGCTAGTATCCTAACGATTGCGCCACCGGGGCGGCGTAATAGTACAAGTTTTGTAATGTAATGCTAATGTAATCGTTTCCAGCTGCCTATTTCTAGCTTCGAGCTGTAACACAGCCAATAACTCCTCATAATATAGAACCCTGGTCAAGTGTAAAGAAACAAGTCCAAGTCCAAGAAACAAGTACTGTTAGTTACTGCTGTTTACATGCCCTTTGATAAATAAGTGGGATAATGTGTTCCGTTATATCCCATAGTAGAGTCGAATTCTAAGCTGGCCGAAAGCTAAAATTCAAGGTATGGTGAATAAGTTCGAAAATGCTTGAAGCGACATTAACAAGGACCCCATCCGCAATTTTGTAACAAAAGGTAGAATGTTCAAATACTAAATCGTTTGTTCTAAGGAATGCGTTTGATGAATAGAAGCACCGATTCTGGTAAATGACAATGAAATTTTTGGTACTTGTCGGTAGAATTTTAGTGAAAACGTTTTATTTAATTGCTTGTATTCTTAATGCTTCGATTTCATTGCAGGTTCGTCGTAAATGAAAATTCGGTTCAATCTTAAAATTACTTATTTCATTTTGTTATTATAAAATGAGCATTAAGAAAACATAATTTAAGGGGACGCGGTACCCAAAAAATCTTAATCCAGTATTTTTATCGCTTGCGTTCAAATTAAGCTATTTTTACAAAGAACTAACATTCAATAAACATATACAAAAAATTTATTAACATTGAAACGTTAGTTTTTTCAAAAAATTAAAAAATGTAAGAATATTAACGTTTTTTCAAGATACTACTCCTCCTACAATTTAAGGAATTTTTAAAAATGTTCCCACAACATCTTTTCATAAAGGTTGGTATGGATATTGAGCAACCAGTTAAACGAAGATAGTTATGTAGATTTATGTATAAAAATAGACAGAAAATAAGATTTTTTTTCTAAATTTTCACCTTCATCACTATTAAAAAAATTATAATCACACTAGACCTTATCCCATACCCATACCATCTTTAGTTCATGGTATTAGTATTAAAACAGGCTAAAAAAATTGGAGCCCTACATTTATTAACTTAAAAGCTTTAGGCCTTTAACCATTTATAAGCTAGAAAAATTAAAATTTAAAAAAATCAACAGAAAATTTCAATTTTACAAATCCACCATTTTATTTTCAATAAATCTCTATCATTATAAAAGATTCCTTCTTTTTTTTGCAATATCCTTATGTCACAAAATTCTAGAATGTTTAATTATTTTCTGGGCAGCCCTAAATTTTGAGTACCGCGTCCCCTTAATTATTTACATATTTTTGATGTAGGGAATGTATTTTTTGAAATATATGAAAATTATGTCTATTAATTCAGAACTCAAATTTTTAACTACAAAAACTTTTCACTTATTTTTTATATATATAAACGTAAATAAAATAACTTATAATGAATTTTAATGAGTTTTTTTTTTAATTTGAAAACAAAAGGTTATCTAGTTATTAGTCATTTCGAATTCAAGCAAAAGTAGAAAGCAGCATATCATTAAAGCAAGAATATTTTAATCGCATGAACATTGTGAAATTTTATTTCAAAATTTATTTCACTTTCCTCCTTAACGAAAATATTGTGTTCAATCGAAACGAATAAAAATGCGATTTTTAAAATTTAAAGATTTTTGATTAAAATTAAAAATTATTCCAAATAAGTACTACATTAAAATATTCTTGAATTCTTATTCAAGGACTATTTTTGAAAACTCTTAATACCATTGCAATTCCAAGAACAATATTTTTTTTTTTCAAAAATTCGTTTAATATCATGAAAAATGTAGGAACAATCTATTTAATAAAATTTTGCAGAATGAATTTTATTTTGAACATGTTTTTCATGTTTTCAATTAAATGCGACAAACATTATTTAATTCTTCAACAGACATGATTCCTCTATCTAACGATACAAGAAGAAAGTATAACTTTATTGAAAAATGTATGGACATTCATAAAATTTATTTTAAGTAAGCGATAGCTTAACTCAGTGAGAAAAAAAAGCAAGTTTGATGATTCCAAACGGAATTATTGAAAGTGAAAGGGATAGATAATTTTAAGTTATTGTATCTAAGACTTACTGAGACTTGGTACTAGAAGTGTAACAAAAAGCGAGAAAAATACGAAAGCACAATTCGATCTATTAGAAATACATCGGTAAAAAGGAATCGTGAAATTCTTACTTATTGAAGCTAAAATACTAATATGAACTTTGTTCAGAAATCAAAGTCTTTTTACTTTTTGTAAAGAAGAAAACAAGTTACATAAGTGGAAATTCCATTGAATTAAGGATAGATATAAACAAAAAAAATGGAATTAAGTATCATCGAAATTACCCTCGAAAAGTTCAAAAGAAGATTTCCCCTTCAACAATTTGCTATGTATTTCAATTTGTCATATTTAATAAAGTTAACGCTTGTATACGTTTGCATTTTTACATACGTATTTTTGTAGTTAATTTCGGTGTAGTTAATTCGTATTTTGTAGTTAATTGCGGTGTAGTTAATTACGTATTTTTGTAGTTAATTTCGGTGAAAATTATAAAGTAAGTTACGAAAACAAGCGTCTTGGTATAAAAACCGCATATTGTATTAAATTGTATCATTCAAACAAAACCTAGATTTTCCTATCCTGGCAAAACCACACTAACATTTCATTCCTACTTAATAAGCATTTCCTTAATCTGTCACAATTAACATACAATTTATTCCCTACAAAACATTCCAAGCATATACATAATACATATATCAATTTGACACTACTCCAACACCATCCAATAGAAATGCTTATAACAAAACCCACTAGAGGTCGCTGCAGTCCCAAGTGGTTATGTTACTTTCAACATTCCAAGCATATACATATATCATTTTGACACTACTCAACACCATCTAATAAAAAAGCTGATGACAAAACCCACTAGAGGTCGCTGCAGTCCTGAGTGGTTTTGTTAGGCCTCAGTAATCATATTTGTCCAAGTTGATAAAGGGGATAAAAATCCCAACGGAATTGTTAAGTGCTTGGTGCTCATAGGCAAACAGGAACTGAAATACATTTTTCTTGGTATTGAATAAGCTTCTGTTGATATGTTTCTTACTACCCAAACAGGATGTATATCTAATTAACGGAATTCGGAAAATGTAATGTCTTTTGGGGGTGGGAGGATAATGCTTCCATAAATTAAAATGCTTAAGACAGTGAAAATAGGATTTTTCTGTGAAAATTTCTATAAATTTGCGTATTATTTAAACCGTAAATTATGTATGTACGGTAAAAAAAAAAGGCTTTCTTCTAAATGGTGTTAAGTCAAAGTTCCCAAAAATTCAATTAATTTTTCGATACCAAAAATAAGGCAGCACCAGTAAACACTTATAGTAACGTATTTTCAATGAGTAAAAGTTCAAAACAGAACTAGAAATAAGGAAACCTATCGTTATATCTTCTTTACTATGTTTAGAACGCAAAAAGATTAAAATTTTATGAAGGCTCCCTCTGTCCATCTTCTTTGTCTGTCTTCGTGCTTTTTTTTTGTTTGACACAAAATGAAACAGGTGATCATGGTAAGGAATAGTGTAAAATAAAAGTTTTTGTGGAATTTTGGGTTTTCCACCAATATTTACAATGAACGATATTTTATTTTATCCTTACAAATAAAACAACACTGTGCAAAATTTATGTAAAACGGCGTGCCAAAGACACACATAGGTCCCACTTTCATAGGCCCAACTTTCAAACTCAAAAGGGGATAATAGTTATGAGTAAAAAATATTTCGGAGTATTGAAACTAGATGTTATTGTGGAAAATCTCAGAAAAAATTGAATTCGTAATACTTTAATTATTAAACAAAATGCACAATTTGATACTCATTTAGAAAGCATAAGAAAGCCATTTTTTTTGGAATTAAATCCTCATTTCCAATCTAAATAATCGCACCATCAGGAAGTTTATTTGAATAAAATAACAAAAATTTACAGAAATGTTTTTGTGTGTGTAACGTAAAACAGTTTGTATTGATATCATAATGTCACAGAGGGATTTTTTTTTATTTTTCGTATTGTTTGCTTGGAAAGAGGCACACGGCTATTTAATCGTTTATACTCTACTAATTATTCCATTTGGTGATAATTTTCGTTGTAATTCATTTGTTTTTGTAAAATTGTATTTAAAAATTGATAAGTTTCGTAATATTTTGAAGGTGATGAATAGTTTCAATATTGTTTGTTGACATGAAATATTTAATTTCTTTTAATAAATGAGAAATATTGCATATTTATTTTTCAAAATACGAATAAATTTTCAAACTATAAGTAATAATCATTGAGATTTCGATAAAAAAATGCATTTTTTTAAATGTTGATGATTAAAGATAACTATAGAATCAAAACTGTGTTTAGCAATTTTTCTTAGGCAAGTGAATTTTGGGCGGAAGCAGTGCTAAGTGACAGTTTCTGTTACCTACCTACTTGTTTTATTCAATAATTAATATTTAAAAATCGAATTTCACTTTTTGAAGAAGGAAAAACTTTAAATTATTATATTATTTGACGCCTTAAATTATTTGACGTCTTTCTTTAAATTATTTGACTTTTCTTTAAATTCTTTAAATTATTTGACGTCTCGTAGCAAACTCTTCAAATTTGTTTTGTTTCATCTTCATCTCTCAATTTATAAAAATTAATATTGCCATTTCAAAGACTTAAATCGGAAGTAACATTGTTTTGATTTTTTTTTAAATATTGTATGCAGGAATTTTAGACAACTTTAGCGAAAAATGTTTAACTAACATTTACAAACAACATATTTAATTTTTCAGAAACTTGCGAACGTTTAACAATTTAATTGCTCCAAGGGATTTGAAAATAATCATATTCCAGAATGTAACGTAAACTAATGGCAAGTTCCGCAGGTGTTGGATGTATTCGAAACACCTGTTAGTTTCATCCGTGTGTTCAGTATGGCATAGGGATACAGTTTGCTTAAAATCAACAGTACACCGCCCCAGATTATCAAAATTACATTTCCGAAAATCTAATTTCAGCATAAACTTAAACATAACACCAGATTAATCCACTTTAAATTTGTATAATCAAGAAATATTTGGAGCAGTAGGTTATCACTTTAATCAATTCATATACAAAACATGGAAAACAATGCAGTTAGTAAAAAAAAGTGAGAAAATGCGAATGAAATCTAAATGAAAGAGTGAGTAAAGATTTTTTAATTACATTTTGAATTTCGAGGGGATTTTTAATTAGATTCCTAGAGGTTATTTCAGTAAATCATTGTATTTAATCTTCAGTATTTCCAGAGTGCGTATTCGTACTAATGAAAACATTCAAATTTAATTTATACGCTAGAGCAGGGGTTCCCAATCTTATCGCATCTGTGTACCACTTGACTTTTTGAGACATTTTTGCGTACCACCCGACCTAAATATTTTAATAAATGTATATTACTTACTCCACTAAAAGTGTTCAAAGGCCTTTTGAATTAAATTCCCTAGAAATTTAATTCAAAAATTTCTCAGGAACTTTGACCATTGAATGTGAGAAAAACTCACATTTAATGGTTAGAAATTTGTTCATTTTTATAACATGTAAATAAAGGAGAAAAATTTTATTAATGTGCAATTTACCCATATACCCTTAGGTCTAAAAACACACAAATAAAAAATTAGTAAAAACTCGACATCAAAAAATTAATGATCATATAAAATAAATTTTTTATAGTCGTTAGTGCAAACTTGTTGCTGTTTGCCTGTGATTAAATTATCATCTTTAGGAGTAATGGAACTTATTTTCTCTCTTAAGTCCTCTTCAACACTTATTCTGCTTCTAAGTTTATTTTTTATGTACAAGAGTTCAGGAAATCCACCCACAACTAACTCGTAACAAATGGCATCAAAATAAGTAGCATAAAGTTGCTCAAATCATTCACTCATACCAACTGAAATTTTCCCGAGTACCACCAGTGGTTCGCGTACCACTGGTTGGGAACCCCTGCGCTAGAGACAAAGATAAATTTCAACTATTCAAAGATTCCAATGTAGTGATACTCGGGTTACTTGATTCTATGTGGGATTTGATTACTTTTTAATAGTTTTAAGTAGAATGTTTTGAATTTTTTCACTAATTTTTCAAAGCTAAAAAACCCTGTAACATTAACCTACAAAAAAAATCGAGTTTTGAATACTAACTAAACATTTCCTTCTAAAAGTTCTTTTTTTTAACAAAATAAAAATTCTAACCAGATCTTGGGATTAAATCTCAATCAGGTATTATCGGGATTATTTATCGATCAGCGATTAAAATCTCAATCAGGGATTATTTATTGATCAGGGATTAAATAGCCCTTGCTAATTGTTGTTTATTTCTAGTAGGCCCGTTAGTATGCAGAACATTTAATAGTATTTCAATCAGAAACGTTCCTCATGTAAACATTGCAAACATTTTAATTGCTATACTCGTTCATTATGACGTAATTTAATTCATATCCAGGAAATAATATTTAAAAACATATTATTATAAAGGGTTGCGAAGATAAAAAAAGAAACAGTGATCGTTAACAAATGCAAGGCTACAAGAAAAAGCACGATAAATCGCAATACACATAGGATTACTTTTAATTAAAAGGGGCCCGGCCCCAATGGCCGAGTGGTTAGCATCGCAGAACAGCAGTTTGCGCTCAAACAGGTGCGGGTTCGACTCCAGCCTTCGCCGTGGGTGTACTTCCCTTCCCGACCGCAAAAAACTCTTTCTGTGTCTGTCTTGCTTGACGAAGACTTATAAGCGGGTTTCTGATAAAGCGCACAAGCCGGAATATATATGTACCCTACCCTACCCTACTTTTAAGTAGGATTTAAAGTTCAATTGACAATAATGGCGTAAACGGTTCTCACTTATACCATCACTACATATTTATATTAATTTAACTAAACATTTTTGATTGTTAAAAGTGAACTTCCATAATTCCGTTCAACAATATTATATACTTTTTATGATTAAAATACTTCAATCTTCAAAAAGGGTTTTTTATAAAAAAAAATTTATTAAAAGGATGAGGAATTAAAACTTGAGGTAGGATTCATAAATTTGCTTATATAAAATACACAAAAACAACAATAATTAAAGTGCATTAATTAATTTCATTCCTTTTATGGATTTTAATTTTAAAAATACTCATTTTAATCAAATATGGTTTCATTTAGCTTCTTCATATTTCAATTTTTGTGTTTGATAATTCAATATTATTAATTTGTATCTATTATAATGCTTATGAGGTACGTAAATTAAGAGAATTCAATTGAAAAACATTTCTAAATTACCTAAAACATCAAAGGTTACACACATTTAAAACAAGAAACTATCAATGTTTTTTTCTTAGAATTAATTAAACTTATCAACTGATTTAAGTCAATTTAAATAGGACAATGAATTTGAATGCTGCTCAATTTTTTAAAGAATGAAAATCAGAATAGTTAAATGCAATTGTAAGCTTTGTGTATACAATAACTTTAATGTATGGTAAATTTCCTTGATTAGTAGCTATAAAACAATGGCTATTGTTTTATAAGACGATTGCATCTTGGATAATTCATTTATCATTTGTAAACAAACAATTAACAAAAGAAACATAATAAATACAACTACAATACATTTTAATCCCTTTATGCATTGTCATGAATTGGCTGAAAGTAAAAAAAAATAATGATACAGTATGTAACATTATTTACTTTAGAGCCAAGTAAAAATTACCTATCTTTGAATGTTTATATTTATAGCAAGATTTTGTGACATTAACAATCTTTTTTTTACAAACTTTAAAACTGAAGGTATGAGAAAATAATTGAAATATAAAGAAATTAATGGTATAAGACAGCTGTTCCCAACTTTGGTGGCGATCGCTCAGAAGAGGGCAATTTGTGTTATCAAGGGAGAAAGAAATACTTAAGAGGCGATGAGTATTCAAAGGGGGGAAATTAAAATAATGTTGTACCTTTGTACAGTAAAACCATTCTCCAACCATAACCAAACTAGCTAATTTTTACTTTCAACTCGTAATTTTTTAGAAATGAGTACAAATATCTTAGTTAATTATTTCACTTTTGTTCCTTAAAAATACGTTTTATGTTTTTTCGATTTTAATTAAAAGTGACCAAATAAAGCTTCTTTTATTGTTTTTATAAACGGTAGTAAGTGCTATAAAACTGTTTTATAGTTACACTTTAACTCAAATTATGATCAGACATAACATGGAAATTAAAAGGGGGCGATGGATGTTAATTAACCTGAAAAACGAGGCGATGGTCCAGAAAAGGTTGGGTACCACTGCACTCTCAGAAATAACACTTTCATTTTTGACGATTCATGAACCCTTAAGCCTCATTTCGTTAATTTTGAGGATTGTTTCGTCAAACTATCACGTGACCTTTGAGTAAACGCTAATCCACATTTTTACGATCGTGATTTGACGATTCTGTATCTTGATTTTGAGGGAAACTGAATCTCATTGTTGTACTCACATGCTCAAAAATGACGAAATATTTCTTTAGATTCGACGACATTCAAATCCTCATAAAAATGACGATTTAAATTTCCTCACTTTGAGGAAACGAAAACTCGGAGCATTTTGCCAGTAAACGAATCGTCCAAATTAAGGAAAATTTCGTCGTTTTGAGCATTCATTTTTAAGAGTGTGGTATAAGATAAACATTTCTTTGGCTATAAAGTATGAATAAATAATATAAATAAAATGAATCACTTACCTTGGAATTCTTTCCTGCCCGAACTAATATTAGTGACTATATTGGATATGTGTCCCAACACTGCAGCCAGGAGGAATAGCCCGGATATGAGTTCTATGATGAGGAAGAAGTACTCTCCCTTAGTCCTTGGTCTGGGCAGATCTCCAATTGTGCTGAGTGCCAGTACACTCCAGTAGAACCCGTGCAAGTATTTACACATGTTGTCCGTGCAGTGGTTGTCACTGGGAAAGAACCAGTCGTCTGACCCGAAGCCGCCATTTTTAGCGATGATGTGGTACAGGCATGCGTTCCAGTGGAATATCACCAGCACATAGTGGGTGAGGTTCAAGGCGCGAAACACATTCGGGTAGTTCGTGTGGCGTTCTGTTCTGTCCAGGAACGCCCAGAAGCGATAGATCTTGACGAGCCGAAAGCAGCGGAGGACAGAGTTGAAGCCTATGGACAAGTACAGAATATCCAGTGGTAAGAGACACAGACAATCGATGTAAAACATGGTGGAGTTCATGTAGAACTGTCTCAGTTTCACGGTGTCAGTTTGCAGCACACCTTCTTCTAGGTATCCAGTCCGGAAGTGAAATCCTATGTCCAGCGCGTACAGGAGATCGGCAAGGTAGTCGAAGGTCAACCAAATGCCTATGGTGGACCTGTCGATCTCCTGGAACGCGAACCGGTAGATCATGACCCAGAAGTTGTACAAGAAGGCGATGCTCACGACCACTGACCAGTAATAGCAGAGTCTGCCGGAAGGGTCGAAGACAAAAGACCAGTTGCATCTGGCCCTGTCCGCGTTGGACCCTTCCCCCTTTGACGACTTTCTTCTGCTGTGGTCCCTGGACTTCCTCGCCATGTCCAGATCGCTGCTGACGTGGGCCCTGTTGACGAACGCCATTGTTGAGTCCCTGGACCTCCTTTTGAGAGCTGTGCTTCCCAGGAACTTGTTGCTGACGGACTCCAGAAGGGATTGCCTGGACCCGGACTTGAGGTTCTCCGTGGATTTGGTCCCATAGAGCGGGGCTGGTGATGCCGTGTGTATCCTGGTGTGACTCACGCTGCGACCCGCACTTTGAAGACGGTCCACGGCGCCCGTGGTCGTGATGATGCCGGGCACGACCCGTGGCCCGTTGGCCGTCAGGGACCCGGACCCGTACTTGACGCTCTCCGGGGCTGCGTTGCTGACTATAGCTATATCCTCCAAGTCGTCGTCCATTTGGCAGTCCTGGGGCGAGCACGGCGTGTACTTGAGACGGGTTTCGCGTGGTCCGCGCATGGGCAGAGGAAGCTTCTTCATATCTCACAAATCTTCCCCTCTCCCACAATTCAATTCAATTTTCAATAGAAATGTAGAAAGACAGCGAAGTTAAGGTGCAATATCACAATCAGACGGAAAAGAGAGTGTTATTTTATGATATAAAAAAGAAGGAATATAAGTAACTGGAATAGTTGTGGCCCACTCAACCGTTTGTTCTTAGTTCTTTTCTACTGGACTATGCTGGACAAGGCCTACCTGTGTATCGTACCGTTCTTTCGAAGAGTGTCCTTCTTCTCCTTCTGATATCTGCAGATAGGATTCGTAGGAGGGTGGAGGTAGAATCCTCCTTGCGCGAAGAACATGGTTCTCCACACACCCGGTCTAAGGTCACCAGCTAGGGGCTCACTGCAACCGACCATCCTGCCACTTTGCCACATTCCAATTGCCATTAGGAACAGAAGTGGCCTCTTCTCTGTCCATAACTGATTCAGAAGGCGTTCTATTTCACCAAGTATGACGTGAGGACTGTTAGATATCTTTTGTACTTGGGAATTGTTCTTTCTTTATTATCACGCTTCATATTTCATTTCCTCTTAATAATTTTTAATATTATTACATCTTCTCCTAAGTCTTTTAAAAACTGTTATTGGCATGTAAATTTAGACAGAATAGCTACCTTATCTAAACCTTTAATTTGTACTCTAGCCTTTTCATTTAGTTTGACGGGGTTTTATTTATCATATAACGTAGGAACATAATATGTTTTCATATGTTCTCGTAAATCAGGTACTTTCATATTTTATTAAATGGCGTATGATGTTGGAATGGTTGGAAAATTTTAATATATCATAACTTTTCATATACTGATAACAATTTACATATTTTTTAGCCAAACTTAAATGCTACCTCTTGTTCATGACAAGTTTAGAGAATGTTTTGACTAATTAGCATATGGTATAGAAGTTGTTGGAAAATTGCCTTCTTGCAAATATACTATCAAATAATCTTAATTTGAATTGAATCAATTTATTATGAATTGTACCTTTTTATTTTTGTACGCAATATATCAATAGATAATGCTCTACCAAGCCAAGAAGCTTAAGATGCATAAGAAATAACAATCTAACAAACAATTCTTTTTTGTGTTGTCATAATTAATAATACAATAACCTTTTAAATGTCTGTGCCAAATTGTATCAGTTACTTTCAAGCTATCGTAGACAATTTCTAAAATACAGCGTAGAGAAGAAGCTATACATTGATACTACTACTTTAATGAAAAAGTATATATTATTCCGAACGATTTGGGTAATTGAATAGTTTGAAGATTTAACTATAAATTTTAGATGATAGATTTCTATTTGCTAAATATTGTGATTTGTGGAAAAGTAATTTCTGAAACTTCTAGAAACAATAAAATCTTAGTCGATAGCATTTAAACAGCAAATATAGAACTAAGGACAGCTCCTTAATTGTCTTTAACATTTAATAAAGAAATTTTTCCACATATTATACATTAATATTTACACCCAATATTTTTTCAACAGAATATTTATAACTTAAAAATTAAATAATCCCCTTTTGAATTATAATCAAATTCGGTATGGTAAAAATTGATAACCAGAAGTTTAAGTGTACAAAAAAATATTCGTAATATTTACTTGAAATAGTGGCTTTAACAAACACTTTTTATAATAACAAACATTGAAACTATCTACAAACGATTTTAACATGTCAAAACTTATCTAATCTAAAAAATTGTGATACTCTTTTTCTACTTAATTCTTGGACTTCTTTTACTTTTATTAGTGGATTATTCTAAAGAAGTCCACGTATCACTGATGTCATAGAAAGATTCTAGAAAATCCCTCACAGTGGTACGTCAAGACAATGACCTCACAGCAGAACAGTCTGTCACTTCCGGTTAAGATTCAAAATAATTAAACTAAACAAATCTTACTGCAGCTCATACCAAACAAAAATCTAACTGAATTATTATTGTAAACAATATCCTAAAGGAAGATGTAATATCAGCTATCGCCACATCTCAAAAATGATGACGGCGGGATTTGGCACAACACAGACTGTCTCCACAAGCTATACGTTCAGACTATAAAATCCTTTATGTATTATCTTTTCCTTGATAACTTCTGGTAAATACCACACACTCAAAATCACATCGGAAGATGCAGATTAGATTTGATCAACACAACGTCGGAAAAGAAACGAAAAAAAAAATGGTTACCGAACTATCTAACACAACACTGTCCGCCACAAGCCGCCGGTCAATCACATATTACCAATATCTTCGCCCATAGACCTTTAACACACACTTATTTGTAATCCCATATAAAAAGCCATATCAGACGTCAAAACGCCGTTTCTTTTTCCTCTACGAGAAGTTATTTCACAGAGAAGAGAACGAGTCCAACACAACACTGTCTGCCACAACCGGTCACAACACAGCAATCACATATTACCAATATCTTCGCCCATAAACCCTTTCAACACACACTCATATACAGTCCCATATAGCAAGCCATATTAGACGTCAAAACGCCGTTTCTTTTTTTTCTCTAAGAGGAGTTATTTCAGAGAGGAGGACGAATCCAACACAACACTATCTGCCACAAGCCAAGCCGCCGGTCAATCACATATTACCAATATCTTCGCCCATAGACAATTTTAACACACACTCATATACAGTCCCATATAGCAAGCCATATTAACGTCAAAACGCCGTTTCTTTTTTTTCTCTAGTGAGGAGTTATTTCAGAGAGGAGGATGGGGATGAATGATCCTAAGAGGCAGCGGAGGAAGGTCGGCGGAAGATCTGGGTGGGCCCATTCGCGGCGGACGGGGGTGGGAGGGTTGGCGCAAGGGAGGGGCAGACTTTTGGCTTTTTCCTCGGGCGCGGCAGTGTTTGAAAAGGGGAAGTTATTATTGGTGTCTATGAATGATAGATGGTAATTGGTTTGGGGTATCGGGTGTATTTTTATATCAGTCAATTACTTACGTATTTACAGGGATCGGAAGGTTATTTTTAAAAAAGTAACTCTGTTATAGTACAGTTACATTATTAAAAGGTGACTCTGTCACAGTTACTTAATATGAAAAGTAGCCAGTAACAGTTATTTAATATAGAAAATTACAGTAACAGTTACTTAATATAAAAATTACAGTAACAGCTGCTTAATACAAAAAGTAACCAGTATAACAATTACTTATTATGAAAAGTAGACGGTAACAGTTATTTAATATGAAAAGTAACCAGTAACAGTTACTTAATATGGAAAGTAACCAGTAACAGTTACTTAATGTGAAAAGTAACCAGTAACAGTTACTTAATCTGAAAAGTAACCAGTAACAGTTACTTAATATGGAAAGTAACCAGTAACAGTTACTTAATGCGGAAAGTAACCAGTAACAGTTACTTAACATGGAAAGTAACCAGCAACAGTTCCTTAACATGGAAAGTAACCGGCAACAGTTACTTAATAAGAAAAATTACCATTATCAGTTATTTAATACAAAAGTAACCAGTAACAGTTACTTAATATGGAAAGTAACCAGTAACAGTTACTGAATATGGAAAGTAACCAGTAACAGTTACTTGATATGGAAAGTAACCAGCAACAGTTACTTTATACAAAAAGTAACTAAATACAGTTTCTTTTTGAAACTTTACTATAAGAAAAAAAATTGGAATTTCAGAACATTACCGTTTTTCAAAGAGACGTTTTCTGACTGCCTTCGAAAAGTAACGAAATTTTTCATTATTGCTAAAAGTAACTACATCATAGTTACTTTCTGAAAAATCTAACGGCGTTACCTAAAATAGTAACTGTTTCACGTAACGAGTTACTCCATTCCCTGCATTTGTATAGTAGTACTTAAAAATAAGTAGTTTTAAAATGTTACTATGTATTTTTATAGTACTAAAACTAAAAGTTTTAAATATTACTTAGATAGTTTATAGTACTAAAATTAGTAGCTTTCATAGTATTGATGTATTTTTGGAATTAAATTAGTTGTTTTCAATAATAATTAAATATTTTTTTATAGTGAGTAAGTTAGTGGTTGTAAATACTCACATATTTTATGCGGCTAAAATTTGTAGTTTTCGTAGTACACGCAAAAAACTCTCTGGTACGTACAAACGAAAATCGAGTTCTCCCAACCAAGCTGTTCGGTTGCTATAGGACTGACAGGACTGTCTAGTTGCAGGAACGAAACACGTTTGGTTAGAAGAGTTCGGCTGGCGCAGACAACTAGTTCGGTTGAGAGAACTAAACTGATACCGCGCAGTTTAGTTCTTACACAGAGTTTAGTTGTCTCAACCGAACTCATTGAGGCAGTCTGGTCCCGTTGACTAAGCTCTTTCAATCGAACGAATATAGTTATGGTAACTAAACTAGTACGTTTGAAAGAAACCACCAGTTTGGCTGTGCCAATTAAACACCCTTCAACTGAACTTGGTTGAGTTGCAGGACCAGCACCATTTTTTTGCGTGTACATATGTAATATTATAGTAATGTATGGTATAGTATATATAATAAAGTAATCGTAGTAATTTATGGTGTTTGAAAGAAAATTTCGAAATAAAAAATTTGCTGTTTTTCATTTTGCAAAGAAAGGGAAAATATGATTTAATAAAGTTTTAAATTTCAATAACACTAGTTTTTTTTATAACTTCCTAATTCAGCATTTTACTGTCCGTTAGTTTAATAGGGTAGATTATTTGTTTGTTGTGATTGGTAAAGGTTAAAATTTATAGAAAATGTCGTATGTTATTCCATTTTTACACGATGACAGAAATATAAATGTGTGTTACAACTCAGAATAAAGACAAATGTGTGATCTATCACAAAGTAAAATCTTTATTATCGGATCAACTTAACCACAAATATAAATCAGACAGATTACTCCAGCTGGATACAAACTCGGTGCAGATAACAAAGTAATTAATTTCCCAAAAACTTTGGCATAATCATGGCACTTATATGTGAATAAATCTTATAAAACAAGACCTTTAAGTATTTAAAACATATTAAACTATTAAAGGTTTAAAAGTATACTCGACTAGCACTTAATAAATATAAACATATGTTCTAAAATATATTGAATTTAAAATGTTTAAAAGTATTCTCAACGTGCACATAATAAATATAAGCATATGTTCTAAAATATATTGAATTATTAAATGTTTAAAAGCATTCACAGTTAGCACATAATAAATATAAATAAGTGATGTTTATCAGCATTCCAAAATAAAGACATCATTAGATATTTTCAAATTAAAGTTATTATTAAATATTTAGAAATAAGTTAGGATGACACCAGAATACACTCTAAATAAAAGTACCAGAGTTACTTGATCACCCAAGGAAGTGATGCGGCTGGCCACGTACGTAGACCGTAAGCGGACTCCAGGATATAGCGGCCCGGTAAGTCAGACGGTCACCCACCCCCTGCACCAGTGGTATATCTGGAAGGTCATGAATGGTGACACGGAACTAGCTGATCTCTAGGCGACGAGGCGACGAGGCGACCAGAAAGTCTAGACGGCAAGCTCAAAGTTCAAGGACGAAAAACCCAGACCCAGATCAAACGACAAATCGAAGGCCTCGGAAGGACATAGCAGTTGTGCATTCACTCACTGGCCTCATGCCGTATCACGTAAAACTAATTGGCGAAGACTAGCCGGCGTGCAAGTAATGTTTCGGCATGTACAACAACTCCCAACAAGTAAGACGAAAGAAAAACAAAAAGCCTCTAATTACTCATCATGAGCCTTTTATATAGCACCAACCCATTCACTCTGGAATTTGCATAACTCATCCAACAAAATGTTCCAACGACCCAACTTGGTCAAAACATCACCAGAACAAGAACTACACAGAAACACAACCCTTACCACTACAACAAGAACTACGCAGAATCACAACCCTTACGCAGTTACAACATGTGTGTGTATGTTGGGATATATAAACCCTATTGTCTCTGAAACTGTACGAATAGTATTAAACAGATCTATAAAGGTTCCTTTTCATATTTTAATTGATATTTTCTAAACATAATGTGGGATTTATAAGACTAAACCTAAAGAGAAATTTTAAACTAATATTTAGAATTTTATAGAAATGATAAAAAAAAAATATTAAGATTCCAGAGTGGTACATCGAACTTGAAGCATGTCAATTTAGTAGCATACTAAATTGACTGGTTACTTTTCTTTCACATTCGAAAAAATAGCAAAATGTAAAATAACGAATAAATGTTAAGAAAAATATTTTTATTTTGATGAAATTGGAGTAACAATTATTTTGATAGAAATGGAATTCTTCTCTGATTAGCTTAATCGGCAGTCTTCTTAAATTAAAAATACTATTAATATCTAAATATAAGAAGTTTTCAAATGCATGTGTATTTTTAGAAAATTAGCAGTTTCCGAATCTTAAGATTTTTTTTTATACTTTATAACTTCTATGGTTGAACCTCAAGTATAAGAGACTTGCCGAGATTCATTTATTTTAGATGCCTGATAAAATTTCATTAAACTCGGGATCTTTAAGCATTTATATAAAATGTAACATTTTGTGAATAAATCATATCTATCCAAACGTTCCCGCATCAGACAAATTAGCAAATTTGTAATTTATGCACATGTTTAAATTCTATATTGATTTTTTTTCAAAACTTAATCTTTATATTAAGTTTTTCTAGCTAAATTAACTATAATTAAATAATTCTACATTTCCCTTGATTTATGAAAAGCATAGTAATATACAAAATGTATTTAATTTCTTTTAGAAAAAATAACTAAAAATAACTAAGATAAAATAAGATAGCTAAATAAGTTATCGAAAAAAATATATTTTGAGCAAAATATCATAAGAATTTACGGTGATTCCCTATTTAGAAAAAAAATAATTGCTTACAAAAGACTTGACTTTAGTAATTCGTAAAAACAAACTAACATCGTAAATGAAAAAATTTGAACGAGGAAAAGAGGGGCAATAACGTTAGTGGTGCCCTCTGATATGATTTTAAGCAACAAGTAGTACTGCAACAGAATTTTTCTTAAGAACTTCGTCAAAACAAAGTTTTACAATTATCAAATTAATTTTGTTTGGTACTTTACAAACTCTTTTACATACAAAAATAAAAACAGTGCTTTAATATGGACATTTATTTTGCTAAAGTATTTGGTTTTATCTGATTTTTTTATTAATAATTTTATTGCACAAAAAAAATAACAGACATTAATTTGAATTGAAAATAAATACAAAAGTAATAGTACAGTAGACTTGGTGTTCTGGTGGTCACAAGGACCATATTGGAAAACATAAAAAAGTATACGATGTAAATTTACGAACTCAAAAAAGAACAAATAATAAATCACAAGTAAAAAATATTATTATGGCAACAGAAGCGTCGGGAGTAAATTTACGATGGTAAGTCAATACAAATGAGTTACTGTACAGCTATTACACTTCAATAATTAATGTATGCATAATTAAAAATAGTATTAATTATCTCCTTTAATGGGGTTAATGTATCTTCTAGTTTGTGAAAAATCCATTACTGTATGGTTTCTATGTTGTGCAGATGAAAATGTTCTAGCTTCCACACTACGTTTATAACGTGTAAAAAGCGGAAGGTTTTATAATCGTTCAGGTCCGTCTGTCTGCCACCCACTTTCACAGAACGAAGCGCAAGTCTTGCAAACAAGTGGGATACGTCATTTTGAAGCAAAAAATCAGTTTAGGCTACGTTTCAAATTTCATTAAAAAATTAAATTAGAAGTTTATTTAATATTTAAATAACAACAAATTTAATCAACATTGAAATAACATAAATATTCCATTTTTATTCAATATTTTCACTGTTGAAATTATCAAACGTGTGAGAAACGTGTTATTTTAAATAAAAATAAAATCCTGAAAAAAAGATATTTTATCATATAATTCAATTTGGATTGCTGAAAAAAGCATAATAAAGTTATTTTGATGGTTCATTATATATGTATGATGAAAGATGCATAAAAAATTCGAAGTTTGCATATTATGTAAAGTTTCGCTTTTTATTTTTAAAGGAAGAATTTTACTAATTTATTTTCGAAATGTAAACTTGAGGCTGCAAAAAGATATTTATTAAAACAAATACATCATTAATCTTCGAACTTAAAAACAATTGACAAACGATTAAGATTACTTATCAAATCTGCAAAAGAAGATTAAAGAAAATTATCATTTTTGGCTTATAAAAGTTTGAATTAGAACTAGCTAAAGGCCCTGTTTGGCGAATTTTTTTCTGAGGGGTTGTTGGTTTGTTTCTTGTTGAGCGTAAATGTTGTGTGGAAGCGGTGTAAGTGGCATATTCTGTAAAAAACCAACTTGTTTTTACATACAATTATTGTCTAAAAAGGTGTACCTACAATGTTTATTAAAATGAACATAGTATGTTCATTGCTATAACGTTTAGATTTAGATTTGAACTGAAAAAAGCGACAAGCTTTGTTCAGGGGAAAAGCCCAAGATTAAAAAGCGAATGCAATACAAAACAATGCCATTTTAACTGAATTTTAAAATGAATAAAAAAAACTTTGTTATTGTTGAAATGATAGCAAAGGTAAATTTATATCTATTTAATTTTTAATGTACTTCAATCCATTTTAATAAATGAAAATTTCTTTTTTTTTAAATAAAATAAAAGAAAAGTTAGATTAAAAATCGAATATAAGTATAAAACCACAACAAAATGTTCTGAATTTAAAACGTGGAATTTATGTACACCAAATGTACCTCTCACCATTAACTGCCAATAGCCCTCTTGTAGCTATAGTGCCAGGTAAATTTAAACAATCATAATTCTATTTAAAATGTAGAAGAATACCTGTTTTTTTGCTATTTATTTTTTCCCTACTTTTACAAATCCATCTAAAAATAAAATTATTCCCTTATTAATTTCGTAAAAGTTTCTGAACTTTACAAATTTATAATTATAATAAAATATTAAATAAAATTCTTAACTTCTTAACCTATTAATTTCGTAAATGCGCTTTAATTTACAAAAACCTCCCAATGAGTATAATTAGCGTAGCAGGAAAAACAACAGATCTGAAGTATTAATAAAAAAACCTATGATATAATATATATGTTTTGTAAGCAAGAATGCATACTATTTCCTATAAATTATTCAGTTACTATATCTTAAGAATCACTCAAAATCCAATGAAAAAACATGCTAAACATATATTCAGAGCATATACGTTCCGTCACCAAAATGACATTCAAGCAAGTCAACATCAAGCGTTAAGCATCGAATGCATTTACACAATTCAACTTGAATATCTAAATCTAAAAAGTGGCCAAAGTTCACGCGAATGTTTCCATACCCGTATCTTTTTTCATTGAAACATTGAATAAAAAAGCGTGGCGGGAAAACTCTTCTATGGACATGACCTTTTATAATTATTCAATCCCACAATTTCGTCGCCAGAACGTGCCAAGCAAATACTGAAATTCTCACATAGAGATCTAAATATTTCATGGCGAGATGTCTGTTCACTGAAATATCGCCAACACTCTTGGGAAATGGGCAGGAAAACGGGATCGTGTCAGGGCAGTGGGCCTATTTTTAGGCTTTTATTCAGTAGACTTCTAAAAAGAGAGTGTCCATTTCAATGACCAAGAAAAACTGGTCCGAGGATCTAATAGTAAAATGAAACGTTTGGGAGGGTCCAACATGAATCTAGTAATCTAGAGACTGGTGCTTTTTTTGGCGACTTGGTTTTGTCTTCCGCGTAAAACATATTAACCCTTTAATTCCCAGTGATGCTATTTGGCATTATAATTTTTCTGATTATAATTTTTAAAAAATAATTTGGCTGACATCCATTGGGATTAATAAAAAATATTTTCGAATAGAAAAAAGTTTGAAGAATCGAATGATGTGATTTTTGATATCATAAATGGCTATAGACGATAAGAAAAAAATTCTAAAATGATAATGCCAAATTGTCATTAGGACTGAAAGGGTTAAAAATAAAATAAAAGCTATTTTCGATACTTTATTGTCTGTAAAATACACTGAATTTTTGCTGGAAAATAATCAAATTCGGTTTAGGATGGTTTTAATTATCGGCCGGCACATATTTTAGCAATGAGCGGGTCTGAATCTGAGACCTTTCGCATGCAAGGCCAGCTTCTTACCGACGGGGCTCCCCAGCCATTTTAACTTAAACTTAAACATATGATGCAAATTAAGAGATATTTTGGAAATTTTATTTTCAGAAATATATGTTGAAATTTTGCTGGAAAATAATCCAATTTAATTGGAAAAACTAAATAAGTAATAGTCTCCTCATTTGAAGTTTTTATTTTATTTTTGTAAAGAGTCGTTGCTCCAAACGCACCTGACTTGGGCTGTGAGCTAAATTCATGTTTGTCACTGCTTAGGCTATCCAATTCTTATCAGATGTCTATGGTCCATTCTTATTCAAGCGATGCTCCCTTGGTTTTTCCCATGGGAGGCTTTCCCTATAAACGTGCCTGGTTTCCTGCAAATTCTAATATTAACTTTGGTACTATGGGTAGAATAAACTAAGTCACATGCTGTGACATTCTTACAGGCGATTACTTCTGTATATCTACACGCAAAATAATTGGTTGAATATAAATAGATTTTTCCCAGCAATTACACTGAAGACCCCTTTTTTTTCTTACTCTTCCTTTGAAGAATACAATTAATATAACTAATAATAGCTATTTTATAATTTCATTCTAAAATTTCTTTTATAAATGAAAAAAACCTAATTGGGAACTATGTATAATTGTGAAAAATCTCTTTCATAATATAAATAATGTATATAGGTTTTATGTATGTATTACTTATTTAAGATTATTTATTCGGATTTAAATATACTCATACTATATTTAAATTTGGTTACACTATTTTTGTTAAAAGAAATTCCTTGCCAAACTGTTTAACCTATCACTCGTTAAACTCTTGCCCAACGATATAGTATTATATCAAAGTGAAGTATTTGTTTAATATCAATCGAAAAACAGCTTATACATCAAGAAAAACTATTGAGTTATAAAATTTAATTTTTTACAAAGATCGAATGATATGTTGAGAGACAAACAAATGATTATACAACCAAACCTAGTTAATTTGCAACCCTAGGAATCTGAATTAATTCGTCTTTCTAATCGTAATTTTATTTATTTATTTATTTATTTATTCATTTATATATTTATTTATTTATTTAACTTCACTATCTAACAGAAAAAAATTACATAGTTCGTCTTAGACATTATTTCAGATTCCGTGAACGGAATAATGCAATTAAAGTATAATGAATTTTACTTTGAATTGAATAATATGAAAAATATTGGGTTATGAAAGTATTGTCATGGTGTCGAAAATCCGAAATAAAGATATTGTGTTTTCCACGCGTTTTGGAGAGTGGTGATTTTTTTAAAGTTTTATTTGAACCTAAGTTCGCCTTAAACCCCACTACAGCTCGAACTAAAAGCGACTTAAATTTGATACACGAGTTACTAGTACCTTTTTGAGTTTTAACGTTATTTAAATTTTCTTATGTATAAACCTTTAAATATGTTTTGATTTATAGGTACTTGATGTCTTGTCATGTTAAGGACCTCTAGTTTTAAAATACAATTTTAAGGCGATATGTGGTTAATCAGAGGCCGGTTAACCCTGTAATGCATGATTTTTTTTCATGCTGAAAAAATATATTAGTATCTTTAATACTCATACATTAGAGGAAAAATACTGAACAAAATTAACTGCATTAGAATCTAAATAATTTAAATTTTTAAAATGTTTGCCATTTAGTAAAAACCAACTACAAAATTCCAATTTTGATAAAAATGATTGGAAGACAAAATATATTTTTAAATAACCCTCTTCAACTATAATTATTTATTCAAAACTATTTTGTATTTAGTACTAAAATTATTATACTTTGAAAATACTGCCAAAGACGTGATTTCACAACAGTTAATAACTTCACTCTTTAGTTTTAAATACACTTTTACTACTGTCATCTATGAGGATTATTAGTACCTAAAACTTCAAAATGGAATGTAATAGATGAAAGAAACACAAATTTGTGAGAGGGATCTCTAATTATATAGAATAAAGTGGAATATGTTACTTGTTGCCATATTTCAACAGTATGCATTAGAACATTAGAGGGTTAAAAGATGTTCAGTACTTGCTTCACTGTGCTCTAAAATAATATTTCCTCCGTACGGTAGATTGAATAGAAGCGATGGCCCATTGAACCGCATGGTTATTTTGACAGGTTTGAAGAAGCTTTGAATAATTTATGTCTTTTTTTTAGTTGGACCAATTTAATGCTAGAATGATTGACTTAAACTGTCCAAGCAGTTGGTAGTTTTCTTGACTGATAGGTTTATTAAACTTTGCAAAAGTACTACACGATACGGGTAATCGTTTTAAATATAAGAAGGAGTTTCATTTTTAGACATGGAAAATTTTGAAAAGGCTGTTAAACACAATATTTAAAATAATGCATTTAACAGAAACAAATGGAATTTATTGAGAAGTCTTAAACACGAATTCATGAATTAAGTCTGTTTCTAACATAAAAATTGGAGCGAAAATACAAAAGTCATGAGACGACAATACATATCTAAGAATTTAACGCCTATTCTAAAGGGGGAAACATTTCAACTATAAAAATTCTTCATTTTGATCTTTTTTAACATTTAAGCACCTAAAGTAGATTTTTTTTATTGTTGATGCTTCTTTAAAAACCTAGTTTATTTTAAAACTCTATATGTACCACAAAGCATAATAAGATATATATTTTGCTCTTGTTTGTTATTTAGTCTATTGTATGTGGGTAGGGTAGGGTATTTTTACATACATATTCCGACTTGTGTGCTTGCTCAGGTATTGTATGTTTTTTTTTGTTTTGTTCTGCAGTAAGATTTCAATGCAGTTATTTTTCTAACACGATCAACAACGTATTTATGATGATAAAGATAACTACGCCAAACAGAGCAAATCTTCTACATTTTCATTATATTTTTTTAACACTTTTATTTATTACAATGTTAAACAATATTACTTTTTAGGGAAAAAGCTTTTGAAATACGCATTTTTAATTTCATAAACTCTATAGTAGGGTACCGTATATAATAAAAAAGATAGTAAGTTATCATGATAAATCTTTTTAATGAATACAAAACACAATATGTTATTGCACTCAAGTGTGCTGTCCATACACGCTCTAATGCCCAAACGCCTGCTACAATTGTTTAATGAGACTTCTGTTGGACCATTGTAAAAAATATGAATATACATACTTTATAAATATTTCTTGAACTTTATTAAATTAGTTAATTTTAAAATGTTGTGTATGTTAGTATTTATTATCTAAAAATATTTAGTCTATTGATATTTCGACAAACGTTATAAATCTATACTTTCCCTATAAAATATTTTTATAAATGAATGAATTAGTAAACATTTTTAGCAACATATTATTTTCAAAAAAATTTAAATTAAACCAATTGCTCAATCAAGTGCAACTTTTATGGCAAATTATTGGCTTTGCCCCAAAGACCAAGTATTGAATTTTAAAAGTACTTTATGTATACATAGTTGCGTTTGGTTATCGATGAAAATATTGATATTGATCTAAATACAACATTTCACGTATTTTTATCACATAAGTTATTAATAAGAGTGAGAAAAACTGTCTAATACAGACTAGTAATACAAAATTTACTATCGGAAAAACTCCCAATAAAACTGTAGGAAATTCTAAAATAATTTTTATATAGTATCTCATCAAAATGATTCTTAATTTCAAAATTAATTTCATCTGGTCAAATGTTTATTTTTAATATCTGTATATTGAATATCAGTATGCCTTGTGAGACTTTCACATTTAAATACTTTTCAAATGAAATTTTAAAAAGAGTTATTAATTTCCAAAATTTACTTACGATGCTTAATTCTTTTAGTTTTTTTTATTTGTTCTTAAATTAAAATTATGCATCTAAAACGTTAGAGGTGTCAGTTGTGAAAAACAAAATATCTAAAAAATCACACATTTGTATTTTTTGAATAATGTGCTGGTTTACTTATTTAATTTAAAATACGCAATGAATAATTTATCTTAAATCATTTTCAATATTTATTTTCACCCAAATCAGGAAAAAATAAATCTCCTTTTCAAAATATTTACCCATAAATTATTAGTGGTCACCCACAAAGCTCTTTTTGCCATCTTTTGTGGAAATTGGGTGACCTTCGAGTAAAAATACCGGTATGAAAAGCCTCACATTTATAAAAATCAAACAAGACAACAAAAAAATAAGATTCATCACGAAATCGACTCAAGAAATCGCATTTCCACAACCACGATTTCGTGTGCAAAGGGATTTTTATTGCTATTTACTTCAGCATTATTGAATAATACTTCGATTATTTTGCCTTAAAGGGATTGGAGGAAACTTCCGAAACCGTGTGATTACCGTATTTATCCAGGGTATAACTGAATTTGGCGGAACTAAATTATTTTCCATTTACAGAATTGAATGTAGGATTCGATTACTTTAAGTTGTTTTCTTCTTTGAGTAAGTTGTAAGTAGATCTTTTTAAGATGTGGTTTATTATTTCAAATTTTTTTTGTGGTATTTTTAAAGGATGATGTGGAAACAATGGGATTGTTAAAAGATTTTTTTTGCTCGCCAAATAAAAATTTTAAATCAAAATAATATAAATAATACAGTTACTCTCTCTTTGTCATCCCTTTAAACTTAAACTTAACATTGTGATACATTTTCTGAAAGTTTTCATTAAACAGAATTTCGATAAAGCTTAGCAATGTATATTTGGTATGTTAATAAACTTTTTATATTTTTTTTACATTTAAAGTTAAAATATCCTAATAAAAAGTTTGAACTGGACAATATGTTAACGTCACAATTCTACAATTAAACTATTTGGTTGGTTGGTAGACATATATTTTCCGACTTTTGTGCTTGCCAGAGACCCGCTTATAAACCTTCGTCAAGTAAGACAGACAAAACACACACCTATACGTGCCAGATGCTGCTATCTATCGCACGCCACCTCCACAATTTAGACATGTCCCTGAAGGGGAAACTGTTTGGTAGCTTTTAACTTTACTGCATATTGAGAGCTCTAAACTAGAGCGTCGTGTGTTATCTGTCCCCGATAACCTATTGAATTTCACAACTACAACCATCTACAAGCTTTCACATTAGTGCAATTAAATCCCTTTCTTTTGTATAGCCATTTCTATGCCCTCCCAACCACAAAATACTTCTACAGGATCTTCAAATCAATATACAGTTGTAGCATTTTAATGAACTCTCTATATTTCATTCACATAAAATTTAAAGTATCCTAATTGAAATATTAATTTTGAACTGAACAATATGTTACATTACGATTTTGTACTTGTTTTCCTTACACAATAATATCCTTACACACTTCTAGAACTACCACCAAAACCAAACAGTTTGGTAGCTTTTAACTTGACTGCATATTGGGACCCCCTAAAGTAGAGGATTGTGCGATATATGTTCCCGATAACCCATTCAATTTCACAACTACTCCATCCGCAAGTTTTTACATTGTTACAATTAGTTCCTCTTCTTTTGTACAGCCAATTCTATGTCATCCTACTCTCTGAAATATATCTTTACAAGATCTTCAAATCAAAGGGACGCGAGCAAGTTAATCCTTAAACTAATCTTTCAGTTGTAGAAATTTAATAAACTTCCCATATTTTATTTACATTAAAAGTTAAATTCTAATTAGCATATAAAGATTGAACTTAACAATACGTTACATCGCAATTCTGTATTTTTGTAACTTACGCAATAGTATTTTGGTACACTTTTTTATACAACTACCATCAAAATCAAAACATTTGGTAGCTTTTAACTTGACGACGATTGAGACCCTCTAAACTAGAGCGTCGTGCTTTATCTGTCCCCGATAACCTATACAATTTCATAACTACCACCATCAGCAAGTTTTCACATTGTTGCCATTGGATCCTCTTCTTTTGTACAGCCAATTCTATGTAATTCTACTAGCAAAATATCTATGAAAGACACTCAAATTAATAGGACGATTGTTAAGTTAATACTAAACTACTACATATTACGGTCTCAACAGTTTCATTAACAATATAAAAAACTTTTTATATTTTATTTGCATTAAAGGCTAAAGTATCGCATTTAGCATATAAAGTGTATCGTTACAATTCACAAATGTTTAACTGCGGGTAACTAGCTGGACTAAAACTTTTAACAAGGACCTGAATTATATGTTCCACAGCAATTTTGTAATTGTTGTAATAGGGTACCTTAAGCAATAATATTCATATATACTTTTTACAGATCTACCACCAAAACCAAACCGTTCGGTGGCTTTTAACTTTAACATTTAAAGTTCCTAAAATTCACATAAATCCTGATAATCATATAAAATTTATACTGAACAATATGTTACATCACAAATTTGTATATATGTAGCTTACACAATAATGTTCTTACCTACTTCTTACAGAACTACCACCAAAACCCAAACCGTTTAGTGGCTTTTAACTTGACTGCATATTGAGACCCTCCTAAACTAGAGCGTCGTGCAATATCTGTTCCCGATAACCCATTCAATTTCGCAACTATCGCCATCAACAAGCTTTCACATTGTTGCAATTAGATCCTCTTCTTTTGTCCAACCAATTCTATGTCATTCTACTAGCAAAATACCTATGAAAGACCCTCAAATTAATAACTTTTTATATTTTATTTGCATTAAAGGCTAAAGTATCGCATTTAGCATATAAAGTGTATCGTTACAATTCACAAATGTTTAACTGCGGGTAACTAGCTGGACTAAAACTTTTAACAAGGACCTGAATTATATGTTCCACAGCAATTTTGTAATTGTTGTAATAGGGTACCTTAAGCAATAATATTCATATATACTTTTTACAGATCTACCACCAAAACCAAACCGTTCGGTGGCTTTTAACTTTAACATTTAAAGTTCCTAAAATTCACATAAATCCTGATAATCATATAAAATTTATACTGAACAATATGTTACATCACAAATTTGTATATATGTAGCTTACACAATAATGTTCTTACCTACTTCTTACAGAACTACCACCAAAACCCAAACCGTTTAGTGGCTTTTAACTTGACTGCATATTGAGACCCTCCTAAACTAGAGCGTCGTGCAATATCTGTTCCCGATAACCCATTCAATTTCGCAACTATCGCCATCAACAAGCTTTCACATTGTTGCAATTAGATCCTCTTCTTTTGTCCAACCAATTCTATGTCATTCTACTAGCAAAATACCTATGAAAGACCCTCAAATTAATAGGACGATTGCCAAGTTAAACTAAACTACTATTACAGTCTTAACAGTTTCATTAACAAGTTAATAAACTTTTTATATTTTATTTGCATTAAAGGCTTAAGTATCCCATTTAGCATATAAAATGTATTGTTACAATCAAAAAAATGTTTAATTGTAATTGACTAGCTGGGCTAAAACTTTTAACAGAGACAAAACTGAATTATTTGTTCCACAGGAATTTTGCAATTGTTGTAATTGGGTGTCTTACGCAATCATATTCATATACACTTCTTACTAAACTACATCCAAATCCAAACTGTTGGTGGCTTTTAACTTGACTGCATATTGAGACCCTCTAAACTAGAGTGTCGTGCTTTATCTGTCCCCGATAACCTATTCAATTTCGCAACTACCATGAGCAAATTCGAAGCACCAAGCTTTCACATTGTTGCCATTAGATCCTCTTCTTTTGTCCAACCAATTCTATGTCATCCAACTCGCAGAAATATCTCTACAAGATCTTCAAACCGATGGCACCAAAAAGCGCCTGAAGTGGCCATCTAGTTATGCTTGAACAGTGTATTGGTTGGCATGAAGGGAGCCACAGTCCTTCTGACCCGGTTAAGGGAGCCAAAACGTTTTGTTGATGACATAAAAGTTTCTCGCATGGGGGGACTTCTGTAGATCCAGGAGGTAGGGCATGCTTTACAACTGAGAGAAAAAGTTAGCAGAGCATAAGTTGCTATTATCCCCATGTATTTTTTTGTTGTGTGTGTGGTTTTTGTTGGTGGAAATTTCTTGTGGTTGGCAGCCGACGCCCTTTTCTGACTTCCGTGAGTTGAGATGTGCGATTTTCTTGTAAAACAAGCGAGCAGAAAATTAATTTTTAAATATTAATTTATGCGTTTTCTTGATAGGGTAGACTAACCAGTGAATGAGCGTTTAAGGCGCTGCGTTCGCCACTAAATAAACACCAGGACAACCATCCATATGTCAGATAGCTTCTTACTACATGGGAGGAAGTCAGTGTTGATATTCCATCTAGTGGAATGATTTTCAATCAATATTTTCTAATTAAACTTACCAAATGTTCATTCACTAGGGCCTGTTCACTCACTGGTCAGTCTACCCTATCTATTGCCATTTAAATTCCAGACTAACAGAAACGACGCAAATTTACTGAATAAAAAAAAGTACGTATAAATATAAAGTATTATTAAAGATTTAACTGCGCGCGCGGAACTAAACAATTTAGAATAAAATATTAAAATATGGCAAAGTGAATGCAATTAAACTATTAAAAAATTAAATATTAACACTAAGTTTCCCAAGACTGCAATGTATGACTGGATAACTTTTTAATGTTCAAGAACTTTCATGCAATTACGTAAACATTTCTTTAAAAAATGTCCTAATTTTAGGTATGTGTGGTTATACAAATAAAAATTTCTACTTAAAGAAGCAAAAATAATTGAGAGAAAAAAAAGAATGAGAGTACTCGATCTGTGAATCTCGTGAGTACTTCATAGAAATTAGAACTTCTTAAAAATGCATGCATCGAAAAACTTATAAACTTCGTACTTTGCACATTCTTTAATATTTATTTACAATTTTATATAGCGAAATTTTACTTTTCAAAGTTGAATGATATATAAGTTTTAAAGATTAAATATGGGTAAAAACTGTATATTTTAAGTTGTAATTCTTCGAACTATAAGATGTTTAACAAACTTTGTGAAATACACCTTTATAATGAATTATTTTGTATTCCTTCCTTCAAATTCATTATTAATGAAAAATCGCTCGTTTTCTTTTTGAATATACTCTATTTGATTGGGTAACATTTGTTTTTACATTACATTTATTATTCATCTTACTATCCTTTTTTGTATAAATTTAATCCATTAACAATAGGCTTGTTGCATTTTCATTCAAAAGTAATGAACGCTTTTAGTGTGTTTTCAGAATACTCAAATAAATTTAGTAGATTCACTTACTTTAAAAAACTAAGCTAGTTTCTAGAATTGTATTAATAACTAAGAAGTATTCTTTTTAAGTAGTAAATTACAATTTGTTCTTACTGATAAATTATGCCACATGCGTATAAATTTTATGTTAAGCTAATAGTTAGCTTTTAACATAAGAAACAAAACGTAACTTTGGTGAAATTTTCAATTAAATTTATAAATAGATAAACCTCGATAAAGACGAATTCAAATAATTTTTCTTCATTTTAAAAAACATACTTTTTCAAACAAAATAATGTTTCCTAATGTATTGAAAATTACGTTTAGTTTCTTTAGCTCTTTAGTATGGCATATCGTTTGTTAGTGTTAAATTACTTATTACTATGGATATTTTGGACTGCATTGAATCGTAAATATTATTTCCAACATAAAAACAAATTTTGAAAGCAAGTTTTTGTTATTTTAATGTAAGCGATAGTTTTTAACGAATTCATGATTGATCAAGGTACTTAAACAAAACAACACAGAATACATACTTAAATAAAATATTATTTTAATATTCTTTTACAACGTTTCATTGCAAAATACATATTTACAGAAATACTCTCGTACTTACGAGTAGTATTAAACTTCACCGGACAAGAACACAGATAGTTTCCAGAACTACAAGAAGGTGTGAAGACGTTTTAGACATTGTAAGAAGAGGTTACCAACAAATCAAGAACCCAGCGAACAAACTTCCCTATCAGTACCCAATATCGTATGATGGTCTTTCGATACATTTCCGTACAACGGTGATATATCGGGAGATGATTAAACGATATTGTTTGCAACTAGGGTTGGATCGACAGCAATACCTGAAACAGCTGTGCATTTCAAAAGAAAGAAATATTGTGTGCTTATTTTACTCACTAAATACCCACGTGTATTACGAAAAGCTAAAAATTCCGTAAATGATACTCCAAAATGTTTTGTGACTATACATTAAGTGCAGTTGCGAGGAAAATGTATTTACGTACGTAAGGTTACGTAAATAATTGAAAGTAATACCAATATACAAATATTCATTAACAATATATGACACGCAAAACAAAAAGGATAATAATGTACTTTGTAAATAGTTTCTTGATTAATATTGAATTTGATACATTGCAGCTCAATTTTAGAAGGCATTGGACGAATACAAAATAACAAGAAGTATTTAGATAACTTTTCTAATCCCATCAACTTTAAACTTCCAACCCCACTTACCTTTGGCTACCCCATGAGTTTTACAACTGTTACTTCTGTTGTAAGAATAAGTTTGTTGCGAAAGCATAATGTTGTTTAACCTCTACTTACAGCACAAGTTCAAACAAAAATAGTTATATAACTTTTATCTTTCTTAAAATTGTGTTATTTTCACAATGTGTGATACCAAATTGGTTTAGTAAAGTCAAACCACAATCCAGATAATTTCAACACATTAATAAATAAAATAAATATCTTCTTAAAAAGACAAACTTCTGGATATATGGTACATAACTTTCTTCTTGACAAAAACATTTCTGACTGTGCGATTTAGTAATCGTCCACATATTTTTCGGGGTTAGTGCTTAAAAGTTTTCTATCCAGGCACATTAATTTAGTAAACACGTCGAAGAATAGCACCTAGTACAGTTTTTCATTAGAACTAGAACATTCTTTCAGAATGACTGAAGCTCATCTGAAATGGGGTTTGAAAGTACGCTATTTTTTAATGAGCCATGGGCACGGCGACTTTTAGAAACTCGGTGTTATCGTACGAGATCGAGTTGTCTTCCTTCATCGTGAGATGCTTCACTCTCATGAACAGGAATCCGGCTACGAGGGTGGAAATTGCCAGAAGCAGAAGCAGGAACACCAGGCCGACAGCAAAGCTGGGCACTGACATGCATACGCCGTCGCCGTCAGCCCTGCTGGCGTATACGACAGTCTCTTTTTCGTCGCTTGGCAGACTGAAGGCCACATCTCCTGGTGCCACGACCTGGATGACCTTCTGGGTTGAGATGTCCTTCATCTGGTCCGGAGCCTGACGCCTTTTCCTGTTGTGGTCTTGGATGGAACGGGGCATGCCCCCTGTGCCTGCCACGCCGTATCCGCTGCCGATCTTGACGTTGCTTCCCTTGTTGGGCAGTTGGTCTCCCTGGCGGTTGAAGAAGACGGGCCCGTATTCCTTGTCACCACCTGGGTGGACGACGTGATCGGAGTGGTGATCGAGAGAGCCGTGACTGACCGGAATCTCGTGGTGGTCAGCACCACCCAGCAGTGCCTGGTGAGGATTGGGGTCTGGATGCGCAGCTGGTCCATCGTAGGATACCAACTTGTTCTCCGTGTAGGATGGATCTCTTGGTGCAGGCAAGTATCCACCTCCTAGTTCTCCAGCACATTGGGGTACGGGACATTCATGGCGGCACACCTGGATAACGCACTGGAAGTGCACATTCATTGAATCGGGGAACTTGAATGCCTGGAAGTATGCGTAGGACACAACTGATGCAGAAGATCCGAAATTCTTCACCTTCTGGAATGGGCTCATAATCTTCGGTCTGACCACACATCCGTATTCGTCGACGAGTTGAATAGGTGGGTGATGACCATCGTGGGCCATGCAATTTCTAACAAGCATGTCGAACTTGTTCTCCTCGTCTTTGATGGCAAGAACCATGGTCATCGTCTGACCGATTTTGACTATTCCCGCCACTTCGCTGGCCCACGGTCCCTTTCCAACTTGTATCTGCATCCAGCATTGAATGTTGTCCCCCAAAAAATTGGCCGTCACTGCGTCCAGCATGTCGACTTGGAAAGGTCGAAAAGTGACCGCCTTCTCGTAGTAGTCGTACCACGTGCAACGAAGCCTTCTGGCCTGATCCCAGATCTCCTGCACTTGAGGATCGTACTGAACAATGATGGTGTTCTCGATGAACAATCCGGTACTCTCTGCTGGGACATTGTATCCGCCACCTTGGCTGCTAGTCATGCCACATCCTCCAAGAAAGATGTCGAACTTGGCTTCAAGATGGCCTGTACCTGGTGGGAGATGGACACACTTGGCGTCACTGTAGTGCCCCTTGCTGAAGATCATTCCGTAGAAGGGTCTGTCGAATTCGATGTACACCTTCATGTGGTTCTTTTCACACTTTACGTTGAGGGCTTTGATTTGAGCCATGTCTGGCCTTCCGCCTGGCCATGGATCATGCCCATGGGGAACGAGACCGTTTCCGATGAAGTCGCCTCCGCCGTAGTCTCCTCTGTGTTCGGCAGGAAGATTCACAGATTCTTCTTGCTGCAAATCCTGGGCACTGTCGATTTCTTTCGTCCATACCTTAAAAGAAAATGTTTATTAAAAATTTGCATACTTTTTATGCTTTGAACAGAGTGTATTTTACATTTGATTCACCTAATAATAAACTTAAATAACAAAAATAGTTAAGACTTTCAAGACACTAAAATTTTCAAAAGAACTCATTAATGTAGGACAATGTATACAAATTTACACCCCCCCCCCCCCCAATATTTTTATTCATATTTGGAGAATATTGGAGAATAATTACAACGGATGTTATAACAAGGTTACTTTTTAAAAAACAAAAATCTACAGCTACAGAATTATAAATTAAAATAAAAATGAAATTTCAATTGCTTTTGCTTCAATTTCAATTACTTTTTATACGTTTAATAAAGTTCACTATTAGTTTGCTTTTAAATTTCATCTAAAAATCGTTTTATAAATCCTTTTACTAATGATTGAAGATGATTATTTTAGAAAGCTTGCTCTAGATCCGTTTATAAATATTTAAATTTATATCGAACCTCAATATTTTCTCTGTAAACAAACCCATTTATTGTATAGCAATATTTAATGTTATTAAACAAATAATATCCGTTATTATAATTCTATCATTGTATATAGGTTACAAAACATGAATGATAATAAAACTCAATCACATTTTCATAACCACAGCTTATACCAAAAAAAGAAATCTTCCTGGCACATATAAAACCGGCACTTCCATAATAACAGAACAAAAATTGGGCCACTACCATTACTCAACCTAAAACCGACATTTAAAACTACATCAATTAATTACTGGAACTCGTTTCAAACGGCTGACACCCAGCTGCGATCTTGAAAAATTCGAACGGCCTTGCCATTGCAGCAGCTTCATCTTCAAGGATGCACCCAAGTCACATCCGTCTAACATCCGAGAAAACAAAATATGAACCGCCAAACACAACAGAGTCCAGTCTATAGAAGAATTTCCCAGCAAACTTCTTCCTTTTGATATTCGATTGAAAGAAGAAGCCTGTAAAGAAATCTTTCAATGGACTTCGACCCTTTTTTATCCTTAGCTATTCATATGAAAAGCGGAATCCATTCTTAGCCTGGTGACCCACTATTAGCCTCTATTTCACCTACAGCCCAAAGGCAATCTTCTGCATAGGACCGGTTAAGTGTTGTCTGCTAGTTTTAATTTGTGCAAAAGCGTCTTCGCTAATCTTACATCGGAAGCATAATCCGGATATAATCACGTCTATTGTCAATCAGGCGACATGCTTGGTTCGAAAAAATGCTAAATAACATTTTAGTCTAAATCGGGTTGCATAATACCTATACCATTGTTGAATAACGTTCAATTTTTTAACATCAGGCATCGTGTTTCTGTCGGTATTCTACTATACAAAAGGATAATGTATAACTTCATGAGATGGGGCTTTATCTTTTTTTACTAAAGCGAAGGTATTTGAAAAACTAGTTAACAATACCACTCCTAATTGAAGTTTATTCTAAGACTCTAACTCACATCCTGTAGTATATTTTGCTGAACAATTAAACAAAAGCAGTACAATTGAATTTAGACCTGTCCGTTGTTTTATTCATCATCAGTCCTTAATTATCTCTTCGTACACTTATGTCTTGTCTCAAATAGATCTCATTGTGATAATGTTACATTAACTAACCAAACTAAACTGTTACCATCATGTTCCAATTCGGTCTAGTTATCAGTTATATCCTTGTCAAACCTCAAACATTTAGCATAGATCTTCAGAAACAATGTGATATTTCAAGTGATGATTTCGATCTTGGAATTGGTGATGATGTTTCGGAAGATGAGTGCTTTGTTCTACATGGAGGATCTCTTGCATTATGAGTGCTTGATCTTTCGCCTTTGGTGGATTTGGAATGGTCATAATAGTGTTAGGTTCAATAAGGGTCCTATTGTGAGCTTTGAATTCGATTTAAACAGATGTTTCGTTGAGATCATTCATGCATGTAAGATGTAACCATTAGACGATATCTTATCTTGTTTCGAAAGTTCTTTTTTTTTTTGTTATCGGTTACTTAAGTACTACAATGTTAAAAATATCGCACTTTGTTTTACTCAAAAAATATGAAATGACTGTGCGATGAAACGGTTCGATATATTTTCGGCTTTAAACTGGACTATTTTTCAGGGTTTGGTTAGGTTAAACTATGTTTTGAAAATAAAAATTTGAATTTTTTCAACCGAATTCTGAAAATATTGTGAAACATTTCACTTCACAGCTACTAGTAACCAAAAAGGTTTTTGTTCCTGCACTTCTTTGAACAGTGTTTCAATGTAAAAGTATGTCAAATGCCGTAATTAAACTCGAATTATTTTTTTTAAATTAAAGAGCAATTCATTTCACCTTTCCCATGTTGGCTAAATAGTACCCCGGAACCTCTTTGCTCTAGAAGTACACATACGTGGAACTTCGTAGAATTCACTTTACAACTGCAACATTTGTGCATAGCGCTTACTTTTCTTCGGTTATAAATAAAATTTAAAGCAATGAATGCATAAAGAAACATATTGTTTATCACTCATAATCATTCTACTCAAAGCTATTGTTTTTGAGATTTTATGCTATTAAACTTCAAAAATGGAGTCATGAATTTTTCAAACAGAGAATGCCCGTTTTTTTTAAAATAAAATAACCTTTGCTTGCTTCAGGAGCGAAGTATGCCTTCTATTTTTATTATGTGAATAATTTATAGTAGAAAATAACATTTTTTTTTACAATTAAAACTCCATGTCAGGTTATTTATTAGCTTTTATTACAAAATTATTACATCTTTGACATTTATAAGTCGTTGCACGTTTTCCTACGAAACTTTCGTGTCTTAAAAAAATAAGGGTAAATTTTTGGAAAACCTGATCTATCGCTATGGTTTGACTTACAAGTAAGTTTCATAATTGTATGTTTCAGTATAAGCATGAAAAATTACCCGACGTTGAAAACTCACAAAACATAACGACAATTTGACAATACCAACTGGACAAAGATTCTTGGAGGGTGACGCAAATCACTAGTTGTCGACTCCTAAAAAATGACACATTTCGCCTTTGGAAAACTAACCCTACGGTCTCTTATTTTCATGATTAAGAAGATATTCTAATTCTAATTAAAATATACATAATTGTAAACGAATGATATTTTACGACAAATTACAAAGAAGAAACGGCCTTAATTTTTCAAAATTTTAATACACAGTTTACACTCTTAAAACAAAAGAGTGAAATCCACTCCAGTTGGAGAAGTGCATTTTCGACACCCTAAAGGCATGCATATTTACTCAGTTAAAAATCACTCGTTTGGAAATCACTCGTTTGAGGAGATCCTGTCGGAGGTTTAACACACAAAGGATCACTCACTCCCAAAGGCGAAGTGCCAGAAGTTTTCCAGTGGAGGAGTGAAATCACTCATGACTCAGACTGAGTTAAATTAGGAGTGTTTGTTTTAAGAATGTATGTTTCATTTATTATTGATACACATGAGACTCGATCGTTTTGAATATATTTTTAAGATTTAATTTTTTTTATGTATTTTTCGTATAGTATTTAAAATAATGTTAAATAAAACTTAGTAATAACCAATTTTTAAAGTTGCTGCAAAAAGAAACGTATTTTACTTGATTAATTTGGTTAGATTAGTTTTATTTTAAATTTTGCTAATAAAATATGCAATAAAAAATAAAACAAATAAGCTAAAAGATCCTAAATAAACCCAAATAAAATATATAAACATAAATTTCATAAGCAACTTGTGCATAAACTTATTATGTAAGATTCAAGTATTTTATGCAGTATAACGATAACCTTATGAATAAAGTTTCTATTTATAATCTATTAGGCTTATAAAGAGTTTTATGTTTGTGCCAAATTGTGGCTCCCATAGGACTGTTTAGGTTGTAAGGGAATTGCTCAAAAACAAAAATAACTATGGACTTTTAACTTACAATATGAGTTAATAATGTACGTCATACTATTAAGTTCTCAAAACATTCCCCCCAAAAAAATCGCATAAAATGTCTATTATTGAGTGGTCATTAAATGTCATTAGGTGTTTCGCGCCTCTAGTTTTCTTTATATTACTATGCAAAATTATTCATGGAAAGATTTTTAGCATTTCAATACACATCCAATCCTCATAAGTTGTCCTAGCTTTTGTAGGTTGCCAACTTAAATGCCTTAATTAACTTGGTGAAGAAAACATAAATTCTGATTAGACCCAATTAATGGACTGAGTTCTTGGTAAGCAGCTATAGTCACATTACTATAATTGAGAGACAAGAGTAATGTGACAGAGTTCCTGGTAGTTAGTCCATGCTTCATTCTTAATTACTGTTAGAAATTAAAGCTAGATGAATACAGCAAAATGCACTTAAACATTTGAATAAATATTGAGGGAACTATAACGTGTTAAAGAGTGCGGGGTTAAACAGTTAATTGATATAAATGCTTGTAATAAGGTAGTAATAGTTATTGGTTTAATTTTTGTTAAATGACACTTCTAATTTTAAATTGTATTATAAAGTTTGAAGAAAAACAAATTTTTAAAAAATATTATTATTCATCATTAAAAAATTAATTGCCATGGTTTTATAAAATAGTATCATGAAGTTCGAAATGTGACGTTGTTCAATTAAGCAAAAACTTCTTTTATTTGCCTCTTTATAACTTATTTATTTTTTATGAGCTCTATAACTTTTTAATCGCTGCAGAACCAGATATTTTTTATCCAAAAGACGAATTTATCATACACAGTTACGGTGAGAGTAAAAATTAAACTACACTCCGTGCCAACCTAACTTGGGTAAAAAAGAATAGTAAAAAGGCAGAGGGAAAAGCGCCATAGGTCCGTTAGTTGGAAACTCTTTTAAGGTAAAATTTACATACAAAATTATCTTAACACAATTTAACCAAAATACACTTTTCATTCGGATAAAATTGCAAAATTTTCTAAAATAATATTCAAATCTGCACTCTTAAAACAAACACTCCCAATTTACCTCAGTCTGAGTGGATTTCACTCCTCCAGACTGGAAAATGCACTTCTCCTTTTGCGTGGATCCTTTGTGTGTTTAATCTCCGACAGGATCACTCCAAACGAGTGATTTTAACTCAGTCTGAGAAAATATGCATGCCTTTAGGGTGTCGGAAATGCACTTCTCCAACTGGAGGGGATTTCACTCTTTTGTTTTAAGAGTGTGTTAGACCTTAAATGAAACACAGGATCGACAGTCGACATTCAGGATCAAACGAGTGATTTTAACTCAGTCTGAGAAAATATGCATGCTTTAGGGTGTCGAAAAATGCACTTCTCCAATGGAGGGGATTTCACTCTTTTGTTTTAAGAGTGTGTTAGACCTTAAATGAAATTAATGTTTTAAACATGTTTTCTGGATGGATTCACAAATAATTTATGGAACTCTGTACATGCGCGGAAGGATCTTCTCCATAACATATTTCTATTTACCCAATTTAGGTTGTGGATGTAACAGTAATGCAGCGCAACTATAAAAGTTTGATATAACAAAAAAGAAATGTACATATCATAGTTGTTGTTTTGTTAGGATTTAACAGAAGAATAGTTTTTTTAAAAAAAGTATCAATTCATTCTGATTCAAACAATTAACACGCTGTAAAACTAAATATAGCCAATGTCCTAAGGTAAAGAAGGATTGATAACAAAAGCATTTAGAGAGAATTAAGACCACCACGTTTCTTCTTACTAATCCTTCAGCTTCCAACAATTAATTGACCTTAAAAACTACCCCACGGCTATGCAACTGTTTTATGAGGTCTATCACTGCATTCGCGTGCAGAGCGTATCTAATCCAAAATCATGCATTTTACCACAAGATTCAGCTTTTGAATTAAAGAAGAAAATACAAATGTTGTAGATATTTATCTCTATTATTAAGAAGGCTTCGTGCATATCGTGATGATGTAAGGATGTAATGAAAATTAATGGTGAAAAGGATATGAATTTTAAAGAATAGCATGGATGTCTATTACTTTGTTGGTGGTGGAAAGTTTTAGTAGCAAAGTAGTTTTATTAAAAATTAAAGAATAAGAATTAACAAAGTGTATTATTTTTTGGGAAGAAAATGTTTAAAGACGTATTAGTGGCGGATTGATTGAATTGTTTGAGATGCAAATTTAATTATCAAAAAAAGAAAAGAAATGTAGCAATGTTATAAAATATAGCTATGCGTTACTCTATAAAATCAAGACTTTGGAATAAAATAATAACAAGATAAATTTAATTTTTTATATTGGATATTCTTAAAGGTTTTTTTGTCAGTCGTTAATGATTTAGGCAAACTACAATCTAAGATTTTTTCTTGTTTAAGAACACCGAAAATTCTAACTTTTGCAAAATCATAGAACCATGCTGTTAAGTTATTTTTACTTTTCCTTAATTTTTTTTTTAATATTTCAAATTTCCGCATCAGGATCTAAAAAATCAACAACAAATCCTAATTCTTGACAGAAATAATTTATAGCCTCGACGTATGGTAATAGCCCTGACACAGTGATATCCATGTCACTTTGATGGACAACAACACCGAACTGCAGACTAATCGAACAGTCTCAATGGGCAACCATTACCAAATCCGCCAACAGACAATATGTGCTAATTACCAGACAGCTCCGGTCTTTAGGCGATGTCTACGCACCTTCATTTAGCCATCATTTCCGTAAACAGATATAGGGGCGGGGCAGCCCAGTTGGCAAAACAATCCTCCTGTCCTAATGAGGTACGGGATATTGTGGGTCAAAGAGTCCCGCATTTCCGCCTGTTTACCTATTTGGAGTTGCCTATGAAGTGGCGTTTCTCCTATAGAGTTTAGCATGGAAGGTGTTTCACTTGTCCTCGAACAGTCAAGGAATCGGCCCTGTTTACCGCTGGAAGTTGCCTATAGATCGCAACGAAGTGGCGTTTCTCCTATAGGGTTTAGCATGGAAGATGTTTCACTTGTCCTCCAACAGCGGCCTGTTTTCGCTTACCGCTAGAAATTGCTTTGAAGTGGCGCTTTTCCCATTGAGTTAACATGGGAGATGTTTCACTCGTCCGCGTACAGTGCAGATATCTAGGGTATTGGCGAATTGGGTTATTGGCGATTATGTCGGCGAGATACGCGTTCGTAATTAAAACGCACACCTGTGTTTTGGCGAGGAGTTTAATTTTCGATACGATGATGGAATTCGGGAATGAGATATTTAGAGTGATTTCGGTTTTAATGTTTATAGAATCGTTCAATATGCATAATAGTAGTTTTTATCTTTAGAGCACCGTGAAATTATGATGATGATGCTAGTAATATGTTTGTTATTTTGAGAACAAGGTTTTTTTTTACTTCTGTAAAATCAATACATTTTACTAACAAGCCTTTATTCAATCAGAATTTGGAGTCATATTTTTTTTACATACCGAATATTTCATAGTTTTAAGTAGTGTTGATATCAGCACCATGCATTATGAAATTTCGCACATGCCATAAAAACATTAACTCAAGAAAAAATCATCAATACAATTTCACAGTTAATAAAACTTCTGAAATAAATTACACATTAACGACTATTTACCTACTACTTTTTATGTATAATGGCCATCACCATAAAAATATTTGTGAGTGTAAGCAATCAATAAAAAATAAGTTTAAGATGCTTGGTATTGTTCCTCAGTCCATACTTTATTTTAAACTAATTTTCTTGATTTATTTTACACCTAATGTCTTGATTTTAAATACCTTACGTCACATACCATATTTTGTTACAAGGACAGATTATTGTAATTGTTCAAAAATGTTTTACATGTTTAATAAAATTTGAAGGTATTTTGAAAACATCACTATTTGATAGATTAATTTTTTTAGTAATCTAATTCTACTTCTTAAGTAGCAGCAACTAATGTTTTCTTAAAATGTTTTAGTAAAATGTTTTCTTAGAATGTTTTAGTAAAATGTTTTAGTAAAATGTTTTCTAAAAATGTTTTAGTAAAATGTTTTCTTAAAATGTTTTAGCAAAATTTTATATGCATTAACTTACAAAGGATAAAATCACAAAAAATTACATTACAAAACATCACTTTTAAAAATTTATCAAAAATTTTACAAATACAAATGATATCTTCCTTATAAACATTATGAGGTGAATTAAGTGCTCTAATAACAGTATTATGGTAATTACTGTCTCAGACAAACGTATTTTTTAATCTCGTTTCTCCAAACCGTGAAAATTACCAACTCCAAAATAGAAAATTTATCAAGATTTCGTTATCTTTAAAACGCTAAATTATGCAAAACGAAGAAAACTACACTTGTGTTAGCAAAATGATGAAAAACTCTTTTACACTTCACCAAACTCCAAGTTCTTCAATCAATCATGTATGACCTAATTTCGCTTATCTTCAAATTTCGGCTGAGAGTTTTAAAATGTTAAGTGAAAAGACATGTAATATTTGAATGCTTTTAGTTGGAAAAAACTAACTAAATAAACTTTGGACGATTCCAAGAGATTTTATAATAAGTGGTTGTTAATTAAATTTAAAACTTTTGATGCGATTAATAAAATACTTTTTAAATTTCCTCTTAAATATGTAGAACAAGTCTGTAAATCTCCTAAATAAAAGTTATTTTCTACTTTGAATAACAATCTATTCTAGGAATTTCATGCACAAGCTAGAATGAATTTCCTTATTTAAATATCCAAATTTTACAATTTAAAATGAGTTACATTCATTTGAGAAGATACATTATTCAAATAGAAAAGTATTCGTAAGAATAAAGCTATGTTTTAGTTTAACAAGAAATTGTTTTTTTTTTTAGTATTAGAAGCGTTTGAAGTGCTTAGTATTAAATGATACTCTTTAAAAAAATATATAGCAAATCTAATGAAAAAAGGCAGTAAGTACTACATCAGAAATTCATGGAATAAATTTTACAGGTTGGATTTTAGTTTTAAATTGACATATAATATATATGAGAAAAATAAATAATATAATAATTTGAAAATAAATATTTAATACGGATTTTACGTCTTTATGATATATAAATGCATCATGTTCCCATTAAATTGGACTAATAGCTATAAAATAACACACATAATGATGAAAACCTTACAAACTACCACAAATAAAACAATAAGAAGTAGAACACTGCATACAAAACGTATAATCACGTTTAAATAAATATAAGAGCCCGTACGTCTCATGACCAACATTTCAATAGTTTCTATTAAAAAAAAACACCAACGAGTAATATTTGTTACTCCTAAACTGCTCAATAAATAAATATTATTTTCTCAAGGGCCCGGATGGCCGAGTGGTCTGGACCAGTACGCCAGCAGCCCGCACGCTGAAACGAGTGCGGGTTCGATTCCCTAATTCTCCCTGGGTGTTTTTTCCTTCCTCTGTGACAGTAAAAACTCTGTGTCTATCTTAATTGACGAAAACTTATATAAGCGGGTCTCTGATCAAGCACACAAGTCGGAATATATATGTACCTCCCCCCCCCCCCCTCCCTCCCTACTACTTTCTCAAAAAAGTTAAAACCTTCAAATTTAAAAGAAAAAAGAATGGGGAAAAAAGAAGGTAATATAGTTGAAAAATCCAAAAGATTGATAAACTAAAATGATAAAATAATAAACAAAAAGATTGAAAAGCCGACCCGGCGGCTGAATGGTTAGTGTGCTAGCCTTTGGAGCTGCTGGGTTCGGGTTCGAATCCCAAGCAGACATGGATGTTTGCGTTTGTAAATAAATGTCGTTATTTGTTTATGTGTAATTCCGTCCTTTGTGACTGTAAATATTCTTTTTGTGTCTGTCTTACTTGACGGAAGGCTTAATAAGCGGGTCTCTGATCAAGCACACAAGCCGGATATATATATGTAGTAGTAGTATTATAAGATTAAAAAAATATTTAAATCCGACTATTAAACGGGAATATTTTTCATTGAATTTATAAAATAAATTAAGTGCAAAACAGTATAATAATATTAAATATTAAAAGAGATGGGCTTTGCTAATTCAAATAAGGGCAATATTGGGGAGTTGTTGGTATCGAGAGTCGCCTACACTACTTGATAACCCAAGTTGGGTAAATAAAAATATGTCATGGAGAAGATCCTTCCGCGGATGTAAAGAGTTTCATTAAGTTATTTGTGAATTCCTCCAGAAAACATGTTTAAAACATTTATTTCATTTAAGGTCTAACAGATTTGAATATTATTTGAGAAAATTTCGCAATTTTATCAGAATGAAAAGCGTATTTTGGTTAAATTGCCTTAATATAATTTTGTATGTAAATATTACCTTACAAGAGTTTCCAACTAACGGACCAATCGCGCTTTTCTCCCCCGTCTTTTTGCTATTTGCTTTTACCCAAGTTAGGTTGACACGGAGTGTAGATGGTGCCTAAAAAAATGGCTCTCAGTTCCAGGGAATAAGCCGAGTTTGCAAAGACTTATCTGCTAATAAAGAAGCCCCCGTTGGAAAAAAACCAATCTAAATACACTCATACAAATATTCCAAAAGCATGAAAGAAGGACAAACAAGGTTCCGAATTGGTGTATGCCGAATGGGTTGTTGATGGCCGAGTGCCGAACGTGATGGGACCAGCCCATTAGATCATTTGGGCCGTGTTGAGTGACCCCACTTAATCTGAGGACCATTAGGGGTTGGTTAGAATTTGCCACTTTTCATCCGTGCTGGGTGTATTTTACTTGGGACTGTGGTTTTGGGCGGATACAATAAAAAGAATTCGCAATACTAATAAGCCTACTTTTTAAAGATTTTATTTATTTTTAGTGTAAAGAATATTTCTTTAAAAAAAAATTTCATCAGTGGTTGGATAGAATTCGCCACTTTTCATCAGTTCTAGGTCTAATTTGCTTAGGACTGTGGTTTTGGGTGGATACAATAAAAAGAATTCTCAATACTAATAAGTCTACAAATGGAGGCTAGAAATAGGCAGCCGGAATCGATTACACTACAATAAGTCTACTTCAAAGATTCTATTTATTTTTAGTTAAGAATATTTCTTTACAAAAATATTTCATTGATGGTTGGTTAGAATTCGCCACGTTTCATCAGTTCTAGGTGTAATTTGCTTAGGACTGCGTTTTTGGGTGGATACAATAAAAAGAATTCTCAATACTAATAAGTCTACTTCAAAGATTCTATTTATTTTTAGTGTAAAGAATATTTCTTTAAAAAATATTTCATTAGTGGTTGGTTAGAATTCGCCACTTTTCATCAGTTCTAGGTCTAATTTGCTTAGGACTGCGTTTTTGGGTGGATACAATAAAAAGAATTCTCAATACTAATAAGTCTACTTCAAAGATTCTATTTATTTTTAGTGTAAAGAATATTTCTTTAAAAAAAAATTTCATCAGTGGTTGGATAGAATTCGCCACTTTTCATCAGTTCTAGGTCTAATTTGCTTAGGACTGTGGTTTTGGGTGGATACAATAAAAAGAATTCTCAATACTAATAAGTCTACAAATGGATGGCTAGAATTAGGCAGCGAATGGACACTACAATAGGCAGCCGATTCGATTTACTCTACAATAAGTCTACTTCAAAGATTCTATTTTTTTTAGTTAAGAATATTTCTTTACAAAAATATTTCATTGATGGTTGGTTAGAATTCGCCACGTTTCATCAGTTCTAGGTGTAATTTGCTTAGGACTGTGTTTTTGGGTGGATACAATAAAAAGAATTCTCAATACTAATAAGTCTACTTCAAAGATTCTATTTATTTTTAGTGTAAAGAATATTTCTTTAAAAAATATTTCATTAGTGGTTGGTTAGAATTCGCCACTTTTCATCAGTTCTAAGTCTAATTTGCTTAGGACTGTGGTTTTGGGTGGATGCAATAAAAAGAATTCTCAACAGCAAATGCAATAAGTCAATTTTAAAAACTTTGTTTTTTTAGTTTATCACTGCAGTTGCCCTTTTTTTTGATATTGTGGATTGGATTATTTGGGTTTCGATAAAATAGTAACCTGTTAATAATTTTACAATCAAAACTGTTAATGAATATATAAAATTCATAATCCCGTTGATTATCCCAGGTTGATTAAATTTGGCATTGTTTTTTTTTTAATTATGCCAAAAAGATGTTAGGATGTCCTTTCGAATTGCGCTTTCACACTTAAATTTAGAATCTCACTTCCATTAAATTATTGACAGAAATATGTCAACACAAATTATATATGTATGCATTAATTTAAATCACTTCTTTATACTTTTTTTCTTTTTCTCCAATGGGGCTGCAATATTGGTGGTCAAGCCTTTGCAGACTCAGCATATTCCCCAGAACTGAGAGCATTTTTTTGTAGCACCATCTAGGTGGCTATCGCCACCAATTTTGACGCACATATTACAATAAATCTGAGCTCTCTGTGGATGTTAAATCTATCTTTATTCACTCTTAAAACAAAAGAGTGAAATCCACTCCAATTGGAGAAGTGCATTTTCGACACCGGAAAGGAGTGAATATTAACTCAGACTGAATTAAAATCACTCGTTTGAGTGATCCTGTCGGAGGTTTAACACACAAAGTATCCGCTCCTTTCGGATAAGTGCATTTTCCAGAATGGAGGAGTGAAATTAACTCAGACTGAGTTAAAATCGCTCGTTAGTTTTAGGAGTTACTCTAAAAACATGTATTCTAAGGAATTTACCTGTGAACAAAGCAGCACCAGCAGAATAACACTGAAATGTCCGTTATAAGTCATCTTCTTTCCTGTCCCCATCAGTGAAAGATCTGTAAAAAAATGCATATAGATTTAATAATATTCAAAATACTTATGCACTAAAAATAACTTCAATTTTTGTCTTTTTTAATCAATAATGCTTAAGTAATGTTTTTGTAGTTCTAATTATTTTAATATCATCGAATTAATACGCATTAAAATCTGCAGTTTTAACTAACGCGTAGTGAATTGGATTTGATTTGTTGTACAGTTATATAAAAAAAATGGTGTCGGTGTGGTTCCCAAAATAAAATTGATACGGATAATATTTCAACTAAAAGGAGGGGAAATGTTTTGATAAATTTATTTTGCACTAATCAAGCAGAAGAATGGAAACAGTTTTTGATTATTCTACTTTACATAATCCATCAACCTACCATTACTACCCCCCCTCCCCCAGTTAACGATACATAACCCAGCAATCTTTGACCAAAGCTACCTCCAGTTTAACGGTAAATAAAGTTACTTTGCTAAACTAAACTAAACTAAACTAAACTACGCTTGGTACGAATATTTTCCGACTTGTATACTTGATCAGAGACCCGCTTATAAACCTTTGTTAAGTAAGACAGACAGAGACACAATTTTACTGACAAAGAGAGAGAGAAAGTACACCCAGGGCGAAGGCGGGAATTGAACCCCTCAAACAGTACAGTGCGCAGACTGTTAGCATAATAGGCTGCGATCAAACACTAGGGCACCCGGGTGCAAATATCGCTTGAATCATAAAAGGTAATGCGGTACACTCAAACCGAATCAATCAGTTACCTCATCAGTATATAAATGTCCAGCATAACTACACTCCTTGCCAACATAACTTGGGTAAAAACAAAGAGTAAAAAGGAAGAGGGAAAAGCGCGGTTGGTCCGTTAGTTGAAATTTCTTGTAAGGTAATATTTACATACAAAATGATCTGAATACAATTTAACCAAAATACACTTTTCATTCTGATAAAATTACCAAATTTTCTCAAATAATATTTAAATCTGTTAGACCTTAAAAGAAATTAATGTTTTAAACATGTTTTCTGGATGAATTCACGAATAACTTATGGAACTCTTTACATACGCGGAAGGATCTTCTACATGGCATATTTCTATTTACCCAACTTAGCTTGGCAAGGAGTGTAATGAGGTACACTCAACCCCAATCAATCAGTTACGTCATTAGTATATAAATATCCATCATGACTAAGCAAATCCCAAACACCTATCAGTCTGCAGAAACAGACACAAAGGGCAATATTCCAAAGACCCTATCGAAGACAAATAGCGACAAACAGCCATCACTCATCCCTATGAAAAGAAGTCTCAAGTCCACAAAGATATTTCCGTACACACTTCTTCTTTCACTAGCATATAAAAGAAAGAAGCATAGAAGGAAATTTTCCAATAAACTTGAACCACATCTTACATTTATATCAACCGCTGATGCACAATAGAACATAACGAATGATACCGAATGCAAGACATGCTGCCATTCTCTTTGAGAGAAATTAGTGGGCCACAACCCCTCCTGCGTTCTCCAACAAAAAGCAGACGATCCGAATCGAAATCGAACTAGAGAACGTTCTATCGCCAGCCACGCGAATCGGGACTTTCTTTGAAGATCTTGTGTCATTGTCTTGGGATGCTCTTGTTTTTCATTATCATAACCCATTTTTGCGAGATTGGGCCGACCTCGTTTTGCACGGGGGCAATGAAATGTGTTTGAAATATGCCTCCCACTATTTTTTTAAATGATGAGTAGTTAGTCAAAAGTGTGGCCCCAATAAAGAAGAGTTATTAAAATTAATTGGAGTTTGCATAATTGATGAGCTTCGTGGAAGAACGTGCTAGGTGAGATTTTTGTGTCAATTGCCATGTTATCCCTTCTTTTAAAGATAACAAATTTTCCCTTTTTCATAAACTTTTTTATGCTTTGCAAGTACCGTTTTTTAAATCTGAGTGTAAGCGAAAAACTTAAAAGCTTATTTTCACATTTTTGTCACTTAGCACGTTCTTCCACTAAGTAGGGGTTCCCAAACTTTTTGCACCCGCGTACCACTTGACTTTTTGAGAAATTTTGGAGTACTACCAGACCTAAATATTTAAATAAACTTATAATATTTACACGTTTAAAAGTGTTCAAGGCTTTTTTGAATTAAATTCCTGAGAGAACTCATTTTAAGGGTTATATTTGTTGATTTAGAGCCTACTTTTAATAAAGGAGAAATAAAAAGATTATTATGTAAAAGTTACAGTTTTATTTATTACCCATTGGTCGAAAAATATACAAATAAAAAATTCGTACAAACTCAGCAAAAAATTAATGATTATGCAAAATATGCTTTTATAGTCTTTAGTGTGAAACATGTTGTTATTGTTTGCAGGTGACAAAAATATCAACATTGAGCGTATTGTACTTATTGTGCTTCTATGTTTATTTTTAATGTATAAGCGGGTTTCAGAAATACAACACTTATACATCTGCGTTCACATAACAGATTCCTAGCAAATGTTCACATCAGTAATTCATCCAAATGTCATCAAAATCTTCAGCTTGATGGAAAATCAAATTGTACTCAATTGATTGAAAATCAAATTGTATTTAACAGATATTAAGAACACATTATATTTAACAGAAATTTATACTATCACAGAAAATTTCCAGATATCTTAAGATGTTTTAAACCTAACGTCTATTTAATAAGTACATTTTTGTTATATTACAAGTTTTAAGTTACAGTTTTATAGTTAACTGGCATATAATTAATCGGAATAAAGTAAATATCAATATTAGTGCTATGAATAATTTCATGCATGATGATATTTATTATTTAAGCAGTACGGTCTTATGATAGTACAATCTCATTTTAACACTTAAACTAAATATAATTTTAAGAAATTAATTAATTTCCTATTTGTTTTATCAATATTACATGTATCTGAAAACAATAAATAAAACAATCGACTGATTCTTTTTCTAACACTAAAAAACTAGTTTATCTCGATAATAATTGTGCTAAAACGTCAAACCATCTCCAGAGACATTGTCCAATAGGAAACTACACTAAGAAATCATTTCCGTTTTTTCTATAAATCAATAAACTCACTTCAGTTCCAAATCCGAAGTCTCAAACGATTTTCCAAAGCTGACGAACAGATATAACGAAACCCTCATTTAATTTCCTATTCGATTGTCCGGAAGAAAGTTTTCGAAGAAGAAAAAAAACTCAATCTAAAAGACATTCTCATTCGCTTCGAATATTTAATTCTAGGGTTTGTCAAGTCCAGATTAAAAGCTTTTTCACGACTTCGAAAGTTCGATTAAGAGATAAGGAATTCGAATACAGAAATATAATTTGCATATTCTGTCGCATGTGGCGTATCACAAGATTATTTAAATCGAAGCATTAACCCAGACAATCTTTTTAGATCAGAATTCTTTATCCTCTAAATTTGAATTCGGCGTTTTCACAGGGAGGTTTTGAATTAGTGTTAGAGTTTCTTTAAAAAAATTGTTTTCTGTACCTGTGAACACTTTTTCAGTTTTTGAATTAGTGTTAAAGCTTCTTTTTTTTTTAAAAAAAAATGAATTGTTTTCTGAAGCTAGGAACACATTTTTCAAATTTTTTCATATCTAAAGGTCCAAATTAAAATTTCATTTACATGAAAATTCAAGTAATATTTTAATATCGCTCTAAATATTATGCTTCTGTATTGTATTAATTCCATAACAATACTGTAATTTCAGTATATAAAACTATTGATGGTGCTACTGTTTCTAATTTCTATATTTCCCTAACATTTTCAGAAATAAAACCAAAGTAAAATTCCTGATAGATTTTTTTATTTATTAAGTACCTAGAAGTTAGAACATCTGACTTACAGTCCCCATTATGCTTATAAATTATAGGGCCATTAAAAATTACCACGTTTAAATAGTTATAAATAGTTATTCATTGTTTTTTACACTCTAACTGAAAACTGGGTTTTCACATTTGCACCCACTCCACTAGAAACAAATCCCTGAATTGTGTTTGAATTGTTACTCTTATTGCTGAAACATTGGCCTACCAAATGTTTCAAGGAACAAGAAAATTGCTTTTAAAAATACACAAGATAAGTTCTATTTCTAAGAAATGATCGTTTTATTTCTGTGGAATTTTTTTCTGAAAAAAATGGATGGATTTTCATAGAATAAAACTTAAAAAAATACTGAAGATCAAAAGTACAAATGGATACAAAATTCTATTATAAGCGATACTTCTGTGGCCAGAACATTTATCAAAAATATTGCTCGAACAATTCTTACTGTCAAAACAAAGGAGGATCCTGTCATTGATTTTCTTTAGAAAGTTATTTATGAATATTGTTACAGGACATCTTTGTACTTACCATGCAAATAAAGGGATTTATTTTTAATTAATTTTTTTTTGTAGTTAATTACGGATATTTTAAATTAACATTCTAGTACTTAATGTTTTTGTTGCAATATTTAACTTTTTTTTTGTTTCATCTAGTTCAAGAACAATCAGTAAGAGCAAATAAATTAGAACTTTCAGTCCCACAAGTTATACGTATCGATAATTTAAAAGAGATATAAGCAAAAAGAAATTTAAGTAGGTGTGTGATACAACTTAAGTTTAAATATCTGCAGGCAAAATTATCATTGAAGTTCTAACAAAAATATATTTATGTTTCGAAAATTAATTGCAACTTAACTTACATAATATAAAGAAGAAAACCTAATTCGAAATATAAACTCTTTATGTTTTGCTTATAAACAAGATATGCTGAAATACGCGTTGATTCCTTTATCAAAATCAAGTTCACATTGTAAGTTTTAAACAGTTTTTTTTACAATATTACAAACGATGAACTTAAACAGTAACCATTACTAAAAAACACTTTTCCGAATGATTAATTAAATTATTTTCTAATCACTTAATTCAAAGTATTATCACTTAATTTAAATTACAAAAACTACAAAAGCAACAGTCAATAAAATGACTGTAAAAGTTTATGTGTTTATGTAAATAAAAACTTTTTGGTTTCGATTATTTACAATATGTTCACTTCTAATTGAGCAATGAGTAAGCAACATTTTGCACATAGAACCCATATGCAATGAAAAGCAAAACAATTTGCGAATAATATAATTTGAAAAGTCTACCTTAAACATATTGTTCAAAAACCTCTTTTATAATTCTTCCCTGTAACAATTCTTTCGTTTTTAATCATCTGCAGTTAATCCGAACTTAACGCGTTCCAACACAGAATTAATTCGAAGAATATGGTTAAAAGAGAGAGTGTCAGAACAAAAAAAACTTACAGGAATTAGCGAGAAAACGTTCCACTTGGAATGCCAAGGACTCATCTTTTAACCATGACATTGACCGTTTAACTGTGTTAAGAGGCCTTTAGAAATGGACGCTCTTCAAACTACCGGTCGTGAACGCTAAAGCGGGATTACGTGAAGATTTGTAAATAAGACATTCTTTATCTTTTTGTGAAGACTCTATTGTGTGGAACTTTAAAGAAAATATTTTTATAGACTATGTGCTGGACGAATTATTTGAAAATATGTTTATGTATTCTATTGATAAACAAGATCTTATGTTCAATAGTTAGGAAACACATTTTAATATTTAACGAATATTTAAATAAATTTTGAACGTTTAACTGTGTTAAGAGGCCTTTAGAAATGGACGCTCTTCAAACTACCGGTCGTGAACGCTAAAGCGGGATTACGTGAAGATTTGTAAATAAGACATTGTTTATCTTTTTGTGTCGACTCTATTGTGTGAAACTATAAAGAAAAAAAATTATGGAATATGTGCTGGATGAATTATTTGAAAATATGTCTATATATTCTATTCTATTGATAAACAAGATCTCATGTTCAATAGTTAGGGAAAACATTTTAATATTTAAAGAATATTTAAATAAATTTTTTTTATGACATTGACAGTTTAAACTGCGTTAAGAGGCCTTTGGAAATGGACGCTCTTCAAACTACCGGTCGTGAACGCTAAAGTGAGATTACTGTGAGATTACGTGGAGATTTGTAAATAAGACATTCTTTATCTTTTTGTGTAGACTCTATTGTGTGAAACTATAAAGAAAATCTATAGTTTTTATGGAATATGTGCTAGATGAATGATTTGAATATATGTTTATGTATTCTATTGATAAACAAAATCTTATATTCAAAAATTACTAAACACATTTTAATATTAAACGAATATTTAAATAAATTTTGACCGTGACATTGACAATTTAAACTGTGTTAAGAGGCCTTTAGAAATGGACGCTCTTCAAACTACCGGTAGTGAACGCTAAAGCGGGATTAGGTGAAGATTTGAAAATAAGACATTCTTTATTTTTTGTACAGACTCTATTTTGTTTAATTTAAAGGAATAATAATTTGTATGGAATATACGTGTTAAACGAATTATTCGAATAATTATTTATGTACTCAATTGATAAACAAGATATAATGTTTAAAAATTATAGTTGACTTTTTAATATTTAAAGAATACTTAAATAGAGACACATTATTTTAACCATGACACATTGACGTTTAACTGTGTTAAGAGGCCTTTATAAATGGACGCTTTTCAAACTACCGGTCGTGAACTCTAAAGCTATTACGTGAAGTTTTTTTTAAATAAGACGTTCTTTTTTGTGAAGATACTCTATTTGTGGAGTTTTATGGAAAATATTTGCTTGTCATGTGTGAAGTGTAAATGTTTTATGAATTATTGTAAAAAACATTTGGATATACTGTATTGATGATAAAACTAGATATTATGTTGGAAAACTTTGGAAAACTTTTCAATAGTTATATAATAATTGACCATGACATTGACCGTTTAACTGTGTTAAGAAGCCTTTTGAAATATACACTCTTCAAACTACCGGTCATGAAAAGAAGGATTACGTAAAGATTTGTTAATAAGACATTCTTAAATTTCTTTATGAATACTCTATTATGTGGAATTTTAAAGAAAATATACGTTTTTTAAGGAATGTACATGTTAAATGAATTATTTTAATATCCATTTGTATATTCTACTGATAAACAAGATGCTTGGTTTGAAAATTGTATGTGACTTTTTAATATTTAAAGATTTAAATAAAGAAATTTTATTTTGACCATGACATTGACCGTTTAACTGTGTGTGTTAAGAGGCCCTTAGAAATGGACGCTCTTCAAACTACCGGTTAAAAACTCTTAAGCGGAATTGCGGGCGGGTTTGTAAAAGATATTCTTAATTTGTACTTTATTTTTGTGGAATATTAGAAAGAAAACATCCGTAATTTTCATGAAATATAAACTAAGGTTTTCAAAAATATTCCTTCATTACCTTGATGAACAGTTAATTCGTCTTTTAAAAAAGTTTTACATTTATTATTATTCTACAGATAAATTTTAAATAAAATAGCTATTGCAACTTAACATTGACAGTTAAACTGCGTTGACATGTCTATGAAAGTTAAATATCGTGTTTATCTTTTCCCACTATTTAATAAATAACTTTTGAAAAATGAATGGATATCTTAAATGAATAAAAATTTATTGAATTAATAAAAATTTTACTAAAATTTAAAAAGGTATTGCATTAAAAAATGAAGTTTTACAAAAAAAAAATATTTTTATGTTACATTGACCGTTTAACTGTGATAATAAACCTTAGAAATGCACTAATCGACACAATTATAAAAGTTTGATTTAAAACATCCAAGATTAGTCGTTTTTTAAATAAAAAAATATTTTTTATCCTTAATCGTGACATTAATATCTTATTCAGTGAATCGTTTAAAAAAGATCGATTCTTTGTAGAAAAGAATCGAATTTGGTCGTGTCAATAAAAAAATGTACAATGCACTTTATATTAGAAAATCACATATAGATATTCTTAAATTTTTTCATCTATGAAATTATTTAAAATCCAATTACAATATCAAACAACATCAATATATGCAAAATAGTGCTTGAACATTATACAAAATATAAGCTCATGCTTCTATAATAATTAATATTAATATCAGAGGATTAACTCAGAAGATCGATTAAAAATTATCGATTTTTGCAAGAATAAATAATCGAGTCCTTTAGGGCCAATAATCATCTCCAAAGTACTGTTAATATTAGCAATTAAACTTATAAGTTACGCTTACAAATTTTTTACATCAGTGAACTTATTTAAAATCCAATTAGAGCATCAAACATCAATGTATGCTAAAAAGTTCTTCAACGCTATACAAAATAACATCCGATGCTTCAATAATAATTTTAACCACTAACCGTGGTATTAGTATCGGAAGATCGAATATTTGTGGAAGAGAATTGAATCTTGTCATGTCAATGATGCAAATGATAGAAGCTCTCAATTTTTTTCATCTACGAACTTATTTAAAATCCAATTACAATATCATATACCACCGATTCCAACATGCTAAATAACTCTCCAACGTTATACAAAATAACAGTTCATGTTTCAAAAAACAATATCACCCACTTAATAGTGGTATTAATATCCGAAGATCGATTAAAAAATGATCGATTCTTTGCAAAAAGAATCTTCGCGCCAATGACCGCGTTGCCCACTTTTCTCACCTCTAAAATCTAGTTCAAAGATGGACGCTGCTTATTTATTATCTCCTCGAAGAGGATATTAAATAAAGGAGGCAGAAACAAAAGAAGTTAGTGGAACTTGTTCTAGCAGGACCTCCGAATAATTCGACACACTTCGAAAGGAATTTCATTTGTCATGTGTTTGTTGAGTTTCATATTTGGTTATTTATTATTATAAGTTTTTCATATTTGGTTATTTATTATTATAAGTTTTTCATATTCGTTAATTTATTTTATTTTATTGAACCTTTGAAAATTTTAAATAATGTAGGTAGAAAACGCACTTCGAATGGGATTTCATTTGTTGCGTATTTCTTTTGTTTTGGATTTGGTTTTTTAATACTATAAGTTTTTCATATTCGCGAATTTTTTATTTAATTGAACTAAGAAAATTTTAAATAATGTAGCTAGAAAACGCATTTTGAATGGAATTTCATTTGTTATGTATTTCTTGGGATTTAGATTTGGTTATTTGTTATTAGTTTTTCATATTCGTGAAGTTATTTACATTTTAAAATAATTATGAATTTATTGTATTTTATTGAACTTGGAAAATTTAAAAACGGAAGTAGGAAAAGCCCTTCGAATGAAACTTCATTTTTCATGCGAATTTCTTGATGATATATCATTGTTTTTGGTTTTGGCATAATTCGGAGGTTATTTAAGAAATTAAACTTGCTTTTTGCCAATGATCGGCATACTTTGAATGGTAATCCATCCGACATTTATATTTATCTGTAATCTTTTTTTAAAATGCTGATAAATTAATATTTTAAGTTTTGCAGAGTTCTGTAGTTTATTTTAATTTATTAATTAACTACGAATTTATAACTTTATTTTCTTGAATGGAATTTAAATAACGAACTTAGAAAATGAGCCAAATATAAAAGAAGATATTTGTGAAATTGTGTGTGCAGAATGCTTTGAGTAAA